>CM062809.1:302595439-302825887 GCA_031772625.1 Pinus tabuliformis
CAGGTTACCCTTCAATTTGCAGACAAAACATTTGTTCTATCGGGAAAGGACTTACCTTCTAACAGAGGTATCTTATTCTGGTCTAATCCCATTTTCCTAAATGGACGAGTGTGTCAGACCAGTCATATCCTCTGTGGAAACCTACCCTATACCTGAAGTTTTCTTACTGAAGCAAACCAGGGTGCATGCCCCCTGGGTTTCAGTATTGACCACCAAATCACTTGCGCTCATAAGGTGGATGGACTAGAGATTGATGAGACATTCCTTGCGCAAAAAGACCTGTTAAGGATCGCATTTGACTATTAGCTATGTGTGAACCATGGAATGAAAACTGGTCTATGAGCTGGACCACTCTGCCTTCATGCAGAAAACACATTACTCAAAAGAGAGAGGAGACGATGGCTCCCATGCTATAAATGTAGTCGTGCCCAAGGAGTAGATTGTAATCTAAAGGTCCTTGGATTACCATTACATTCAGATAAATGGTTTTCCTTCTCAAAGTTATAGGAAAAATTGGAACGATCCCTAACGGTCGACTGGTTCCTTTATCGAAGCCTGTCATATTTCGCATCTCAGGCAAAAGCGATGGCGAACCAACCGCTTTCCAAGTAGTTGAGGAAAGGATACTCACAGAAGCCCCTTCATCTATGATGGTACCAACCATGACCATTTTGTAAGTTTGCAATATGATTCGAAATGGTACATTAGATGGTAAATGGGGTCTGCCTAGTAGATTCCAATCGAAGGAAATGATTAGGTTGCTTGGAGGTGGGACCAAATAAATGGTCGGATACAACTTTGATGAATTTCCTTCCTACAGTAAAGGAATGGGTAGATTGCCCCCATGTTCATTGGAGTCTATGTTTACGAAAAGAATTTTAATGGTATCATTCTCATTCTCTTCGGTGACTGTATCATCTGAAGGTAAATCTTCTGAAGTCAAGATGGGGTCAACTGTTGTCTCGACCTGTTGACTTTGGTCTGATGTGGACTCAGAGCGTTTATCTTCAATGATAGGTGTTTTGACCGACTCCAAAGGTGGGTCAGTTGGATTTTCAACGAGCAATGGATTTGGCAAGAGTTTCTTGTACCCAGTAGGGAGTCACTGCGGTCATATAGGACGATTATCCAAGACTCTTTTAGCTTCGTCCAGAAAGGGACAGCGGTGGAGGGCATGATCACCTTCAAATAGTCTGCAGGGAAATTTAGATTTTCCTTTCTATCCGGTGACTTCGCTTTCACTAGTTGATGGTGTACTTTCAACATGATCGTCAGAGGTTGATGACACCAGATTGTGCAAGCGGGGAGACCAATCCCTTAGGGTCCATGGGATGCAAGGACAATCTCAGTGATAGTGGTATCCTTTGTAGATGACACATGGAGATTTAGGTTTAGACGGTGCAATGTGTGGATTTTCGCTAAACGATGCACGGTTGCCCCTTTTTGTCGTTGGCTCCTTCTTCTTCTTCTCCTTCCCCTTCTTCTTCTTCTTAGTTACTTGGTTTTTAGTTTTACTATCTTCACCAAGCAAAGAGGAAGAAGGAGAGGGAGAGACAAATGAAGTAGAAGGTCGGGGGGAACTCTAGCATCATCTAGTTACTAATTAAATTGTTCATGAATCACGGTGATTTGAACGACAGAGGTCGAGAAAAGCAATACCAACAGGCCAATTGTCTATCCTGGAAGGGACAATGTGGCCATATGAGGTGCACCAACATCTCCCCAAGAGGAGAAAGGACTAGGACTTCCCCCAAGGGGAAATCCTTGGTTGGTGGACTCCATTTTCTCAACTTAAGACCAATGAGGGAACAGTGATGTTATTCCGATTAAAATAAATTTTAGACACTTTGACACAACTTTCTTTTTCAATTTTTAAGAGTCGAGAAAAAGCTAAAGATGACTCTAGTCGCCTTCAATTTTTAATGAGCCTGAAGTGAAAAATTCTCAGATGGACCTTTTCCTTTAAGGAGTCCGAAAAGGAACGAAAGAGACTACTCTGGAAATCTAGATAGAGGGATTACCAAACCAATCGCAAAACTATAGAATACTTTTTACGGTACAGCAGTCAATCTTCCCGAATCCTGTGTTCAGTGCATTACGATCGATAGGGTGGCAGACATGGATTCCTAAGGATAAAGGATATAGCCTATTGTGGTCTCCAAATATATACTCGACGGTACATGGGAGCACAAGTCCGTACTGGCACTTGTCATCTCAAGGAGGAGAAATCACCCAACCTACGATGAAAGCGACAGTTACCAGGCTTTACGACGCCGGAATACGTCTCTAGCCTGGACTTCTAGATTTTGTGCGTTAGGTTCCAAAGCATTTTTATGTTCATTGAATTTATTTTACAGTTGATCTTTCTTAAGAAGTTTGCCTTTAATTTTCACCGCATGATGTAGATATACAATTCCTAAAATGCAATCTAAGATGATAAATAGTCGTTTAATCTTCTTTTTGCAATGAAAATCCTAGCTACTAAGGAAAGAGAAATGAAATCCTTTCAACATAGAGCAGAGAGCACATACTAGATGCACTGTCCTAAATCACAATCAAAAAGTAGTCTAAATGCAAATGCACATGCATGTATTTGTTTTTTTCTTTCTTAATGTGTGAATGACAAAAAGAATGCTAAGCACAAATCTGAACTATTCCTTCTTTGAAAGCAACAGTACTAACAATTTTCTTTTCAAAAAACAACCAGAAGGCAAGGCGACACTTTGCGATTTTGAATTGAAAACTGCTTTCGGCACTTGAAATACTTATAAATTCATATCAAATACAAGAGTAACAGTGTAATCGACTATCAAAAAGAGAAGTATTCTTTTCTTTGACTGAAAACGACACTTTCCACACTTCCAAATCAAAAGATGACAGTTCTATTAAGCTACTTCTTTGTAAAAGGGAATTATAAATGGCGCACAATACATAAAAACTTTCACAATTCTTTGTAAAATGGAGGTTGGATGATGCAAAGAAAGGGGGTTTATACAATGGTCTACTGATCATAGACAGCAAAACTCCTGAATAAAACTGAAGATAGTGAAGAAAAAACCAAAATCTGGAGGTATATGTAATCTTGTCTGATCATCACACCTGTAACACAGGGAAACAGGGATGCATCCCACCTACTGCACACGAGAGGTGCAATGCATCCAGATTGCCAAGAAGAAAACAAGGTGTGATGGTCTAGGGATGAGACTTTAACTTGGTTCTTGGTCACAGTTTGCAGTTTAGTTCAGGGATTTAGGCTGAGCAAATGATAGTCAGTAACTACAAAGTATAGGGCTGATCTAATGAGGTTATTCAAGCTAGCTCTAGGGCACTTAGGATGTTTGCAAGTCAATTTCTCAGTTCATAAACAAACCTGGAGATTGACTAAAGTAGCGTTGATCCACTTTTCACTTGCATAAAAAATGCAATTCTAAGGCTAGCTGGCTTGACTTCAGGCTCTGTCTGTGGTTTATGAATCAAACGAATAGAGACAAGCAATAAAACGAATCGCTCCCCAGCGAAGTCGCCATTTTTTAATTTGGAAATCTAGTGTCTATTCAGAACTACTAGTCCCACTAAGATGAGTAGCTATCTTAGAAACAAACAGATTAAAGTCACTTGTTTTTCCTTTATGAGAGAGAGATGAGAAAAAAGCAGAGAGTACCAACCTCAGTCTTTCGCTTGGCTCCTTTCTTGTTTCGTTTCCCCTTTGATAGAATCTCGCCACTGCTTCCTTACTTGTCCCACTTCAAAGAGCACCTGTAGATTCACAGCAGCATAATACCATCAAAGCATAGAGATCTTTCACTGTAAACAATATAGGATCAGATATATATTGACCATACAAATGCATATACCAACACAATATTCAGAGATACACAAGAATATGGAGGAAAACTCAAATAGCTTTATTAGTAAAAGTAGTAGAAGAGAGGATTACAACCACTTGGTCTGACCCAACGCCATCCTCCCAACTTGAAAGCCCTCTTCACCTCACACAAAGCAAGATCACCCAACAATGTCTTCAAAGAGAAACCAGTAGCACCTCTTTGCAAATTACCAAATTCCAACCTTTGGATCTCTGGGATGAGGGATCCATTTATAGATATTTGTAGGGGGGTGAGTCAGCTTCTGGGATTTTGATTAGTGTCATCTCTCTGATAGATCCTGGTTCCACGTGGAGATTTTAGATCTCTTACTCATCCCTGGGAAAACTCAGAGAGGCAAGTGTCAAATGAGCAGTTTCTAGAAGATTCTCTGGGTTTCCACCTAGCAAAATGCTTGTGCCATTCGTCTGCTCTCGCTCATCACACCCTATAGAAGGGCTTTCCAATATGCATCGCACTTTTTGCATGTGGCAGGTGAGATGCATCGCACCCTTTGCACTAGGCAGTCTGTATGGTCCTGCTTTGACCAGTTCTTAGTAGTTTTTCATGGAGAACTTCTGGGAGATGATGTAATCAGCTGACCTTGCCCCTTTAGGGTATGAAACAACACTTTTAGGGACTTATAAGCCATTGGTTTATGGACATATGTGAATGGGGTTGCAGTGCCAAAATATGTCTATAACAGGGTGCTTCCTAGGCGATGCACGCATCGGCGGCTGCATTTTATGCTTGTTCTTATTCAGTTTTGGACCCTCCTAGGTTGGCATAGGCCTTGGCTTTTGCATCCTTGGGAATTTAGGCACTTCTGCTGGTACTTCTGCGGGTGTAACTTTCGGGGAAACTCCCTCTGCTTCCATAGCTACCTTTGGAACAGCTCCCTCAGCTGTCACTGCTTCAACTCTCATAGCTTCTATAGGCATCAACATGATGCTATCCAACAACTCCTGTGTCTCCTTGGGCAACATCTCAGATACTGAACTTGCTATCAAAACTTTAAAGTTTTCACAGTTCATGTGCGCCTGAGATCTCAACACCTCAATTCTCAAAATGCCAAGAATTTCTGTTGGGCAACCCTTTGTAATTTATAGGAATTTTCGAATTAAAATTCGACTGCTCCTCCGAAAATCAGTTCATTAATGCGAGATTGGTAGCATATTTTCAAAGATTTGGTCCATAAATTCTGACTTAAATTCCGACCCCGGCTCCATTTGGCCATTTTTTCAAACTCAAAACATGAATAGTGACTTTAATGGTCACTTTTCAGCTACCTTGCATGGTTTTTCTTTGGTAGCACAATTCCCTACGTGCTTCTACTAGCTCTATGACATCTCTTCATTCCGTGCAGTTCCCCGATCGCGTAGCTCTCTGACCCGGGAAATGTAGTTTATAGTCCTGCGCTTCCTTTTAGCTGCCTAGAGTGTTAAGATTGTGCTTCCCTCATATAGCCACCTAGCTGGATCACAGGTGCATGGCATCAATTGGCTGCCATTCACCTTCCTTAGGAAGGGTTCTCCATTCAATTTGACCAGTTGAGCTGCTCCACCATCGAAAATCTCCTTGATGTCATACGGCCCTAGTGAGTGCATCCTCAATTTCTCTGGAAATTTATCAATTTGGCTGTCATATAACAAGAAAAGATCATTTACCTTGAAGGTGCACAGTTCGATGTATCGATTGTG
Source organism: Pinus tabuliformis (assembly GCA_031772625.1). Classification (NCBI taxonomy): domain Eukaryota; kingdom Viridiplantae; phylum Streptophyta; class Pinopsida; order Pinales; family Pinaceae; genus Pinus; species Pinus tabuliformis. The sequence continues at coordinate 302,601,003 of CM062809.1, forward strand.
CTATGTCTTTTCATTCTCCTTTTGAACTTGTTGATGAAATCCAGCTAGAAATCGGTCCTCCTCAAGCTCCACTAGTTGTGCGAGCTTCTCTTCGAAGGCTCTGTGATCCACCATTCTTGTGAGTGCCGCTATGTGTAGACTAGGTAAAATGTATTCCATTGGAATCAAAACTTCTACGCCATACACAAGTCTGAAAGGTGTTTTTCTAGTCAACTTCTTGCAAGTTGTTCTGTAGGCCCATAGGACCGCAGGTACAAGCACATCCCAATGATTTCGCTGATCATTGCAAACCTTCATTAGTGCACTCTCTAGTATCTTATTGAATTCTTCCACCATCCCATTAGCCTGCAGATGATAAGAGGTACTTTTTTGATGATACACCTGAAATTCCTCTATCAACGTGCTGACTATTTTGTTAAGAAAGTGTGTACCACGATCACTCATCAAGATCTTTGGACACTCGAATCTTGTTAGGACATACTCAAAACTAAATTTTTCTAATGTCACACCTATGCAGTCCTTTACAGGCTGTGCCTCCGTCCATCTGGTCAAATGCTCAATCACGGTGATGATGTACCACACACCCGTCTTCTTTCCTTGAGGCTAAATTGGTCCCACAAAGTCGATTGCCCATTTTTCGAATGGTTGTAACAACACCTGTGGCATCAGAGGTAGCTCATCCCTCCGTGATGACCTGCCAATTCTTTGATGTGCATCACATGCCCTACAATATGATTTTGAATCCCTATGCATGGTTGGCCACCAAAACCCATCACATAGAATTTTTTGTGTTATCGCTTTCCTTGCATAATGTCCTCTTGCAACTCCTCCATGAGCCTCAGTGATGATGCTACTTCGTTCAAACTCAGGCACATAACATCGCAATATTTCGTCTGACCCCATTTTGTACAAGTTCCCAGCAATGATAGAAAAGTATGTTGCATGCACTACTAGTTCCTTCTTCTGTTGGCTTGTATAACCTTCCGGAGCCGATCCTATCGTTACAAAGTAGATAATATCTTCAAAGTGACTTTCCGCAAAACGCACCACAAAGAGTTGTGCATCAGGTAGTCCTTCCTTCAAGTTAGTAGGTTCCTCTCCAATTTCAATGTGCGACAAATGATCAGGTCCCACATTCAGTTGTCCTGGCTTCACAATAACTTCAAATTCATACTCCTGGAACAACATCAGCCACCTACATATTCCCCCCCACCCCAACGCAGGTTTGTTTACCAGGTACTTCAATGCGGAATGATTCATATACATCTTAAAGTGTCCACCCAACAAATAATGCTTGAAATTATGAAGCACGTACACCATAGCTAATCCTTCGCACTCTATCATGGAATAATTTTTCTCTACTTTAGACAGCTTCCTACTTGTGAATGCTATAGGATGACTTAGTTCTCCCTCACACGTCTATGTCAGTACGGCCCCTAGCACAATACATGATGCGTCTACGTGCACATGAAATTCCTTCTTCCAATCTCGGAAGAATAGGATTGGTGCGGTGACCATTCTCTCTTTAAGCACATCCAAGCTCTTCTGAATTCTATCATTCCAACAGAACATAGCATCCCTTTTCAACAATTTCTCCATAGGCGCAATGATCTGGTCATAGCTCTTGATGAACTTCCTATAGTATTCGGTATGCCCTAGAGTTGCACGCAACTGTTTCACATTCCTCGTTGCCTCCAAGTTGATTATCACCATGATCTTTGTAGGGTCTACCATTAATCCTTATCTTCATACCACATGACCCAGAAAGATCCCAAAAGGGACACAAAATAGACACTTCTTCAAATTGAGCATGATATGGTATCTCCTACATGTATCTAGCATCAAGCGCAGACTTGCCACATGGCACTTGACCAATCCAAACACTGTCCAATCATCAAAGTATACCTCCAGAAATTTATGAATGAAGTCTTTGAATGTTGCAATGACTATGCATGAAAATATTGTTAGCACATTCGTTAGCCCAAAAGGCATTACAGTGTATTGAAAACATCCCAATTTAGTCGCGAAGGTCGTCTTGCTTCTATCCTTAGGTGCAATTTTGATTTGATGGTACCCAGAGAACCCATCAATGAAATAGTATGCTTCTTGGCCGCCTACATTATCCAAGACCTCATTAGTGGATGGAGTTGGGAAAGGATCATGTACACAAGCGTCATTCAATTTCCTGAGATCTACGCATATCCTTATTTCTTCCTTATGTTTCTTTTCCTAAACCACTATTGGGCTTACCCAATCATATTCTTCCACCGGTTCAATAATACCTATCGCAAGCATCTTATCTAACTTAACGTGGACCCTTTCCTTATACTTCATATTAAGGCGGTAAGGTTTTTGTTTCACAGGTTTTGCCTTCGGTTTCAAGGTGATCTTCATGACACCCAGGTATCCTATTATTCCCTTTAGATCAAAAAACTTCGTGGGGAAAAATCCTGATATTCGTGGAGGAGCTTTATTACCTTATCTACTAATGCATCGTCCCAATAATTCCCAATCTTTGCAAATTTCGGCTCCGCCTCTGTACAAATGTTGACCTGTCTAGTTTTCAGCGGTGTGGTTATGTTTGGATTCTCTATCTGCAGTCCTTCAACCTCGCAGTGACCCTCAGTTTCTAAAATATTAATCTTTCTGGGATCCTCGTCTTCCTCTTCAATGGTCATGTTATAGCATTCCAGTGCGTGGATCAGCTGGGTAGTCAAATCAGGTTGAATCAGGTCCAAAGGATCCTACGGTATCCTAAATATCATTGCTTTAACCTCTTGTAGCACCATGCCAATATAGTCAAACCCATTCTCAAAGCTGAATGTCATTATAAAGCCCTGGCACAAGATGTCCCATTCTTCAGTTTCATGGCAGAGCTATGTTTCCAAGTACCAATTCATTGGTATGACATCCAAGGTATGACAAAACAAATGCACCCATTTAGGCTGGGGCTCCACTCCATAAGCCTTAGTCCATTTGGCTAGGTGATACTGTGGATCATCCATTCCATCATACTTGTCTGTCATCCATACTTTTGGTTGTCCAAAATGTATTTTTTGGCTTGTATGGGCCTAACCCAGGTTCACAAGTGACTTATCCAAGAAAATCCCAGTACTACTGGCTCTTTCGGCAACAGTCCACAGAGCGCGGACTAAGGTCTCACCCGAAGTAGTATGGGAGGATGCTAGAACTAGGTTTCTGTACCGTCAAGATGTCTGATGAACTTCTGGAGGTCCGCGGTTTGACCCTGCGCGCACGTCGCTATGCCCACTTGTTATTCCTTCATAACTTGTGATGCTGCTTCCGCACAACCCTACTCGGCGCGCAACCCGTATTATACCAAAGTTCCTTGCTATTTAATCTATTGTTACCTGATTACTTAACTAATTTCTATAAGACTAGTGATTATTACAGCATATCCAGCAATCATATCAGTTCGCATGATACATAAAACATTATAAATGTAAAGAAGGCAATGCAAAAGCAGATACATAGAAATAGGAATCAACTTATTTTTATTATTCTTCAATCAAGATTATAGACTCGACATCACCCTACGCACTTAGTTGTAGGGGTCTGCGCACTTAGCTGCGGACTCTACTAGGCCTCTACACACTCAACTGCAGAGCTTCTTCCTACTACTATGACCCAATACACTTAGACTCTTACTCTATGCTCGAACCATGTGTATTCATCTCTCCTATTCCCTCTCTTTACAACTTAGAGCCTTGCTCTATTTATACAATCCCATGGTCCGCGGACCATGGATAGGCCAACATGACTTTACATTACATTACAATTATTTAGGGCGGACAACCCTATGGCTCAACCTATACTTCACGCTCCACACCCGCAATTCGTGGAGTCTTTATAATACCTTTGACCAAAACTTGGGTTTTGAGCCCCAAAACATGTTGTGGGGGGATTCCAGCCCAACAGGCCCCCAACACAATCATCATGACTCATCCCTGAGCCACTCAATTAGCACAGCAATTTGGCGCAGAGCCCTTCCAACTGGTCCCGTACTACTCGAAGGTCCGCGGTGCACTGTTCTGCGGTTTACTAGACCTGCTGCATCTGCTCTTCCAATGCTTCTTTGTGAGGATCAGCTACCTGCCTTAGCACGTAGGGTCCCTACATCTGTGCGAGCTTTCCCTCAATATCTGCCGTAATGGTGAAGGCCTCATCAATCCATCGTTGGACGTGCGCTTTGAGAAGTGCCTCTTTTTATCTTGTGGCATCCACCTGCTCTTTCAGTGCCCTTGCTTGATGCATATTTTCCAACCATTGGGTGAGGAAGACTATCTACGTAGTTCCCCTTACGTTATCATACTACTCCTGAAGCTCGCATTCCTCTGTTTCTAGGCACTATATGTTTGGGTCCTTTTGCAAGAATGTGAGGATGTCAAAGGCTTGGTCCAACATACTAGTACAGTCCTACACTGCCCGTCCAATTTCTTCCAATCCTTTTTCAATAGCGCTAATGTGTTGCTCTCTAACTTCCGGAGGAGTGGAAGGCCGCGCCTTTGGCCATAGCTCAAGAATTTGAAGATTCAACTCCAGCTACATACGCATTGTTTCTCCGTGCACGTTTTAGACTCCACTTTCCAAACAGTGGATCCGCATCTCTGTTGGTAAGTCTGTGGTGATGGACAACTCCGAGAGTCACCGGCATGCTTCAACAACTGTCTACATGATCTGCTAGTTTTGTGACACCAGTTCATCACACTGCAGGATGAGCTGATTGATGTTGAACTTTTGCTCACTCATCACCTGAATTATGCAACCCTACCTGGCATGGAGCTCTTCTGTTATGCCATCCTGCAGTTGGTACAATGTGTCTCATGGAAGGGTAGCCAAAAAAAGGTCCAGTCCCTTGATCCTACCCACCGTGGCTCTGTCGTCATCTTTCTCTGTTGTTAGTGCTCCTTCCAGTAGCACTATGGTGTTGGCCATCTTTGTGCGTAGAATTTGCTCTGCTACTGATGTGCTTGTTGCGTTGTAGGTGGCTACGGTTCCTTCCTGTGGGGGCCGCACCTGTAGTTCCTGTAGATACACCCTTAGGGCCCATGGGGATATCCAAACTGGTCCCGCTGCCTGCTTATCTTTCTTGGGCCTCGGCATCCGAGGTGATTTCTGGATTTTCAGCGTGACCCCAGTGTCTCTGGGAACATCATGTACCATGGGGTTCTGTGCGGTCTTGTCAGTGGTTCCTTTTGTGGAGCCCAAACCTCTCCTGGTAGTTGTCATCTTGTTTGAACTATCTGTGGTCGTTCGCGAACTTCAGGGCTCAAATATTTCTTGGCGCTCAACACTCTGTGCTATAATCAACTGCCCAAATCTTAAGTGAACAAGTGTTGTCTCATGGCTATCCCCTGGAGTTTTATAGTGCATTTTGAATTCGAATTCGACTGTTCCCCCAAATTTTAGGCCATCAATGCTTTCTTGGTGGCAGATTGCCCCAAATCTTGCCCTTAATTCATGTCTTAAATTCCCGCCGCCTGCTCCCTTTTTCCTTAAATCGAACATCTTGTCATGAATAATGACACCAACGGTCACTTCTCAAATTACCCACGTGGTAGCGCAGCCCCCCATACGCAGTCACAACCTTTGTGACATGCTGATTCTGCGTGCACCTCCCTCATCATTCAGCTCCGAAACAGACTTTTTTATAGTCACGCACTCTCTCTCAACTACTCGAAGCGCTGAGACTGTGCTCCCTATGGCTAGTCAGGTGGTTGTACAACTTGTGTGAGACTTCAACTTGCCTTTCAGTATAGTTTGTGAAAACTCCTAAATTGCCTTCACGACAGTCAGTGCCGCGTGTTCTACTGTATGTAGTGCACTCCCCTAGTTACTGCATTTGGTGAGGTGCAGTCGTAGCCATGGTAGCAGAGTCATAAATTCCTGGCGACAAACTTCTAATCCAGTGGTATGAACATCCGCACCTTGTCTTGTTATCCTTGGTTGCTCAACGACACCTACTTGCTTGATCTCATTTTCCAGCCTTTTGATCTCAGTGTCCATCAAAATGCTTTTCTTCTGCAGTCATACCCGGTCCTTTTTGAGTTCGTGAAGTCTAAGGCTCCTTCACCGAATGGCTTCCTGAATCTCTATGTGTTCGACCTCACATAGTTGTGTGATTTCTTCGTCCTGGTCTTCGCGTACTGTCACAATTGTGGGAGCTATTATGCATGGATCCCTGGTTGCATTCTCTTCAGAAATTATGGTTGCTACTATGTTTCGCACCTCGAGAATCTTTTCCGTAATCAGGGTTTTGCACATGGTCCTATAGGCCCATCGAACCACTGGTACGCACAGGTCCCAATTAGCGTGTCTTTCCTGGTGAACCTTATTCAATACTCCTCACACCCTATTGAATGCTTCGACATGGATAATTGGTAGCGTACATCATCTTTCCTGCTACTGTGGTTTGTTTTGATTCTTTATTCAAGGGGTGGTGTGCACCTGTGCGGGCTATACAACATATGTCTGTACCCATGAGGAAAGGTGGGCGCGCAAGTTGTTCTGCCCCTGTTGACTAGCTCGTTCAGAGCTGGGGTTTTCAAAAATGTAGGCGCATCATCCTTCTACATCTGCGCCAGTCCTCAAAACTTTCTTGATGCATACCTCACCACTGTGTGGGCATTGCGTTCAGAGCATTGAATCGTTGCTATTCTGGTACTGTACTTTCAAATTTGCTCAGAAATTCATCCACTGTTGTTAATCCGTCATATGTCGGTAGCTCCCTTGCCTTTGTTGTCACGCAACGCAATGATCTAATCATCATGTTGCAATTAAGTGTTGTTACTTCGTGTAGTTGATTCTGTGATCATTCTACTTCTTCATCTGAATCTGAAGTGCAGGAGCTTTCATGCTCCCACGAAATTCTTCCATCTGCAGTCAGATTCACCCAATCCTATTCTCGCATAGCTATCTTGTAAATACAATTGAGATCTTCATCACGATAATCGTCGCGTAACGGTTCAGTGTATCGCTCTCCTTCGGCTAGATCTAACGGTACTGCTACGCATAGTGACTTTTTTTCAAAGATCATTTTGCACTTCTTCAAATTTATGAATCTGTTCATATCAGTGGCCCAGTCTATTCCTAGTAGTGCAGGATGGGGATTACTGTTATTGATAATCTCTATCACTTCAAAATCCCCCTGCGCGCTCGCACCTTCAATGTCTACTGTTACCCCTTGCAATCTTCCCATAGGCAAAATCTTTTGTTGGTTCGCCATTCATAACTGGATAGGAGACAACTATAGCGTGGGTCTGCCCATGCATTCCCATGTTTGTTTTGGTAGTACATTCACATCTAATCCGAGATCCAGGATTACCTGATCCATTTCATACTCATTGATTTGCACAGTCAACCTCATTTCCCTTCCTGTGCATAATGCATGCTTTTTAAGTTTCCGGACCACACACAGTTCTTCTGACCCTGCGCACTTAGTGATAAGTTCCTATAGTCCTTTGACTGCCTTGCTGTTACGCAGTAGTTTCATGCATGTCTCTAGAAAGGTAGTGAGAATTGAAGGATCCATCCCTGGTTCTATTTGATCCTTACTACCTGAAGTGGTGGCCTCCGTGAATCTTTTCTTAGCTTCCATGAATGTCTCCTTTGTGCATTCTAAATCAAATTCAGGTTCCTTTGTAGGAGCCTTGTGAACCCATGCACTTTCTTCTGGTTGCTTCCATTTATGATCGCCCATGGTCATAGCGCTCCTGAGCATCATGTTTACATTTGGGTCTTCTTCGCGTGGTTCAGACCTCATCATCTGCAAATTCTAAGTCGGAGGGGGTTGGAGTACCCCTTTTTTGCACATCCTCGCTATTAAAAAAGGGAAGTCTTCTACCTCATGATCAAACTGAGTATAGTACCAACATGATGTCCTTTTTGGGTTTGTACAATCATGAGCATAGTGCCCTAGCCCACCGCAATTGTAACAAATTAGTTGTCTGCGATCCCTTCCTGGTCCCATTCTGCCTCGACCTCAACCACGCCCCTGAAACCTAGTGCACGCCATCCTTGCATTTGGGTCGAGGGCTCACGTTTCAGTCTGCACCCTGTAGGCAGGAGTTCAATCCATCATTAGTTCGTAGCTTCGGCAGGTGCGTTCATCATGACCTATTGACCTACAGAATTTACAAAACAATTGCCAGGACATCTGCATATACTTTTGTAATAGATGACAATTATCTGTAGTGTGTTTTCCTCTTATCTGACAGATTGCACACCATAATGCAGGCGTTGCACTCAGTCTTGCCTATGCCTTAGGTCTTAAGGACATCAACCCTCCTCCTGCCAAGTAATTCACGAACAATGGACAGTGGTCCTTGCCATGCCCTTGGCCTTTTCATTTTATGCACCATACCTCCTCGCGCGCCTCTGGCCGAGGTGTCCTATCCTATTTCAAACTCTGCATTTCCAAACATAGATTCTACAGTTGTGCATGGATTTGTTTGACTCCCAACACAGGGTCTTGTATAGGGGTCTCATGTAACCCCATTTCAATCTCCAAAGCTTCGACCTAGGTGGAAAGTTTTTTCTGTGGCAGCGCCATCCTTAAGTGTGGCGTAAGTTATGCTGCAAACCATGCGCAGTGTTGTCCATCCGTCAAATTCATATTGGCTTCGCAAATCGTACTCTTCAGCCTTTGATCCAAATCCCAGGGGGTCTCGCTCGGGATCATCGTGATCTCTTTAAACCTGATGATTGATTATGTCTCTGACTTTGGCCTGCTAAATTCCCTATTCAGTGCGGCCTGTATTTTTGTGATTCTTGCATTTAGGTGGTCATTAGAATGCTTGATATACCATGTTAATGCATGATCCTATAGTGCGATCACCAACGTAGCCTTCTTAACATTGTCATCCATGACACCTTGTGTTTCCCATATTTCTCTTAACACGAACCAAAATTGGTCCGGATCTTCATTCCCCACTCCTCTAAATACCGATAGTTTGATTGAACTCGCCATACTGAACTGTGGTGGTGGTGGATGTGGGGTGGGTGGAGATGGTGGTGAGGAGGGTGAGACAGGTGGCGGTGTGGGTGGAGGTGGTAAACGTGGAATTTTCTACCTTATCAAACTAACCACGCTTCTCAGAGAAAATTTCACGAGATCTTACTCGCTTTCCTGTGAGGGTGAAATTAAGGGATTGGTTTCTAATTCTTCGCTACCTTTGCTTCTGTAGATCTTCCCACTTCGCGTAGCTCCAAACATTAATTTATTCGCATAACCTGCTTTTCACACAATAGCATCTTAATCCAAGTGTTCAAATATTTAATATACTTACCTCGCGGTCCCTTGAGGAAACGTCACTCCGCCTCACTGTAGCTGATGGTTGTGTCTACCGTAAACTCAGTGATAAATCCTCTTATTATTCGGTCAAGCCAATGGTCCATAGCTTGTGTGATCTTATCTCCTAACACTTCTAGTCTATGCACTAATTCTGGAGTCCACGCTATTGGTTTTTTGAGCCTACACCTTCCCTGGCTATCTGCTAACTTCGCGATCCACTCGTACAGCTTAGAAGGAAAGGATGTAAAGAAAAATTTGTCGATTTCCGTATACAAGTAGCGCTCCAACCACTATTCCTTAAATACTCATGAATTTCTATTTTCCTACACTGCGAACTCGTGAATCTTCTTGTCCAACCACTCTTCAATTTCTTTCTTTGTTGGATTCTAGTGGCACGACATCAAACATCCCTCATGTAGATCCCAGTCCCGGCAATGGAACCATTTGTTGGCTTATATGGGCTTGACCCAGGTTTAGAGGTGATTTAGCCAAGAAAATCTTGGTACTACTGGCTGTTTCAGCAATAGTGTGCAGAGCGTGGATTGAGGTCTCACCTGAAGTGGTATGGGAGGGTGCTAGAACCAGGTTTACGCACCCTGGAGATGTCTGATGAGCTTCTAGAGGTCCACGGTTTGACCCTGTGTGCACGTCGTTACACACACTTGTTATTCCTTCGCAACCTGTGATGCTACTGTTATCAAGAAATCTAGTGTCTATTCAGAGATGCTAGTCCCACTAAGATGGGTAGCTATCTTAGAAACAAATAGATTAAAGTCACTTGTTTTTCCTTTAGGAGAGAGAGATGAGAAAGAAGCAGAGAGTACCAACCTCAGTCTTCCACTTGGCTCCTTGCTTGTTTCCTTTCCCCTTTGACAGAATCTTGCCACATCTTCCTTACTTGTTCCGCTTCAAAGAGCACCTGTAGATTCATAGCAGCATAATACCATCAAAGCATAGAGATCTTTCACTGTAAACAATATAGGATCAGATATATATTGACCATACAAATGCATATATCAACACAATATTCATAGATACGCAAGAATATGGATGAAAACTTAAATAGATTTACTAGTAAAAGTCATAGAAGAGAGGATTACAACCACTTGGTCTAACCCAGCACCATCCTCCCAGCTTGAAAGCCCTCTTCACCTCACACAAAGCAAGATCACCCAACAATGTCTTCAAAGAGAAACCAGCAGCACCTCTTTGCAAATTACCAAATTCCAACCTTTGGATCTCTTAGATGAGGGATCCATTTATAGATATTTGCAGGGGGGTGATTCGGCTTCTGGGATTTTGATTAGTGTCATCTCTCTGATAGTTCTTAGTTCCACATGGAGATTTTAGATCTCTTACTCATCCCTGGGCGAACTCAGAGAGGCAAGTGTCAAATGAGCAGTTTCTAGAAGATTATCTTGGTTTCCACCTAGCAAACTGCTTGTGCCATTTGTCTACTCTCTCTCATCGCACCCTACAGAAGGGCTTTTCAGTATGCATCACATTTTTTTCATGTGGTAGGTGAGATGCATCTCACCCTTTGCACTGGGCAGTCTGTATGGTCCTGCTTTGACCAGTTCTAAGTGGTTTTTCATGGAAAACGTCTGGGAGATGATGTAATCAGCTGACCTTGTTCCTTTAGGGTATGAAACACCACTTTTAGGGACTTCGAAGCCCTTGGTTTATGGACATATGTGATTGGGGTTGCAGTGCCCATATATGTCTATAACAATTGCCCCCTAAAGCATGAGGTCGTAAATCTTTTGATGTCGGGTGAAATGCTTTATAATGAGGATCCGAGGTTTTTCTCACTAGAAGGTGACCTGTAATAAGATACAATACAATACATTATCTTCATAATATTTTCATGATCTAGCTGAGGCAGACATTCCCATGCTTAGCTTGATAAATTCATTTTCATGTACATAGGACAGACAACCGTCTGTCTGCAAACTAATGATTCTGGTAGAGCCATCATCCCTTAGTTTGGATGATCATCTGTGCAGCAATGATGTACATTCGATTTCTTTATTCTCCTGAATATATCGCAGCTCAGATGGATGAAACTAGATCTGGGGTCTTCAAAAATCATTCAATCTTCGCCCGAAGTACAAGTCGATCCATGTGAAAAGATGTTCTGATGTCGAACATGGAAAGACATCACCTAATTAACAGCCAATGATGTGAATTGTTAACAGGTGCGAGAGGAATCACTGATGATGATGATGACCCTCAAGGTACTGTGGTACAATTCACGTGGTGTGAATACATGAGTTGATGTCGAACACCACGCAAAGCCTTTCGATTGAAGGCCATTAACGTAAACCTATCGCCAGAAGTGAGAAACTTGCCATTGAGGCATGCAAGCTTCAAAGTACTGAAAGGGTTGTCCCTAGGTCGGCTTCTTGGATAATGAGCTGATGTCGACAAGAAGTGACCCGTCATAGGAGGGCTTTAATGGATCCCATATCTATGACATGGAATGGAGCAAATGATTTTCTAGAGGTGAAAACAATCTGATGATACAAGGTTCAGGGTGGTCGTCATGAAAGAATGAAGCGTGAAGGTACTATAGAAGATGAGACACAAGCTGGGTAGGTGAATTCTCTGAGTGACTTCTCTTGAATATATCGGCGACGCTGAAATGGATTGGTAGCGTTAACCCCAGAAGTGGATGGTACAGCAGACCAATGGTGATATGACCGGTGAATGGAATAACCCAACCCGACTCAATCATGGTGATGGAGTGAAAGTGTCATGTTCAAGAGCGACCTGCTACCAATAAAGTTTCTTCAAGTTTTCTTCCCAATTTTCCCCAGTCATTTCTGACCAGTACCTCTTTATTTTTGTCAAGCTTGAGGAGGATAACATATGCTTGTTCTATAATTTTCCCTTCGGGCAAACCCGTTGCTATGTTTTAACGAGCCTAGCAACAGTGAAACTTGCTCTTGTCTGAATGGACAAGTTTGTCGCTATTGTTTTAACGAGTTTAACAACAAGGATAACTCGGTTCTTTTCAATTTTAGAGAGTCTGAAAAGAGACGGAAAGAAGACTCCAATATTCCTTTTTCATAATATAATCCCTTAAGTCCGAAAAAGTATAAAACAATGCAAAAGGGATGATTTTTCGATAGTTTTAACGAGCCGAACAAGACAAATGATCGATCTTTTTGTGTAATAATCCCTCAGATCCAAAAAGATTAAAATCTAGAGGAGGGATAGCGCTTCCAATCACTTTAACGAGCTAGAGAGGCTAATTGCTCAGAAATCTTTTCATATTTTACGAGTCAGATGAAAAGAGCTTAAAGGAGACTCGTTTTCTGAGGAACGAGTGATGTTCTCAGATAGCAACTGGTTCCAGGTAAGGTTTGGAACTTTTCAATCACGGCAGTGTAAAGAAGGTGGCTAATAGGATCACTCGTCACAACTGTTCCTCAAAAGGGGTAAACAATCAAATGGAGGTGAATGATCGGCTAAAACAAAGTGGAGGTGATGGTAAGAACACGACCAAGGCTAAAAATCTGATGATAATCATTCATAATGGTTATTTACCGGAGGTGGGTTCATTTTTCATGCGCTTAAACTCTGGTGGAACATATGCTCATTGCTAGGTTTAATTTTTAATGAGCTTGAACTTCGCGTAAAACTGCTCGTGCCAGTCGTATAATAAGGTTGTCTCATCAATAGGTTCATTTTTTAGGGAGCTTGCACCATTCAAAATTATGCTCTGACTCCTTTTATTATGTAAGATAGGAACGACCAATCCTACGAGTTTAAAGGGTTACTAACCTACAAACTAAGAAAATAAATGGTCATTTTTCACTTTCACGCAAAAAGGTTTGCATGCCCCCAGGTATAGAAAAGTAGAGTTTCCTAGGTTACCCCTCAATTTGCAGACAAAACACTTGTTCTATCGGGAAAGGCCTACCTTCTCCAGGTTACCGTTCAATTTGTAGACAAAACATTTGTTCTATTGGGAAAGGCCTACCTTCTAACAGAGGTATGTTATTCCGGTCTAATCCCATTTTCCTAAATGGATGGGTGTGTCAGACCAGTCATATATCCTCTATGGAAACCTACCCTATACCTGAATATTTCCTGCCGAACCAGACCAGGATGCATGCCCCCTAGATTTCAGTCTTGACCACCGAATCACTCGCGCTCATCAGGTGGATGAACTGGATATTGATGAGACATTCCTTGTGAAAAAATACTTGTTAAGGATGGCATTTGACTATTAGCTATGTGTGAACTGGGGAATGAAAGCTGGTCTATGAGCTGGACCACTCTACCTTCATACAGAAAACACATTACTCGAAAGAGTGAGGAGACGATGGATCCCATGCTATAAATGTAGTCGCACCCAAGGATTAGATTGTAATCTAAAGGTCCTTAGACTACCATTACGTTCAGATAAATAGTTTTCCTTCTCAAATTTATAGGCAACCTTGGAAGGATCCCTAACAGCCGACTGGTTCCTTTATCAAAGCTTGTCAGATTTCACATCTCAGGCAAAAGCGATGGTGAAGGAAAGGATACTCACATAAGTCCCTTCATCTATGATGGTACCAACCATGACCATTTTGTAAGTTTGCACTATGATTCGAAATGGTACATTAGATGGTAAATGGGGTCTGCCTAGTAGATTCCAATCGAAGGAAATGACTAGGTTGCTTGGAGGTGGGACCGAATAAACGACCGGATACAACTCTGATGAATTTCCTTCTTGTGATAAAGGAATGGGCAGATTCCCCCCATGTTCATCGAAGTCTGTGTTTATGAAAATAATTTGAATAGTGTCATTCTCATTCTCTTCAGTGACTCTATCATCTGAAGGTAAATCTTCTGAAGTCAAGATGGGGTCGACTGTCGTCTCGACCTGTTGACTTTGGTATGACCTCAGAGGGTTTATCTTCAATGATAGATGTTTCATCTGACTCCAAAGGTGGGTCAGTCAGATTTTCAACTAGCAATGGATTTGGAAAGAGTTTCTTGTAACCAGAAGGGAGTCGCTGCGGCGATACAAGACGATTATCCAAGACTCTTTTAGCTTTGTCCAGGAAGGGACAATGGTGGAGGGCATGATCGCCTTCACACAGTCTGTAGGGAAATTTATATTTTCTTTTTTGTCCGGTGACTTCGCTTTCATTAGTTGATGGTATACTTTCAACATGATCATCAGAGGTTGACGACACTGGATTGATCAAGCGGGGAGACTAGTCCCTTAGGATCCATGGGATGCAAGGACAATCTCGGTGATAGTGGTCTCCTTTGCAGATGACACATGGAGATTTAGGTTTGGATGGTTTAGTGTGTGGATTTTTGCTAGACGATGCATGGTTGCCCCTTTTTGCCTTTGGCTCCTTCTTCTTCTTCTCCTTCCCCTTCTTCTTCTTCTCAGTTACTTGGTTTTTAGTTTCACTATCTTTACCAAGCGAAGAGGAAGAAGGAGAGGGAGAGACAAACAAAGTAGAAGGCTGGGGGGGAAATTTGGTATCATCTAGTTGTTGATTCGATTGTTCAGGAATCACGGTGCTTTGAACAACAAAGGTCGAGAAAATCCATACCGACAGGCCAATTGTCAGTCCTGGAAGGGACAATCTGGCCATATGAGGTGCACCAACATCTCCCCAAGAGGAGAAATGACTAGGACTTCCCCCAAGGGGAAATCCTTAGTTGGTGGACTCCATTTTCTCAACCTAAGACCAACAAGGGAACAATGACGTTATTCTGATTAAAATAAATTTTAGACGCTTTGACACAACTTTCTTTTTCAATTTTTAAGAGTCGAGAAAAAGCTAAAGATGAATCTAGTCGCCTTCGATTTTTAATAAGCCTGAAGTGACAAGTGCTCAGATGGACCTTTTCCTTTAAGGAGTCTAGAAAGGAACGAAAGAGACTACTCTGGAAATCTGGGCAGAGGGATTACCAAACCAATCGCAGAACTGCAGAATACTTTTTACGGTACGGCAGTCAATCTTCCTGAATGTTGTGTTTAGTGCATTTCGATCGATAGGGTGGCAGACATGGCTTCCTAAGGATAAAGGATATAGCCTATTGTGGTCTCCCAATATATACTCGACGGTACGTGGGAGCACAGGTTTGTACTGGCACTTATTGTCTCAAAGAGGAGGAATCACCCAACCTACGATGAAAGCGACAGTTACTAGGCTTTACGACGCCAGAATACGTCTCTAGCCTAGACTTCTAGATGTTGTGTGTTAGGTTCCAAAGTGTTTTTATGTTCATTAAATTTATTTTACAATTGATCTTTCTTAAGAAATTTTCCTTTCAGGTTCACCGCGTGATGTAGATATACAATTCCTAAAATGCAATCTAAGATGATAAACAGTCATTTAATCTTCTTTTTGCAATGAAAATCCTAGCTACTAAGGAAAGAGAAATGAAATCCTTTCAACGAAAAGGAGAGAGAAGACACTAGATGCACTGTCCTAAATCAAAATCAACAAGCAGTCTAAATGCAAATGCACGTGCATGTATTTTTTTTCGCTTTCTTAATGTGTGAATGAAAAAAAGAATGCTAAATATAAATCTGAATTATTTCTTCTTCAAAGCGATAGTACTAACGATTTTCTTTTCAAAAAACGACAGGAAGGAAAGATGACACTTTGCGATTTTGAATTGAAAACTACTTTCGACACTTGAAATACTTATAAATTCAGATCAAATACAAGATTAATAGTGTAATCAACTATCAAAAAGAGAAGTATTATTTTCTTTGACTGAAAACAACATTTGCGACACTTCCAAATCAAAAGATGACAGTTTGATTAAGCTACTATTTTGTAAAAGAGAACTGTAAATGGCACACAATACATAAAAACATTCACAATTCTTTGTACAATATAGGTTGGATGATGCAAATAAAGGGGGTTTCAACAGTGGTCTACTAATCACAGACAGCAAAACTCCTAAATAAAACTGAAGAGAGTGAAGAAAAAACCAAAATCTGGAGGCAGATCTAGTCTTGTCTGATCATCGCACCTGTAACATAGGGAAACAGGGATGCATCCCACCTACTGCACATGGGAGGTGCGATGCATCCAGATTTCCTAAAGGAGAGGGTGTGATGGTCAAGGAACGAGACTTTAACTTGGTTTTTGGTCACAGTTTGCAATTTAGTTAAGGGATTTAGGCCAAGCAAATGATAGTTAGTAACTACAAAGTATAGTGGCTGATCTAATGAGGTTACTCAAGCTACCTCTAGGGAACTTAGGATGTTTGCAATTCAACTGTTCAGTTCATAAACAAACCTAGAGATTAACTGAAGCAGCATTGATCTACTTTGCACTTGCATAGAAAATGTCGTTCGAAGGCTAGCTGGCTTAACTTCAGGCTTCATCTGTGGTTTATGAATCAAAAAAATAGAGACATGCAATCAAACTAATCGCTCCCTAGTGGAGTCTCCAATTTGTTATCGGGAAATCTAGTGTTTATTCAGAGCTGCTAGTCCCACTAAGATGGGTAGCTATCTTAGAAACAAATAGATTAAAGTCACTTGTTTTTCCTTTACGAGAGAGAGATGAGAAAGAAGCAGAGAATACCAACCTTAGTCTTTTGCTTGGCTCCTTGCTTGTTTCCTTTCCCCTTTGACAGAATCTCACCACTGCTTCCTTACTTGTCCCGCTTCAAAGAGCACCTGTAGATTCACAGCAGCATAATACCATCAAAGCATAGAGATATTTCACTGTAAACAATATAGGATCAGATATATATTGACCATACAAATGCATATATCAACACAATATTAAGAGATACACAAGAATATGGAGGAAAACTCAAATAGCTTTATTAGTAAAAGTCATAGAAGAGAGGATTACAACCACTTGGTCTGACCCAGCGCCATCCTCCCAGCTTGAAAGCCCTCTTCACCTCACACAAAGCAAGATCACCCAACAATGTCTTCAAAGAGAAACCAACAGCACCTCTTTGCAAATTACCAAATTCCAACCTTCAGCCTCTAGATATCTAAGATGAGGGATCCATATATAGATATTTGCAGAGGTGTGAGTCAGCTCTGGGTTTTTTATTAGTGTCATTCCACTGATAGTTCTTGGTTTCGCTTGGAGATTTCATTGATCTCTTACTCATCCCTGGGCGAATTCTCAGAGGCAAGTGTCATATGAGGAGTTTCTAGAAGATTCCTTGATCATCCACTTAGCAAACTATCTCTTCAATTTGTCTATTCTCTCTCATCATACCCTATAGAAGGAATTTTCAGTATGCATTGCACCTCCTGTGTGTACGAGGTGAGATGCATCGCACCCTGGCCATGGAGCAGGTGAGATGATCCAGTTTTGACCAGTTCTGAGTAGTTTTTCAGTGAGAACTTCTAAGAGATGATGTAATTAGCTGACCTTGCTCCTTTAGGGTATGAAACAACACTTTTAGGGACTTAGAAGCCCTTGGTTTATGGACATATGTGATTGGGGTTGCAGTGCCCAAATATGTCTATAACATCTACTTCTGCACAGCCTTACTTAGGGCGCAACCCATATTATACCCAAGTTCCTTGCTATTTAATTTGTTATTACCCGATTACTTAACTTATTTCTATAAGACTAGTGATTATTACAGCATATCTAGCAATCATATTAGTGCACACGATAAATAAAACAATATAAATGTAAAGAAGGCAATGCACAAGCAAATACACAGAAATAGGAATCAACTTCTCTTTATTATTCTTCGATCAAGATTACATACTCGACACTACCCTGTGCACTCAGCTGCGGGTCCATGCACTTAGCTGTGGACTCTACTAGGCCTTTGTGCACTCAGTTGTAAAGCCTCTTCCTATTACTATGACCCAATACACTTAGACTCTTACTCTATTCTCAAACCATGTGTATTCATCTCTCCTATTCCCTCTCTTTACAACTTAGAGCCTCCCTCTATTTATACAATCCCATGGTCCGCAGACCATGGGTAGGCCGACATGACTTTACATTACATTAAAATTCTTTAGGGCGGACAACCTTATGACTCAACCTATACTTCGCGCTCTGCACCCACAATTCGCGGAGTCTTTACAATACCTTTGACCAAAACTTGGGCTTTGAGCCCCAAAACATGATGTGGGTGGATTCCATGCCAAACAATATTCTCATCATCCTCCTATATTCGTGTCAATCACTGAAATTATCCTCGTGCATACCCCACCATCTTACAGGTGTAGCATACAACAGCCAATCCAAGGCCTGGAAGCAATGCTTCTCTAACACTTCTCTTTCAACAGCATCCAAAAATATATCCACATTAGTCAACCCATCATAAGAACGTAGATTTCTTACTTCTAATGACATGCAGCGCAATGACTTGGTCATCATATTACAACGCAGCGTAGATACTTCATACAGCCGGTTCTACTAGTGCTCTAGTTCTTTGTCTGAGTTTGATTTGAAGGAGCTCTCGCAGTCCCATGCAATATTTCCTTCTGCTGTCACATTTACCCAATCTTGGTCTCGTGCCATTATCTTGTAAATCTATTCCAAATCGTCATCACTTTCATAATCGTGGACTGGTTCTGTATAGCGTGGTCCTTCTATAGGATCCAGTGGCACCACTACGTAGAGTGATTTCTTTTCAAATATCATCTTTCGCTTCTTCAGGTTGATTACCCCATTCATGTTAATGGCCCAATCGATCCCAAGGAGCACAGGGTAGGGATTATCATCATCCACAATCTCTATTACTTCAAAATCTACTAGTGCGCTTGTGCCTTCAATGTCAACTGTTACCCCCTGTAGCCTCCCCATTGGGATAATTTTTTGTTGATTCACCATCTTTAACTAGATTGGAGACCACTGAAGCACAGGTCTCCCCGTTCTCTTCCATGTTTGTTTTGGTAAAACATGTGCGTCAGACCCCAGATCCAAGATAACTTGGTCCATTTCGTATTCCTCTATTTGTGTGGTGAGTCTCATGTCACATCCAGTCCTTTCCTTATACTTACCAATCTTTTTGACTACGCGTGGTTCACCAGTAGTGTTTTCCTTGCTAATGCACCGATTGATCAGTTCCTGCGGTCCCTTCACAGCCTTACTATTGTGGAGCAGTTTCATGCAGGTCTCTAAGAATGTGGCAATCATGGATGGGTCCATTTCTTCAATTGGTTTCTCCTGAATTCCTGAGGTATAGGCCTCAGCGAAGATTTTCTTTGTTGTTGGACACAGATTTTCATTGATGTCAATATGGAAATATTCAAGAAGCAAACGGAGCCAAGAGGAGCAGACAAAGCAACCAAAGGAACTAACAGCAAACAAAGCCATCAGAGCCACAGAGGAAGTAGACAGAGTCATCGGGAGCCATCGGTGGGCATCTATGGCACATTACACTATCGGGAGCGGTGATATGCCTCAAACTCATGTATTTACCCGTCGGTGGCAAAAACCATATATACATGCACTTAACACTATCAGAGGCACAAACGGAGGCCAAAGCATACATATTACAAATACACTATCGGAGGTGGAGCAGTATATTATATCGACGGGTTATATTAAGTGTCACACTTGAAATCTCCGATTGTGATTACAAGAGTGGACCCGAAACTGCGACTGTCGATATGTTGTGACTGCGACTGCCGATATGTTGCGATTGTCGATAGCGATGAACGTTGCGGACCCGATGCGACATCACAACTTGGCTTAATATAACATCGCGTCCAGTGGTGAATCGCCCATCGGCCATCGGCGATATCATGAGGTTGATGTATAAAGGACCCCTGGAAGATGATCACAAGCCATTAGATCTCGGACGGGTAGATCCAGCAGTCGCGAGGCGCAGAAGATGCATAAGGTTTATCAGGAGGGGAGAGCAGGCTTAAGTGCTAAGCGGTAATGCTCGCACCACCCTTGGGAGTCAAGTGGTATTCCTACACAGGCTCGCGATTCCATTAGAATTGTGATGCGTGGTGGTAGGGAACAGTTGAAAACCACTTTATCGCGAGTTAAAGTGCGGGCGGTTCGCGGGATCAGGAGGAACGAACGTCGTCGGATCGCCTGATGAATGATCGGACGGCAGGTTTAACTTCACTTTTTTTTTTACTGATGTGACAGGAGAACGGTGGATTAAGGATTATGTGAAGGCGCACGGTTATATGGGTTTAATACTTAGCGCCTAGGGGCTTGACGGAACAGAGGTCTATGCTGAGTTATGGAGGAAAAACTAGAGAAGGCGAGGGTTAAGAGAGTATAAGAACAATAAAGGAGAAAGAACAAACAGACTGCTACGGGCTGCCTCGGCGCCTATCACACGGCCAAGCTTGCGTCTGGTCCTCCAAATGTCAAGACATGTAGCAGAGCTAACAGGGACCTCTCTGATATTTTTTAATAAGCATCATTTCTATTGTAATTCAGCCCCTCTTCCTCTTGAACGTGTCCCATGAAGCATTGGTTAGTTCAAGCAAAGAGGAATCTAAAGCGAATGGAGGAGGGAAGCTAGAAGGTCGAGCGAGTGTTGAGGAAGCTAAAGCTCAAGTGAGTGAGAAGGAAGCCAAAGAGCTAGCAAGTAAGCGGAAATGAATGGACAAAGGCATGGGAATGTACAAAAAAGTAAAAACAGAGAACTGTTGGTGCTGTTGTGATGGTGAAGAACCAGAGTGTGAGGCAGCAGAAGCAGCGGAGGCTATAGAAGTAGCAGAGACAGGAGAGTAGGAGTGAGAGAACCTCAGCTGAATAGAGTGTAGCAGCATACCAGTTTATACCAAGGTTGGGTTGGAGCCTCAGAACTGAAAAGGACTAAATTCATTAGGGGTAGGTGCTCCTAAGTGCAGAACCACTGCTAAACAGAGTTGGTGCTCTGGAGGTTGGAGCCTCACTGAAGTCCAAGTTGGAGCTTGGCAACTATTCACAGTCAGATATATACTTATATTGTATTTATTTCATTGCACTGTCTTGAGTTTTAATAAAAGCATTTATTCCAGCTGCTGGTTTCTGTGTTCAGTGTATACATATACATATCTATATATGCTTTTGGCAATCACTAGAACAATTAAAAAATAGTAAGAAATATTGATTCACCCCCCCCCCCCTCAGTATTTCAAACATTTGGTATCAGAGTAGGCTTCTTCATACTAGCCTAATAGCGTGAAGAAGGATCCACAGCCATGATGAGAAATCACGAAGCATCAGGAAGACCTCCTTTGTTTGATGGCACTAACTTTGGTTTCTGGAAGAAAATAATGACCTACTACTTAATGTCCCTTGGACCTGAAGTCTGCCATTTTGTTCAAAATGAATACCGAACGAATTCCACTCTTCCAATAGACCCAGACGAGAGGAAATCCTACATGGAAAATGCAAAGGCCATGAACTCCATCACTAGTGGAATCACTGATTTCGAGTTTACAAAAATCATGCATTGTACCTCTGCCAAAGAAATGTGAGAGAAGCTAGTTGGCTTGTATGATGGAGACTCAAAAGTAAAAAAGGCAAAGCTTCAAACTCACATAAGAAAATTTGAAAGTTTGAGGATGGAAGATGAAGAAGATATTGCATCATACCTCCTCCAAGTAGCTGAAGCAGTAAATTCCCTGAAAGGATTGGATGAAAAAGTTGAAGAAAGTACCATTGTTAAAAAGGTATTAAGGTCTCTTCCAGACAGATTTGACTCCAAAATAAGCACTATAGAAGAAGAAAAGGATCTAGATACCCTCAAAATGGATGAACTCCATGGAATTCCCACTGCTTATGAAATGAGGAAAGGTGGCCCAAGCTCCAAAGATGCAGCATTCAAGGCCTCAAAGTCAAAGAAGGGGAAAGAAAGGAATGACTATAGTGATGAGTCAGATGTGGAATCCTAATTGGCCCAATTTGTATGAAAGCTAAAGAGAGGGTCTAAGCTTAAAGGCAAGTATCCTCTTATTTGTTTTAAATGTGGTAAAATAGGTCATTATGTAGCAAAATGTCCTCATAAACATGACAATGATGATGAAGGAAATTATAAAAGAATGGCACACAAAAAGAAAGGGTTCAATAAGAAAAACTTCTTCTCCAAGAAAGATGAGTCTGATGAGGATGAGTTTATGGTCATCAAAAAGAAATTAGATGAGGAAAGTGATCATGATGAAAGACAAGAAACATTATTCATGGCACTCGCAGATGATGATGATTCAGGGCTGGAAGGAAATGTAGATGAACTGTTAATTAGCGCCATTGAAGAAAATGAAAAACTACGAAACAAACTCATTTCTCTCAAAGTGGAAAACGAGGAAATAAGAAGGAGAGAAGATTTCTTGGAACAAAAGCTTAAATGAAAAGAAGAGACTTGTGAAGAATGTGAGGCTGAAATAGTGTCTCTGAGAAAGGATTTGGAGCAAATTAAAAAGGGCTGTAAAAGCTCTCAAATACTTGAGACGATTATGAAAAATCAAAAACCTCAACATGACAAGTTTGGAATAGGTTTCAAAGGAGAATCCTCAAGCACTAAGAATAGTGTGAAAAGCTATGTTGATGCACTTTCCTGCAATCCAAAAGATGAAAAAGTATGTTATCAAAAGTTTATCCCAGATCCCAAGAATGAAGAGAGAATTACTCCAAAGAAGAATGTGGAGTCAAATCATGGACACTACAGCAAATACAAACCTGTACTCCACCAAGGGCCCATCGCAAATCCAAAGAATGAGGGAGGAGTAATTCCCAGGAAGGAAATTGACTCAAACCGTGGTTGCTTCAACAAGTACAAAACCATCTTTCTTGGACACTACTTTCACTGTAAAAACTTCGGTCATCAAGCTAGACATTGTATGGCTCGCAGAAGTGAAAAGACAAAGCTAAAGGAGTGAATAATCAACTCATATGCCCCCAAAAGGCAGGGACAAATCAAAACCTTCAATTCATTTGATCCCTTGACCAAATTTGATCTGATTTTCTCTTTCTACTACAATAATGGATACTATGAACAAGACTAACCACTCAAAGGAAGAAAGATAAGTAGCAAGAAATCCAGCATGGACAAATGCGGCCTGGCTCTATATGCTCAAAATCATGGAAACCAGTGGTTTGTAGATAGTGGGTGCTCCAGACACATGACAGGAGACAGAAGGAAGTTTGTCTCACTAAGAAAAAAGGAAGGGAATGTGTCCTTTGGAAGCGGATCTAGTAGAATTGCAGGAAAAGGAACAGTTACTTTGATCAATGGAAAAGGAAAAGCTCAAGATGCTCTGCTGGTTGACGGACTCAAACACAACCTGCTGAGTGTCAGCCAAATCTGTGATCAAGGACATAAGGTTGTTTTCAGCACCAAAGACTGTGAAATAAGGAACTTTGCCTCAGGGAAAATTGTGGCAAAAGGGGTGAGAACACCAGACAACATTTACATTCTGAACAAGATTCAAGAAAATAAATGCTACTTGATTCAAACATATGAGAGTTGGTTGTGGCACAAGCGACTTGGACATACAAGCTTCGAAAATCTGATAAATATCAGCAAGATCAAAGCTGTACAAGACATCTCAAGGCTGTTCAAACCAAATCAAGCAGAATGTGGTCCATGTCATCATGGAAAGCAAACCAGAATCAGCCACAAGACAAAGGAGCTCTCTACATCGAAGCCCTTGGAGATCATCCATGCTGATGTGTGTGGGCCAACTAGAACTCAAGCACTCCAAGGAGAAAGGTACTTTGTGTTATTTGTTGATGACTATACTAGAATGATGTGGATATATTTCATAAAATATAAATCTAAAACTTTTGAGTGTTTTAAGAATCTAAAAGCCCTTACAGAAAATGAAAAATATGCAAAAATTAAGTGCATCAGAATAGACAGAGGAGGAGAATTCACATCAAACGAGTTTAGTGAGTTTTGTAATATTCATGGAATTAAAAGGGAATTCTCGACTGCCAGAACACCTCAACAAAATGGGGTAGTTGAAAGAAGAAACCAAACAGTCCAAGAAATGGCAAGAACTATGCTATTAGAAGCATACTTACAACCTAAATTCCGGAGAGAAGCAGTAGGGACAGTTGTCTATACATTAAATCGAACTCAATTAAGACCAAATTGTGAAAAAACTCCTTATGATCTATGGAAAGGAAGACCTGCTTCAGTGAAGTACTTCAAGATATTTGGAAGCAAGAAAGTAGTAGGAGCATGGAAAAGACCAAAAAGAATAATAATCCATTCAAACAAACCTTGCTTGGTTTTGAATGTCGTCTTCCATATATCTCCTTCAACAACTCTACTTTGATGAAAACCATTTCTTGAATCCCATTCAATGAAATTTTTACCATTCTTCTTGGGTGTCAAAACAAGAGGTGCACCACATGGTAAAGGATAAGGTCGAATGATCCTTTTATTCAACAATCCCTAGATTTTTGTCTTAATTTCTACGCTTTCCATTACTAACCTCCTGTACATGCCAATGTTCAGAAGAAGACACTTTTGTTGCAACTGTATTTCATGTTGGATTCTCCTCTTGGAAGGTAATCCCTTTGGTTCCTGAAACATCTCATCATATTGGTTAACTATGTCAACGAATTCATATTTCAAATTTGAATCATAACCTTTAAAAGATTCATTATCAACATAATTCTTGGGTTTGATCAAGAGAAGCACAAAATTCTTGCTCAAATTCACTATTCTTTTCATCTGCCCTACATTAACAAGCGGAAGATTTATTTTCTTGTTATGAGATCTCACAATATATTCTACTCCACCTTTGAATAAATGATATTTGTTTTCATGTCTATGGAAGATAGATTTTCTATCATAAAGGTATGGGCTGCCAAAAACTATGCCACAGATATCTAACGGCACAACATCAAGCTCCACTTCATCTATGAAATTTGCAATAATAGCGAATCTCAATTTACACTTTCTAGTGACCTGCAAGTGTGCATTGTCACACACCCATCCAAGTGGATACGGTTTATGATGTGGAACAATTTCCAAATTTAAACTTTTGACAATGTTTCCAGAGATAAGATTGGCTTGAGAGCTGCTATCGAATAGCATATCAATCTTGTTGTTTTTTATATCACCCTTATGTGAAAAAGTTCTATTCTCCTCTTTTCATTTGGAGTTTCATTTTGTGAGTTTGAAGAACTAGTGCTAGAAATGGATTCTTTTCCTTTTAACCCCATGGCTGTGATTTTAGTTTCATCACCCAAATTGGATCCCAAACCCTCTTGAATGACGGCAGCTGTCTTTTCTTTTCCTTTGTTGTTGAATTTATTTGGTTTCATTTTGGGATGAAGCTTCCAACAATGAGCTTCATTGTGACCATGTCTGGAAAAATGTTTACATATTGTTTCCTCTTCTTCATTTTTAATGGATGCATTTTTCTTTCCCTTGAAACCCTTTTCTTTCTCTTTACCCTTAAATGGATTTTTACTACCTTCTTCTGGAGTGTTTTTCCCTCTTGCCTCAAGATGAGTGGCTTGCACACACACATCATCTAGATTATTGGGATTAAACATTAAGATAGTATGCCTAAGGTAACTATGTAAACCCCCTATGTACTTCAGTAATGTGTCCTGTGATTTCAAATCTACATCTAAGATCAAAGACCTTTTTCTGAATTCTTGGGTGTAATCTTGCGCATTTTGACCTTTAAGTTGTTTAAAGTTATGCCAATTCATGATGGCTTTCTATATACAAGCTAGAGGGTAGAATTGTCTTTTGATTGCAGCAATCAAAACATTCCAAGAAATTGATATCTTACCATGTTTTTTAATCTCCTCTTGGGTCTTTGATTCCCACCATACAAGTGTTGCACCCTCCATTCTAAAGGAGGCTAACTGAATCTTTATGTCATCCTCTTGAAGGTTTTGAATCCTGCAATAGACCTCCAACTGACGAATCCAATTATCAAGCTTCTCCGCATTCACTTCACCATTATACATGGGAAGCTCAAATTTAACATCAAGTTTTAAAAAGGTGATTTACCGATTCCTTTTGAAGTATGATGATTAGTAAGGGTTGTGTTAGTGGAAGAGGGTGAATATGCTTGTGAAGAAGAAGATGAAGAAGGTGGTGGATAGGGTGGAGTTTTGTCTCCATTTCCATTACCTCCTTTTCCAATACCTCCTCCTAAAGATCCTTCTCCTTTGGGAGGTATAGAACTTTCCCCTTACAACCTGGTATTCCTCTCTTCATAGAGGACCTTCACCATCTTTGTCATGTCAAAGAAATTCTTTCTGAAGGTCTTCTCATTTTTTTCATGTTTTCAGGTTCTCCTTCATGAGACATGATCTCTGGAGTGGAAACTACAACTTGAGGCTAAACTAGTGTTGGAGATTGTGGAAACCTTGTCTTCCTCCTTGACCCAACTTCAGGGCTTCCAACCAACTTTCCTTCTCCTCTTTTGAGCTTTAACCTTGTAATCATGGCATAAACTTGCAAACAACTAAATTCTTCTTTCACAAAGAAAGCCTAGGGCTCTGATACCAAAAATGATCTGATTTAGAATATTAGATTGTTGTGCTAAGATCCTCCTTAGATTAGAAACAAAATTCTTTCATTGTGCTTAAGGATTCATGAATTTTTGCAAGTGAAATGATGAGTTTTTATGTTAATTTTATGAGAAATTTAACATAAATAAGAGACTGAACAATAGCATAAACATGTATAAAACATCAAAAACACATTACAACAGGAACATGATAAAGGAGTTCACCCCTCCTGGTCTACGTCTCCTTGGTCCAGCTCAAAATGGCTTGGGCCTTTCTATTATGCTCAAAAGTGTAAAAATATGTGTTTACAATGCTCAAATGCTTCTACAACCTACTCCAATGAGTCCAGAATGTCCAAAAATGGCTATCTAGACTCTTTTTGCATACAATTTGGTGGAAAACTGAAGAAGTATGACCTTTCCTATTTTTCCACTATACACTCCACAAATTGCTCCAAATCTAGCGTAATGCTACAAATTAGCTCCAAAAAGATCTAAAAAATCGAAAATTTCAATGAGCGGCAGTCCATAATCTGTCAGCACCGACTATCCCATTGTAAATCGCAATCGACGAGAACTGACAAAATTATGGTTTGTGAACGCATCGGGGCGATGTGCGATTGTGATATGGTAGACTCGACGAAACTATTAACTAGAACTCATAAACTTATCGCATCCAGATCCTTTTGGAATTCGCAATCGGCGGAGTACCGGCAGTCTTAAATATGCATGACCATTTTCTACGTGTGTGATTGCAATTTTTTATTGTGATTATCGCATCAGAACCCTTCCCTAATTAGGGGCCAATCATTGCATCGCAACTGTCAGGGCCGATTCTTTAATGCCTTTCCTCCTTCCCTATTGCAATGTGCGATTGTGATTATCGCATTGCACCCTGGCTTGTTCCAGGGTTGATTTTTAATGCTGAACCACCTGCGACATGTGATTTCTGAAATTCAGGTGCCAATGGCAGCCTTCCAATTGGCGCTTCCCCATTCGCTAAAGAGCGTTGCCACATCATCTTTTCCTACCCTCTATCCAAGTCAAACCTGAACTTTTACTTGCTCTAACTTCTTCATGCGAGCTCAGATTTGAGTGTCGTTCACACCATTGGAATCAAGATGACGAGCTCTTCGATCTGAAGCTAATTTTATATATATTCTAACACTTTGATTTTTGAACCTAGTTTTGAGCACCTGATCAGCACTGCACAATCCCTGAGCCTCCTCCTCAGCCATGCAACCTGTCTTGACTTAATTAGTCTGTTACATGAATAAAAAGATAGGCTAGGAGATTTCTAGAATGATTCCATCTTGTCATGAGTGAATTGCATCTGTCAGTATTGTTATCTTGACATGATAGGATGATTCCCAATGGGGATGCCAATGACATCATGAAATAAGACGATTGAGAAGCTGAAGATACAAATAAATCATCAAGAAAGAAGATGAAGGGACACTATATCACAACAGAAGATGGGAGATCAAGAACACATAGAAATCTCCACATCATCCCAATCTCTTCGAGGATGAAGATGAATTTCTTGCAAAACATATCATGAGTATATAAATATGGAAGTAAGAATGAAATTTGTACATTGATACATCACTATGAAGTTCAATGACATTAGTGCCAAGTCATGTCTTGTAAGAGTGTCACCTCAATATTTTTATGTGTCATTGTATTTTTCAACAGCATTTGTGGATGTAATTACGTCATTTCCAAAGTGAGAAAATCTAAAGTGTGTGGAAGTCCAAAGGTCACTAATAGAATTTGAAAATTCATGTGAAAGTCCAAAGGTCTCATAGGAATTTGAAAAGTCACAAGGAGCTCAATATTCATGAGGGGAGTTCAAGAGTCACAAGGGAGGTGGAGAGTCACCTCATTTGTTATATATACACCCTCATAACTCAAGAAAAGGACTTTCACCTTGGCTTCTCAAGCTATGCACAAGAGAGAATATTAGGCTTTTGAGAAGCAAGTAGTTGCTTAACATTCCACTATTGGAACTAGTGTTGTAACATTGTAATGTTGTATCTTGGGACTTTCACTCAATAACTTGAACCTGTTGGAGCCAGCACACTTTTGATGCATATGTCGTGAATGATTATGAGACTACTCTTTTATTATTTGTGGTGTATGCTTATATGAGCACATACTAATGAAAATGAACTATTTCGTTGGTTTAGTATGCATCTTTGAATCGTGTGTCTTTTTCTTTCATGGTCATTTTTCCTTTGTGAACTATTTCACAAGATTAATAATGATTCTTTCAGATATATGTGTGTGTCAGTACTATTACTCTTCTCTTAAAGGCTCACTTTTGTTTCCCTTCCCTGAAATAACCATTGTACACTTTATAATTGAATACATGACAAGGAAAACTTACTTTTTTATCTCGAAAGTACATGTGTTTCTCCTTTGTCATTTATTGTAGCCAAGGAAGATCTCTAAGAATATGGAAACCGACCTATTTTCTTATTGGGGATCCTACTCCAAATAGCGTGAGGTCTAATTGGTACTTCATATCAGGGAGGCCCTCTTATTATTGGCAACATCCAGAACCATCAATAGTTATGGTGCTAGAAGGACGGAGCCATTTTAATGTATAATAACTCACCACATCCACCTAAAGAACCTTATGTGCAAGGTAGTAATTGTTCGAGCCCAACTCCAACTCATATTTCTAAGAAAGTGGAGCATCTCACCAGGTTCCAGAGCTTGCATACGAAGTCACATAATATCAACTCCAAACACTTCGGCCTATTACTCCTCAGTTTGCTAGATTTATTGGATTGCCTCCTATTTCATCCTTTCTTCCTCATAAACAAATAAACAAAAACACAACTCATCATGTTGTGTTGGTTTCTTCAGTGGAATAATTGGTTTATAAAAATCTTGATGGTTTAGTTTATCCTTCAAGAGAATTACATCACCAGGGGATCTTCCACCACCTTTGAGGGAAAATATAGAACCAGATGGGGAGGATTCTCATTTTTCTAATGAAGAATGGACAAGGGAATATGAATAACCTGATAATAATGGTGTTGGAGAAGACTCTTCAGAATCGGAGAGTGAGGAGGAGGAGGAAAATGAAGACATGTCTAATGAAAAATTGGATTGGATGGCCCAAGGGCCTCCTACTCTTCCGAGAAATCTCCATCGCTTACCAAGGCACCCAGAAACGTTGCTTACAAAGTATGATCCCGATAAGAAAGTGATGTACGAAGATCATATTGATGACTTCTACTAGCATTTACAAGTATTAGAGGTGTGTTTTTATGACGTTGCTTGTAGATTATTTTCGTACACTCTAGAAGGTAGAGAATCAGTTTGGTACCATATGTGTCCACCAAATTCAATCCAGAATTGGAGGGAATTTAAAAATTATTCTTAGAAAAGTTTGTTGATGATAAAACTCCAGCCATGTTACTTATGGAACTCAGAAATTTAAAGATGGGGGATAAATAAAAGGTTAAGGATTTCAATCAAATATTTACATGTCTCTTGAACAAATTCCCCACTGATGTGCAACCACATGATTCTATCACTAAATATTATTATAATGCTACTTTTCCTACTAACATTTCCATTTTTTTAAAGTGCACTGCAAAAGATACTTTGGCTCTTAATTTCGTAGAATGAATTGTCGTTGAGAAAGAATTAATGTCTATTCAAGTTATTGTTTATCAAGAGGAATCAAAGGAATCCAAATACACTTATTAAAGGTCCCAAGCCTCTTTTGCTAAAGCTAAAGAGAAATATTATTTTGACATGGACAACTGGACTAAATCTTTGAAATTGCTAACAAATGAAGTATCAAAACTCAATAGGAAATCATGTGAGGTGTCTACTAACAATAAGTCTTTTAAGCCATTTCTTAAAAATAATTTCAATCAACCAACTAAGTCTGCACAAAGCTCCAATGTTGTATTCATTGTTGAGAAATTGGGCATGGATAACTATTCTACATTTCATCAAGAGCCTCATTCAAAGAAAACATGCCCTCAATGGAAACAAAACATGAATGTTGTGGTTGCAAATGTTATAGAAAGTTTGTTAGCAGAATAATATCTAGAGCTAACTCAAGAGATTGATGACCCTGCCTCAACAAACGAAAACCTATATGTTAGTGATTCAATTTTCAAATTCTATCTTATATTCAACAGTGATCGACAAGGTCCTGGTAAGCCACCTACGAGTGATACTCCTCCTAAACAACCTGCTAAGAAATATAACTTGAGGAGCAAAGGACCAGTGCCTCAGCAAGATGTGAGAAATCAATTGTTAAGAAAGATCTTCCCTCATAATAATCCTACTTAGGGAACTCATAACAAATTTTGGGAGTACAAAACCGTAGAAGACTACTTTCGGAAATAATAAAAGCAAGTTTGACACCCTAAGGTATCGAACAAATTCACACCACCTACCACTTCAGCACGCTTTGCTCAAGATGAAGATATTTATTACAATATTATCGAAGATATGAAAAAGCCTCGTGCAAATATTTCCATATATGAACTAGGTAAGATAGCAGGTATTAATACAATTCATTATGTGTCACCTAACCTTAGAAACTATCAGCAAGAAGTATGGTGTCTCATTTCATATTTCCAAGATTTTAGTATTAGTTTTTTTCCTATAGTACACAATGCAGTCGTAGACACTTTAGCTAACGCAGCTACTAGGTTATCACCATTGAGATATGTGTTTTCAATTGAGATTAGTTATAAGCCATTTGTGCCTAATAATGTTACTATTTTTTGTGTTTTCAATGATGACCAATAGATATTGGATTTCATGGAAAATGTTGATGTTTTTAAGAATGTGGAAATCGATGAAGACAAGTAGGAGAAATCATTGCAGGTATTAGTGCACAAAAACAGAGGCAATCCCATGCCCAAGGTTGCGGTATCTTTGGAGAGGTTGTATGACCTGCAGAACCATTTTAAGGGACCAACTAATGTAAAGACGCAAATTCAACATCGTCACACAAACAAGTAAATTTGGGTACAAAAGAACTTTGAAATATGTAAATCTCGTTGCGAGGTGTACACCTCAAGGGAGAAAAGTCTGTATCTGTATTTTTAAGTAGTATCGATATTTTTTCACATGGATGCATGATGACTTGAAAACTTATGATATGTGGATTATCCAGCATGTGTTACCCAATAAAGAAGCGGTAAAGCCATTTCAGCAGAAGTTAAGAAAAGTTCATCATATGCTTGAACCCCTTATTCAAAAAGAACTAAGAAAAATGTTGGATGCTTAGATCATATTTAAAGTTCGTCATTCTACATGGATATCTAATATGGTTCTCGTAAGAAAGAAGTCTAGAGAGATATGCTTATTTGTTGATTTAGGCAACTTGAATTGGGATTCAGATAAGGACAACTATCATGTGTCGTCTATGGAGTAGATAATTCAAATAGCATTTGGGTCAGAGATGTTCTCACTATTAGATCGATTTTTTGGATACAACCAAGTTCTAGTAGCAAAACCTGATAGACATAAAATTACGTTCAGGACTAAGTGGGGTACATTCAATTTAAGTGGATTCCTTTTGGACTCATCATTCTCAGTGCCACCTTCTAGTGGGATATGGACATCGCATTCCATGGCTTAATTGGACAAGGTATAGCAGTGTACTTGGATGATGTTACAGTATTTTCAAAGAAAATATCTGATCACTTTCGTCATCTGAGGTGGATTTTTGAGTGATGTCGAAAATATGGCATATCTTTAAATCCTAAGAAGAGCATCTTTGGAGTTTTCAAGGGTAATCTCTTAGGACGCATTATTTCCAAGAGAATAAGTAAAGTGGACCTGGAATGGTTCAAGGCTATCTATCATATTCCCTTTCTCGTGAATAAAAAATCCATGCAATCCTTCCTGGGGAACATTAACTTCCTCTGAATGTTCATTTGAGATTATGCACAAATTGCGAAACCATTACAAGAGATTATCAAGGAGGATGCAGTTTACAAGTGGGATCAAAGAGAGAAAGATGCCTTTGCTCAAACCAAATAAGAAATTGTCAAATCTCTAGCATTGTATATTCTAGATTTTGGAAAATATTTCTTATTATATACATTTGTTTCTGATACATCTCTTGTAGTCATTCTTACTCAGAAGGATGATCAAGGAAATGAGTGGCTTATATCATTCATTAGTATTGGCTTACAGGGATCTGAATTGAATTACCCTACCATCAATAAGCAAGATTATATAGTATATAAGGTGGTGAAGCACTTCGGGCCTTACCTTCTGAAAAGTCACATTATCATTTTCATACCTCACCGAGTAGTTAGATCTCTTTTTGTGCAACAAGACTTGGGTGAAGGAAGGGTGAATTGGATGACAACTTCAGAGTACAATCTTGAATTCAAGCCAATTCATACGGGTGAAAGCATGCAGCTGGGTTACACTTTTTGGTGAAAGAGGGCACATTTGGGTGGAAAAAATAATGGCTTGATCAAGCCTTTTTTAAGTGCTCGATAGAGCTCCTTGGGCACTAAAAAGGTAGCTCGATCGAGGGTTAAAAACAAACCATTGATCGAGCTATAACACTCAATCGAGCATTATGGCTTGATCGAACCCTCTTTTTTTATAAATATTGCTCTCGCAATCTTCACTCGCCATTTTCACAGACCGCGGGAGCTCGACCAATAGTGTGGCAGTAGCTCGACCAAGAGTATTGGAGCTTGATCAAGCAATTGGAGCATGGAGCACTCAAATCAATCTCACCAACCACCCCGGCAATGTCCCAACGGCTTAAAAAAAGGTAGGTATTCTATCTTTTTTGTCTTCCTTATTTATTTATCTTTTGCAAAATTAAAGAAATTAATTAAAAAAAAACACAACCATGTACAAAAACCATGAAAACCAATTAATTCAAAAAAAAAACACTATACAAAAACCACAAAAAAAAAACAAAACAAAACAAAACAAAAATCAAAAGAACTTAGAAAATCACAAAACCAACCAAGAAAACCTTAAAAAAACCCCTTCAAAACAACTTAGAAAACCACAAAACCAACCTAGAAAACACTTTCAAACCACCAACAAAACTATAATTTAGGTTAAATTTGTTTCTTACTTTCAATGTTTTGTTTATTAAATGCATATTTTATGATTTTGAATGATAAAAACATTTTTTTCTAGTTATTTTAGGTTTTAATTTTTTTCCTTCAGAATTTTGTTAAATAAATTTTCAAATTTTTTTATTTATTTTTTTATTTAAAATACAGTTTAAATTTTGAGCAAATTTGACCAAAAATATACCCCAAAAAAACTCCAAACCAACAAAATTATAACCAATAAATAAATTAATTAAGAAATTGAAATTGATATGATGAATATAGTTGCTCAGGTGAACCTCTATTTATAAAATAAGATATTTTATTTTATTTTATTATTTTAAATATTTTTTAATAATAAATATAATACGATTCTAGTTTTAAAAATGAAATATTAATCTTTAAAATTAAAAATCTAAAATCGAAAATTTGATTATATATATATATATATATATATATATATATATATATATATATATATATATATATATATATATATATATATATATATATATATATATATAACAAAACATGTAACTTACTTATATATAATATTTAACTATATATAATTATAACATAACATATATATAATTATATAACATAACTATATTTAACTATAACATCATCACACACACACACAAATATATAATATAACATAGCATGTTACAACATAACCATATAATTATATATATTTAACTAAAGATATATATATATATATATATATATATATATATATATATATATATATATATATATAGCATAAAGTTATTTAACATATAACATATATATAACAAGACCCAAGGGTTAGCTGAACCGGTCAAATCCCCGTTGTTAAAGTGCCTCACCGATCGGGAGGTCACAGGGTCAATTCTCCTCGATGCCCTTGGGGTTAGGCTCAGCTAGTAGGCTGCGAGGCTTGATCCCCTTCAGGGTTGATCAGCTCAGATATTTCCTATGTGAAAAAAATAACATATATATAACATAGCATGTAACATAACTATAACTATTTCATAACTATGTAACTATATAATTATTTAAATATAACTATATATATTTAACTAGATTATAAAATTATAACATATCACCTAAGTCACCTGACACGGGGATTCGGGACACGTAGGATTCGGGATTCGTGGTGTCGGATTCGGGACACGCTGACCCCCCGGAACAGGACACGTTAGGACACGTTATATATTATTTTATTAAAATATATATATATATATAATATATATATATTTAAATATATATATATATATATATAATATATATTTAAATATATATATATATATATATATATATATATTAAAAATTAGATATTATCATATTTCTTACACAAATTTTAATTAATGATACAAATTTATTGATTTCAATCATAGATCTTCATCTATAGCTATTAGCATGCATAGTACATACAAAATTCAAATAAATGTTAGTGGTACTGGTCACATAAATGATAAATCTATTAAAAATTTAAATCATGATTCATAATTCATAACTGAAAGACAACTTACAACTACAAGATAGTAAGATAAACACACTGACAACTGTAGTTTTCTCATTAAGTCATCAAATCAAAATGTGTTACATAGGTAGTGTTGGTGCAATGCCAATGGCAAATAGAAATAGAAAATATAAAACAACTACAGGTATACAAGCCTCAAGGCATCAATCAGCATCACTGTCCCCATCATCATGGTCCCCACTGCTCTCCTCTACATCCTCCTCCTCCCCTGTATCCATAGTCGCCTTTGCATCTGCTGGTATGGAGGCTGACCCCTCTAAGTCATCAAATCTAACAGGCTCTAGCACTGGATCATTGAGATCCATGTTGGCCAATGCCAACTCAACAATGGTGTCCAGACCCATATCATCAGGAACAGTGTTACTTGGGAGCGGGAGTGAAAATGGGAGCGGGAGCGACATATTCAGAAGCTCTTGGTTTGGTGCTCTTGATTAAATACGAGTTCCATACCCTAATACATGACAAAATTCAATGGAAACATTGCAATCCCCCAATCCTAAAATCCTGAAAAACTGATAAGTCTGCTGGATTTTGAATGAAATCTAAAATTCTACTTTCTCCATATGAAATCCAATGAGGCCGGAACCACTCTCAAACATCCTGAGTCATTTCATGGTAATGTTAAAAATTTAAGTAAAAGGATGAAAATGAAGATTAAGGAGAATGTCACTTTTACTTTAATAATTTAACATTACCATGAATAGCATATCAATACTAGGGCCTACACTTGATTATGAAGCTGCCAAAATGCTCTACTCCTTGCTGCAACAGCAAAAATCACTTACCAAATGAAAATATTAATGAGCAAACATGCCCTTTTCATACCCGTGCTGAGCTTAGCGAGTCCTGGAAACCGGACACGTGTCCTAAAATCGCGACACGCCCCTGAAAATCGCGACACGCCCTCGGACACGACGTGTCCGAAACGGACACGACGTGTCCTGTGATTTGGACACGAATCCGGACCGAATCGTGTCGGATTCGCAGGGGGTTTAGGACGAATCCGGTTTCCTAGCATATCACATAGCTAAATATATTATAGTTTTATATACATTGTTTATAACATAACATAATTTTATAACTATTTAACATAACATAACTTGTTATTTAACATTTAAAACATAACCTAACACACACACACACATATATATAATTCTATAAATATTTAACATAACATAACTTCTTTTTTTCCCCTTGGAAAAAATCGTAATTTTCATTGATATCAAGGAAAATTACATATTGTAGACGTTGTGTGCATATGTTGTATATGAGGCTGAGTGCCTATCAATTTAGAAAACAAAAATATATAATCAGCTCTCCACGCAGGGAGGCTCTGTCATTTGTAGAGATCATATAAAGTTATCAAAAAAATATTCTACTCAGAGAGTATGTCTTGTTTGTAGATACAACTAATAAAAGTATAAACATGATAATATTAACATATAACAAAAAAGTGCAAGCTCCTGCTAAGCCTATACTATATGGTCCATAAATGGTCAGTGATAGTACTGGTAATGAGCTTCCTCCCTCAGCTCCTGGATCATCCATGTATCACGTGGCCTGACCACTGCCTCCTTGGATAGGATATCAACAATTGTGTTGCGTTCCCTGTATATATGATGGCAAACAAAGTTGTCAAATAAAGAGATAAGTCTATGGGCCTCATCCAGGATAGGCCTCAGTGTATGCATGACAGATTGATGATCTATTAATCCAATTGCACACTATTTTTGAGTCCCCAAATAGTTGTAGCTTGCTGCAGTGTTTTTCTAATGCAAACTGAATGAGATGTTTGGCAGTGATGAGCTCTGCATAATTGTTTGTGCCCCCTCCAAGCCCCATTTGAATTTGGAAGTGATGGGAGTCTGATAGATGAAGAATGGCACACCCCCCCCCCCCCCCACACCCTGCTTCTTGGGAAAATCCATCAAAGAAAGCCCATGGTTGGGTGTGGTCAATGGTTTCTGGGACTATATGTCTGGGAGGAGGGTTTTCATCATCATCAGGAATGTTTTTATAGTCTGCTAGGAGTTGAGCAGAGATGGAGGGCTAATGGGGAGTAGTATCCTTAAAGATGAGACGGTTTCAAGCGATCTAGATTTCCCAGCAGATGAGGAGGGGAAGGTTTCTGGCCTTAGCCAGGGCTGCAACTGACCACCATGTAGTCCAAGCATCTGTGGCAATATGTCCCTGCCATGTACATTGAGTAATGCTCGGGAGAAAAGATACCCATAGATCAATAATGGTAGGGCAGGAGAGGAAAAGGTGGTCCACTATTTCTGTGTTCTCCTTACATAAGTTGCACCAGAATGGTCCTTCCATTCTCTCTTGTTTAGATTGTCACCTGTGGAGGTCTTGTTTTTTAAAATTGACCACATAAATACTCTGGTTCTTGGGGGAGATTTGAGTTTCCACAAGCCTTTCCACCATATATCTATAGGCTGTGGTCTATGGTTGCTAGCTAAATAGAGGTAACCCTCTTTGGGAGAGTATCGTCCATTTTTTGCATGTGCCCATATGATTTCATCCTCCCCCTCAATTATTCTGATGTGAGATTCTGATAAGGTCGTTGTGTAGTCTGTCCACTATTGATGCCACTGATGTGGGATATGCAATCTGTCAGCTGATTTCCAGGCCTGGTGAAGGAAAGTGGATCGCTCCATGTCAGCAATGTGGTGGATGTGAGTAATGCCCGAGTTGGCAAGGTGGAGCTTCAGTTCATCAGGGAGGATGTGGGCATTACCACACCCAATCCATGGGTCCAATCCGATGCGGACAGATGCACCATCTTGAATTCTCCAAGTAAGTCCATCTCAGATGAGAGGTAGTGAATTTAGCACTACTTTCCAGATGATTGAAATTCCAGTTTTATTCCAGCTTGTTTGTCTAAGCCAGTTCATCAGGTTAAGGGGTGCAATGTACTTGGAAGTAGCCACCTTAGTCCAAAGGCTATTGGTCAAGATCAGCTACCATCCTAGCTTGGCTGCCAGAGCAGATGAGAAGTCATCCAATTTTTTAATACCCCAGCCTCCCCATTTCTTAGGAAGAGTAAGCAAGTCCCATTTTGACCATGCAAAGATCCTCCCATATTTTTTTGCCTTTCCATGGGAACCTATAGCAGAGATTTTGTATTCTAGTGAGGATTCCTTTGGGTATCCAGGCTAGGGACATCCAATACACCAGGGTGGCTTCAAGAACTGCTTTGATAAGGACTAGTCTTCCAGCCCTGGATAGATACTTATGGTACCAGATATTGAGTCTTCTTTCTAGCTTAGATATAATCCATGTCCAGTCATCTATTTTGTATCCATGGGGATTTAGCCTATAGCCTAGATACCTTAGTCCATCCTCCAATTGAACTAGGGAAAAAGGGAACCCGTGGAGCGCAAACTGGACCTCATGAGGGGTGCAAGTAGAAGCAATGATGGTGGATTTAGAGTTGTTTATGACCATACCAGTTGCAGATTGGAAGAGGGAGATGGTGTTTTGTAGGGTAGTCAGATCCCCAATGCCACCATTTAGGAATATCAACACATCATCCACAAAGAGTAAATGAGTAATAATGCAGCTATCAGTAATCCTAATACCCATGAGTCTACCTCTGAGATGCATATCTTTAATAAGTCTATTGAGTCCCTCCATGACCAGCAAAAAAAACAAAGGGGACGGGGGTACCCTTGTCTGAAGCCTCTTTAAGAATGAAAGAAAAAGTGAAGCCACTCCATTTATCAAAAAATTATATGATATGTTTGTGATGCAACACATGATCCATTTAATAAACTCATATGGGAAGCCAAGATGAGTTAGGAGCATTCAGAGATATAGCCAGCTTACCCGATCAAAAGCCTTTGAGAGGTCAGCCTTGATGATCATACCTTTGATCTTCTTTGTCTGGATAGAGTGCATCACTTCCTGTGCAGTACCAACTGCTTCATGAATCTGATGGTCTTGAAGGAAAGCAAATTGTTCTGGGGAGATGTGGGTGGAGAGGATGGGGCGGAGTCGGTTTGCAATGATTTTTGCAATGATTTTATAAATGCAATTGCAAAGGGAGATGGGGTGAAAGTGATCGAAAGAGGTTGGATTGTCTGATTTGGGAATGAGGGCGATGAAGGTGGTATTGATGGCCCCATGCATACGACCCGATGTCCTGCAATCTTCTATGACCTTGAGTAGGTCGTCTCCAAGAATTTCAAAAAAAGTTGTGTAAAACTCCACCGACCAGCCATCGATTCCAGGGCTCTTGTCTCGCTTGAACCAGTTTAGAGTGGCCTCAATTTCCCCTAAAGTGACTTCCCTGTTCAACTCCATAACATTCTCCTGATCGACAAATCGAGGGAAGAGTTGAGCCACTCCGATGACCTCAGCAAGGGTGGCATTGGGGGGAGCTTGATAGATCTGCTTGAAGTGTGATGTTGCCAATGAGGCCAGTTGTTGGAATGTATGCACTTCCTCCCCCTGATCATTTTTCAGTTGCTAAATAGTATTGATTGCTTGCGCCCATTGGAAAATTTGTGAAAAAAATTGGTGTTGTCATCTCCCTCCATTAGCCAAATTGCTCTACTTCTTAGTCTCCAAGTTTCTTCTCTATCTTTAAGAATTTCCCCCCTTTTTGATATTAACCCCATGAGCTTATCCTTTTGCTCTCTGGATATTAAAACCCCTCCTTGTTCATCCTCCAAAGCAGAAATTCATTATTCAATTTCACTAAGGGTCTGTGCTTCCAGTTCTCTCTTGTTGTGTGCCCAAATTTTTAAATAGTCTTTTCAGCTCTCTCAAGTTGTTGTGCCTTCCAGAAGTTCAATACCATCCAAGTATAGATACATCCTTCAACTGGGTGGTGTTGAATTCAAAAGGGGCTCTGGGTTTGCTTGTTCCTACCCTAATGTCAAGAAAAATCGGCAGGTGGTCAGATATTCCACCTGATCCAACCCACTATCTGAAGATGAGGCCTAACTCCTGTAATCGTTCCTTGATGAGGAAACGATCAAGCCTTCTCGCAAGACTATCCTCTCCAATCCTTCTATTTCTCCATGTAGGAAGAATCTTAGCAGAGGGGATATCAATAAAGCTATGGTTCTCCAGGATATGTTCAAAGAAGGTAGAGAGGGGATCGACCTGGGCATGATGACCCCAAGACTCCGAGAAACCCATAGAAAAGTTAAGGTCTCCACCCAGGATAATGTTGTCATGTTGCAGGATGTTGGAGGTCAAAAGACGTTCCCAAAATATTTCTCGGTGATGACAAGGCCCATATACATTTAATAGCCTGAAGTCTGTGTCCGGGTCGGATGAGTAGATGTTAACCCCCAGGTATCCAAGGTTTCCCCATATGTTACACATCTTGATGGAATGAGGGTTGAAGCCCAATATTATGCCTCCAGAATGACCATTAACATCGAGGGCTTGAAAGGACCACCCAGGAAGCATGGATTCGAGGATGTGAGTTATGGCATCAGCAAGTCCTAGGGTTTCTTGAAGGAAAACAATATCGATAAGATCAAACTTAAGTAGTCTTCGTAGGGCTAGTTTTTTCTCAAGGCTAGCCATCCCTCGGCAATTGGAGGAGAGGATCTTCATGGGGGGCGAGTCTAGAGTATTTTGTGCTCCAAGTACCCAATCTATAGTGAGCTAGTGCCCCGTTACAATCTCCTCCCCTACCTACTGCTTGGCTTTGGAGAGGGAGGATGGTCAACCTCTGGGAGGCTTCAGAGGGATGGGGGTAGATACCAGGCTAATGCCTATGGAGTTGGGGCCCGTGATCTGGAAAGAGAATGAAGCTGGTATTTGTGGGGAAGAGTTCCATGATCAGAGTCTGAGGATGCAAGAGGAATAGACTCCGGGAAGGAGGGGGGTTTCAGAGAACGTAAGAGGAGGGGGTTGTAGAGGACAAGAAAGGGTATTGGCGGGGATGATAAAAATCCAGAACTCTAATGCGACCCCATAGAGACATCCATGAAATCAAATAAATGAGAGAAATTTTCAGAGGAGGACATACCCGATGATAGCGCAGCTTCAACAGCAGACCTTAACCTAGTCATAGGAGGAGAGGGCAGCCGAAATGATGCTTTTCCATGCTTCTTCGGGGTCTCCAAGGCTGTGGAATGCTCAGCTACTTCAGGGTCAGTGTGCTCTGCTACGTCATGTGAAGGGTTGTGCCTTGCAATTGCCTGTGGATTTTTTGTAGGAATTGTCTACCCCTTGCTCCCATTCCTTGCTTTCCCATTTAGAGGCCAATCCTTGAAGAGATGACCCACTTTGTGGCAACGCCTGCACCTAAATGGTACCCCTTCATAATCCAAGATCTGAATTCGAGTGAAATTCCTCCAACGCAGAGTCACTTTCTCCTGTAGTCCTTCTCGGATGTCTATATGAACTAAGATCCTTGCATAGGCCATGATTCTCGTGGAGAGGTATGACTTTTCGAATTCCAGGTAGGTGCCGAGAGAGTTCCCAATGCGTCTAAATATTTCCTCAGACCATAATTGTAGCGACAGGCCTGGGAGGCGAACCCATAGAGGCCCAGCCCCAAACTATTCCTTCTCTGGATCGAAAAGGGGGCTCCATCTCCTCAACAACATAGGGGCATGCTCTAAATGCCAAAACGATGATCAAACCCTATTCTTATGCTCAACCTGAGAAAATCGCAAAGCAAACGAGCTGCAGACAAAGGTTTGAACAAATGGTAACTCGACCAGGTGTTGTCCCCAAATTTCAGCCACCCATTGTTTTAACCTAGTAGCCGTGTAATTTCTGCCCCGAACTCTGCCCACCAGGACTCGTTTGACGTTGTCCATGGCTTCACCCCACTAAATATCTTCCTCCAAGCTGGTGATGACGTCCTATGACCTTGTTTTTACACACTTCTGTCATTTCTCGACCCTCTGTCCCGTGTCATTGTGCCCTCCTGAGGTCCATAGTGGGAAGGGAAGGTAGAGTTAACATTAGAAGGGTTTAGATCAAGTCCAGAGGGGAAGGAGTTCGATGGGGGGGGGCAACATTTGTTAAACTGCCCAATAAGGGAAAGGATACCGGAGTAGAGGGAGTTACACCATGAGAGGGAGGCAGTGGGTCGCCGAGGGATGCAGTAGAAGGGTAGTGGGATCCGGCGAATAGTTGAAGAGGAGGGCCACCAGAAGATAAGATGATGAGATCAAGGCCAATGCAACAAGCCATGAATTGCAGGGGTGTTCGCGATGGAGGGGGCGTAGCGAATGGCGGCCAGGAAGGAGGAACAGCGGGGATGGTGATAACTGAGCAAGAGGGCCCTGTAATCACAGGAAGAGGAGTGATGGCCTTAGTCAGGTCGCGATTGAACGAAAAAAAAAAAAAAAACCTTTCAAGCTTGAATGAGGGGTATTCCATATGGAGGCGCCTTCGAGAGGGTCTTCCGAATAATCCACAAAATCCAGGTCCATGAATTCTCTGGGGGTTAACGCCAGTTGTTGCCGAAAATCGAGCTAACTGTAATTGTAGGAGACCAACTATTGTGGAGAAGATAGGTGAGGGAACAACACTGTCACGGAGAATATGCCCTATTCAAAGAACGAGGAACGGGGGAGGCAAGTAATGGCGTACAGGTGACGGTGCCAGATGGGAAGGGAGCTAGACTAGGTCGGGTGGAGGGTAGCACCAGGAACCTGTAGGAAAAACTAAACCCTAGCCCGTGTCGAGGTTGGGTCGTGACCTATTCCTCAACGTCTCCATCCTCCCAAAATTTGTTTTTGATGTCATTATTGAAGGCCTTCAACCTTGGATCATATAACATAACTTTTTATTTAATATAACATAAAATTATTTAGCATAACATAATAATAACCAGATATATAATTTAACTATTATAATAATTTGACTATAATAATTAAATTATATATCTAGTTATATAACAAATTAGTTTATGTAAAATATTTATAAAACTATGTTATGTTATTTATTATATATATATATGGTAATTTTATAACTATTTATCATAACACAAATTTATTTGACATAACATATACATATATAATGTAATATAACATAACATAGTGTAACATGCATTGTGCATAACTATAACATATATATATATATATATATATATATATATATCATCGATAGATACATTAAATTCATCATAAAAGGTGCATTTGGTCTAGTGAATAAAAATATTTAGACTATTTTCTAATTTGTACTATATTGTTTCATTATGTAGTGTGTTCTACAAGAAACATTGTCTTCATGTGCTTGCACCTAGTATATGTCATGTGTCAAAGTCAAACATTAAGATTGTAAAGTCTATTGTAGTATTTGGTTGGCATGAAATTTTATTAGTTTTGTAAATAGGTTTATTTCAATTTTTTACATATATGTTTACATATTTATGTGCTATGAATAAAAAGCATTTTTTAGAAACGAGAAAAAGCGTGAAGGTAGATTTGATCACTTCATTCGATTGTGTTTACATGGAACTCAATACTTTGGTTGATAAATTATCAAAGAATAGAATCTAACATTTAGGACTCCAGGCTAGATTATTCTACTTGAGTTTAGAAATGGTTTTTTTGTCAGCAGTTTTTACTTGGATTAGTTTATATGTATTATATGTATATGTTGAGGCATCCCATATACGCGCCCCAACTGCAAGTCATCACAATGCGAGGAGTTTTTTTATATGTGGTTGGGCTCATGATAGATCACATAACCCACCGAGAGCTCGTGTTCCATTCATAGATCTTGCCTCCAATGCCAGTTAGACTGTTAGATGCAGTGTTTTTGTCTTTGTTGATGATAATGCTACATCTAGTGGACATTTTTTGCCTATTCTGGGTACACCTCCTACATTTTTTAATCATCTTTAAACTTTGTGTTTATGTCTTGAAATTGTATTTAATTTTTTAGTTATCTTCAACTGATATGTTTGAATTTAATGTATATGTTATTATGCTTCTAGCTTTTTAATTATATATGTTAAATTATCTTTATGATTTACATGCCCTCAGTAGGCCAAAGCTGAGGATCAGAGTCCAACATCGATCCCTCCGTGGGATGATGCTACATCTCATATCACATTAGAGGATGTTACAACTTGTCATACGCTGATCATAGCAGAGATAAAGAAGATTGATGCCAATTCACTGACTCATCTTGCATTGTCTTTGATGTTGGATAGCATCAATAGGTTGATCAAGGCATACTAGAGTCCAGGCCCACATAGGCACATATTACATTCCATACATAGGATTAGGAGGCATGAGGTTAGAGGCCCAAATACTTGGGAGGTGGTGAAA
This sequence comes from Pinus tabuliformis, assembly GCA_031772625.1. Taxonomy (NCBI): domain Eukaryota; kingdom Viridiplantae; phylum Streptophyta; class Pinopsida; order Pinales; family Pinaceae; genus Pinus; species Pinus tabuliformis. Next base: position 302,645,599 of record CM062809.1, read on the forward strand.
GAGGCCCCTAAGGACATTGGTGTCCGTGGGGAGCTGTTCAACAACCCTTTGGATCACCCTGCTAGACATAAAGGTCTAATTCCAATGAAATATTTTAGGAATGTTGATGCAACCACTTTTGTATATGATAGATTCATTGGAGCTTTGGGTTACTTCCCCTACCATGACCAAGTAGCCATATATCTTGCCAAGCATTTATATGCGGATTTCTTGTTACATATAAGGTTTGATTACACTGATACTAAATCTCATTACTATGGACCCAGCTTGGGACGTACCTATGAGCCGAGGGGGCTCGTACAGACCTTGGGCATGTACCACCTCCAATATTATTGCCACTACCGTCTCAGAGCTTGGTATTACCGACAGAGCTAGAGTTGTCGCAGCTCGGGGGTGAGACCAAGGAGACTATTGCAAAAAACATGCAGACACCATTGGCCAGTGTGAATGGTGCATTGGATGGAAAGATTAGGATACCACCACCATTGCATCATGACTCGCCAGTGACCTTATATTATAATGCATTTATCGCGTGTTTACGCTTTGACCATATTTTGACGTATACATGTATGTATCGTGATGCGATTCGTGAGAGTTGGAGGGGGCACGACCTATGTGACATAGACTAAATACATATATATACGAGACTTTTGACTCTTATTGTCAAATTATGCATAATTATTTATATTAAAATTTCTAATTTACTCAGATTGAATTTATATTAATAAGTTCATAATAACATGTAGACACATCCCAGATACATGGATGATCTTATGAGGTCATCTGAGGGGGTAGTTGATCAACCAGGCCATCGTCGACCGCAGCATGTTTCCATGGATTCTCCTCCACCTCCACCTTATATGTTCACTAATGTAGAGAAGAGTCACTGTGTACAACCAAATGGACCAACAGTTGAGGTAAACTTTTTTATTCCTAATATTTCAACAATTTCTTTTTTCTAAGTTACACATATATGCTAATTAATTTGTAGACTAATTATAATTTTTCCTTGCCATTGTGTACACAGGCCCATATGCAAAGTGTTGTTGATGTCATTGTTATGTGGATACATGAGTGGGATGTTGGATTTAGAGGCACTAATGATGTGGTTCCATCGATGCATACCCCAATCATTGAGCCACAAGTAGGGGAGCACCAAACCTAGATTCATGATCAGGCCCCCATCATATCTAACTTGCATTTGGACTAGACTAAGGTTAGTAGATTCATGTATATGTAATTAAAAATGTGGTTCAAAATCATTTATTTTCATATTGTTTATTTTGTACAAAAAATGATCTAATTAGTTTTAATTTGAATGTGTTATATTGCAATACCAACTTATGGACATTTACTTTGTGTGGCAGAACTCACATATGAGTTCTGGTGGTACTTAGAGTGTCATAGTTTGTATATTTTCAAGCTCATTTCATAGGGCACATTCACATGTGTGATGCTGACTTTGCATATTTTCATACATGGACAGTTTATGGATGTACATCATGGACATTATTTTAGTTATGGATGCTTATTACTTCAGTTTATGGATGTTCATGTGATAATTTCAATTTGAATATAATTTCATATGGATAGTTTATTGATACATGTATTCACTATTTCAATTTATGGATTTGTATTAATCTTGTTTATGGATGCTCATTAATCTTTTAAGTTTATGGATCTGTTAAAATTATTTCACTAATTTAAAAATTAATCTATATACTAGAACTTTTATTAGCAAAATATATGTTCAATTTTGATTTCCAGTTTCATAGACTAAGAAAATAAGTACAACCTTAAGTTATGATGCAAGTCACTTTGATACTTAAAATGAACTAAAATATATCATGTATCAATTTAATATTGAACATGGAAAGAATTCCAATCATGCTTCATATTGGCTTGTAGAAAGTGTCTTTTAGTGCAATCAACATGTATGTTATTACAATTCAATTTTAAAAATAAATTATTTAAATTATAAAGTCATCCATATTATAATAAATATATATATATGAAAATTTTTGTGACCCACCCATATACCATTGCATGGACAACTTTTTTAATTATTTCAATCAATTTCTTATCTCAAGGTTCAATTAAAAAACACTAATAGGATTGAAATAAGTTTTATTCAATTTTAAAACAATAAATAGGTTTTATTCAGCATTATGTATTTTGAGATTATCTACAAGAGCTTAGTCATAACATGATATAAGTCAACCGTATTGAAATTTAATATATAGGTCAAAAAATAATATATGACAACAATTCTATAATTTTATATAATGTTATCAACTTTCCTAAATTTACAAGTAGTTATCCAAGTATTTCAATCAATTCCTTATGATGGAAATAAGTTCTATTCATTTTTTGAAAACTCAAATATGATTGAAATAAGTTATATATCCAATTTCAAAATATGTGGAGATGTAAAAATTACAAATACAAGTTTTATTCGATTTTATTTTGTTTGAGGTTATCTACAAAATCTTAATAATAATGCACATCGTCAATATTTTTTGTGTTTACACTAAAATCAATGCACAATGTTAAACTAATTACCTTGAAATTGATGTGCACCATATATCTAGTTACATCAAATCAGAAATTAACATCTTCACTGAAATCAGTGCATCCAATACAAGCAATCAAATTGGATGAAAAATCAACATCTACAATAAAATCAATGCATCTAATGCAAACAATCAAATAGGATTAGAAATCAACATCTACATTGAAATCAATGCATCTAATGATGCAAGCAATCAAATAGGATTAGAAATCAATATCTACACTGAAATCAATGCATCTAGTGGTTAGAGCAATCAAATAGGATTAGAAATCAACATCTACATGAAATCAATGCATCTAGTGCTTAGAGAAATCAAATAGGATTAGGAATCAACATCTACATGAAATAAATGAATATAATGCAAGCAATGAAACATAATTATAAATCAACATATACACATAAATCAATGCATCTAATGCAAGAAATAAAATAGGATTAGAAATTAACATTTGTACACTAAAATCAATGCATCTAGTGCAAGCAATTCTCTTCCCTTTCTCTCCCCCTTTATCTATATTGATATCTCCCTCCATCTCTCCTTCTTTGTCTCTCTATCTCACCTCTCCAAACACACACACTCTCTCTCTTTATATATATATATATATATATATATCCCTCCCTCCCTCTATCTCGCTCTTCTTCCCTCTCTCCCCCTTCTGTCTATATTTCTATTTCCCTTTGTCTCTCCTTCATCTCTCTATATCACCCCACAAGCATACACATTGTTTCTCAATATATATCTACATCTCCCTCCCTCTCCCTCTCTCTCTCTCTTCCCATTCTCTCCCTCTCTCTCCTCTTCTATCTCTCTTCCCTCCTACTCTCCTCTCTCCCTATCTCTCCATATCTTTTGTCACTCCCTTTCACTCTCTCCACCTCCCTTGCCACTCTCTCTCTCTCTCTCTCTCTCTCTCTCTCTCTCTCTCTCTATGTATTTCTTCTTACCTCCCTCTCTCCCCCTCCAACTCCATCTCTCTCTTTCCCTCCCTCTCAAGTCTCCTCTCTCTTCCTTTCTCTCCCACCTCCCTTTGTCTCCCCCCTCTTCACTCGCTCACTTTCTCTCTCTCAAGCTTTGTCTTGCAATTTTGTTGACTATCTCCCTCCCTCTCTCATTCTCTCTCCCCCTTCTCTCCATATCTCCTTCTTTGTCTTTCTATCTCACCCTCAAACATACACACTCTCTCTTCATCTCTCCCTTGTCACTCCCTCTCTCTCTCCACCTTTCTCTCTCTATATGTCTTGAACTTATTCCTTCCCTATCTTTTCCTCCAACTCCATCTCTCAAGCTCCCTCTCTTTCTTAGAGACTCTCTCTCCTTCTCTCCATCTTTGTGTCCCCCTCCCTCTCTCTCTTACCATTCTCTCCCACTCTCTATCCTCTATATTTCAAAATTTTCAAAATACTTAACAATTAAAATATTATGTTTAAATATTTTTTTTATTGTGATGTCGTACAATAATTTAATTGTTTATATAATACATATTTAAAATTCAAGATTTCAAATGTGTGTTGTACATTCCCATGGAGGGAAAATGATAATTTTCCATGGAAATATTATCTAAAATTTTCCAAAATATTAATGTTCCAGCGACCTCCATAAATACATAGAGCACTTCATGTCTTCCAATTGAAAATGTTTAGGTTTTATCTTTTAAAGATAGATTTAGATTATGATTACTTCAGTATTTTAAAAATATTATACACTTTATTATGTTAGATTTATAAAAAAAAATGGGTTAAATAAAATTAAGATATTGAGTTAGCTTGTATGACTCTTTTTGTGTTAATGACTCTTTTGTTGATGCCTATGGCGTATATCAACCACATTTATTAATGTGGTTGTGCTCTAGCATATATTATAATATAACAAATTTTATATTATATTAAAGTTAATAATATTATATTAATCCAAAATTAATAAATTTAATATAAACATTAAAATCTATTAATGTTATTTTTTTATATTAATATCATATTTTATCATTTAATTTAATAACAATAATAGTATTCTTTTAATATTAATATTAAATTTAATAAGGTTTCTACATGACATGATAAATAAAAATTCTAATAAAAAATGGAATTTTAAAATGTGGTAAAAACTTAATTTTAGATCATTCAAAGAAAAATTATAGAAGCTCGAATGGGCATAATAGCTTGATCTAGCCATAGCGCTCGATCGAGCCCCTGACCCAATTGAGCACCTGTTAACCACGTATATGGATCGATCGAGGGTTTATGAAACCCTCGAGCTATTTGAATTTGAATTTAAGCACTTGATAGAGCTTCTTAAGTCCTAAAATCCACAATTTCAGCACCCCTTCTACAAAATTTCCTACAACACCATTTTTTTACCCTAGCCGACTTAGGACTAAATTTGTCTTTAGGTGGCGGAGTTGGTCATGTTGGATTCATGAAGGAATCTATCCAATGGCATTTGAGTTTGACATTTTCAAATGCATATGATATTTTTAATCTAATTTCTTTTAAACACAATGCTAGAAATGTTTTTGAAATGTTTTAAAGAGGTTGAATAAAAAATAAATATCATAATACACAATGAATTTTTTTCAAAAAATACCACTATCTTTGTTTACAACTCCTCTTGAAAAGGGTACTTACGGTTTTTCAATTTATTTAAATAGTTGGAAAAAACCATAGGTGAATACCTGTGTCTGAAAAATGCAATTGAAATATTAGTTCACCAACTTCGAAAAATAATAAAAAAAATATTTTTGCATAGCAAAATAAATTTTTAACATGAAAAACTTAACTCTCTCTGTGTAGATAATTCTTATACACACACACACACACAATTTAGACTAAGCCATGCTATGTGAACGCACGCATACATCTTAAGATGTGTGAAAATTTGCAAGGACAAGCATTTCATTTAATGGAAAATTGACACTAAATATTTTTATCAAAAAATCATTAAGACAACAACATAATTCTCCTCAACCTTTTTATTCTGAATCAAAATTCACAGTGCTCATATGCATTTTGAGGGCGTCAATTCAATAAAAGAAGAAAAGCTTGAAATTTCATTGGCACATTTGGCCCAAAAGTGTAACCCATCTTCATGCATTCACCCATACGATAAAATTCCATGGTCTTTATCGGATTGCTGCAGAAGCGGTTAATTCACCATGAGAGGAATCTTCTGGATGGGAACATGAAATCGAAATGTACAATATTGAACAAGCTACCCCCACAAACACATCCACGTCTTGGTACTTAGATGTGTGGCAGTATCTAGAGCATGTTACCTTGCCCTCGCATTTATTAGTTAAACAAGAAAGGGCTATTTGACTCAAAGTTTTATCATATCAGATTGTACATGGCATGATTTTCCAGAAGCACCACAACAGTGTCCCACTCATATGCCTAGAAGCATAAGATTCATAAATGGTATTAAAAGATCTCCACTATGGGCCAACTGGTGGGCACTACACGGGCGATACTACTACACATAAAGTTATGTGGGCTATTTAATGTTGCACCGCATTATTCAAGGCTGCACACACTTATGCTCGTAAGTGCTTCGTTTGTCAAAGATGTGTTGGTCACGATAGGAAGTTAGCCACCCCATTGCATCCCATTTTCGTTGAAGAACCTTTTCAACAATGGGGACTAGATGTTATCAGCAAAAAATTTCATAATTGATAAAAGAAGCACCAATATGTTTTAACTGCAATAGATTACTTTACTCGGTGGACAGAAGTAGTTCCATTGAAACAAGTGAATGAGCAAGAAGTCATCAACTTCCTTAAGCAAGATATCATTACTAGGTTTTACGTTCCTACGTCACTTGCTTTTTATGATGCAACCTACTTCTCATCATTAAAACTTTATGATTTTGCATTAGAAAACAGTATTGCTTTAAAGCACTCATCCAATTATTACCCTCAAGGAAATGGTTTGGTTGAGTCTACCAACAAGAATCTAATTTGCATCATCAAGAAAATTGTTTACTCTGAAAAAAAGGAACTAGCATAATGCATTGGTGAATTCTTTGTGGGTTAACCGTGTTACACCAAAACCCTCTCTGAAGAATTCCTCTTACTTCCTCGTGTATGGAAAAGAAGTTATCCTTCCTCCAAACATATACCTCTCGACCCTTCGACTTTCTCAAGAATCCTAAGGTAAACCATCTCTTGTTGTTTAGAGCAGGATAGACACCCTACTGAAGTTAGAGTAAGAAAGGAAGAAAACAAAACAAAAGTTAATTATTCATCAGAATCATATCAAGCATTGGTTTGACAAGAAATATGTAGGTAACAAAGAGTTCAATGTGGGAAACCTAGTATTGAAGTGGGACAAAGCCCATGAAGAGAAAGGAAAACGCATTAAATTCCAATCCTTGTGGATCAAACCTTTTGTTGTACAGGATAAGCTTGGCCATCATATTTATCGTCTTCAATATTTAGATGGGAATATGGACTCACTTCCTGTCCATGGCCAAGATCTCAAACATTATTTCCAATAGAAACCTAAGGTTGTGTCCCTACCTATGTACATATTTATTTCCTTGTTATTTTATTTCTTTTGTTTTATTCATGTCATGTTTTTTCCTTTCCATTGTCTTTTGTTCTTTTGGTCCAGTGAATAAAGCCTTGGGTGAAATTGTTTTCCTTGGTTCTAACTGATGTGGAAAAAAATTTAAAAGATCTTTGTGACATACAACAACACTTGGTTAACTTACGGTCCTTTTTCTTTGACTTGGTCTAATATCTTTAAGGTCAATGATGTCTCAATGGAAAATATGATCCATTCAAACAGAAAGATTTGAGTAGAACCATGACACCCATATGTATTTTAGGATCTCCATTCCATGACTCAGTGTTGTAAAATTATAAGTGGTGCTTTACATGTTGATCCAATCAAGTAGAGAAGGGAAAGGGGAAATTATTAGCGAGCATATTAGTTTCAGAGGTATGTAATAGTCTCTGAAGGAACAACCTCTCTTTCTCTCAATAAGTTGGGATCCCTCTTCCACCTTGGTGATATAAACTCCAATAAATGCCAATGAGCATATTAAAATAGAATAAGGGGTGAAAGAAGAGAAAGGTTTCCTGCACAGAGAGGTGAAGAAAGTAACTTCATAGAGGCACTTAAAAAGCTAGTTGGAAGTGAAGCAATTATTGTGCTCATGTAGTGACTCCGTGGGGGTACTTAACAAGCTTGATGGAAGCAAAGAAACATCGAAGATGAAACTAAAACTCTGATGATCTTAAACTCAGGACTACATATTACCCTTCTCCCAAACCGAAACAATTGTGATATGGCAAGTTTTATAAACCTATTTAACCGAGAAAGGGAATGGAGGAGACTACATCTATAATCAGGTTAAATGGATAAGTCAAGGTAATTCGTATGATGAATCAATACTTCCCAAAAGACTAGACATGTGCTTAAAGCTAGACCAAAACAAAGAAGTTGGAGTTCTACCAATGTGTCACCAAGTATTGTTGTTGCTACAACACCCTTCAAATTTTGGCCTACATTCAAACTTTGGATCCTCTCTTTAACTATGTGATTTTTCTTTTTTAGCAATCCAAGATATTCTATGTTTGTTTTCCAAGTTTCCACGTCCCTCTGTGAATAAATTCCAAGTGTCATCTTTACATAAGGGAAGTGTCGCACTTTGTGAAGGAGAGTTATAGCGCATTTTTAAGAGTCAATTTTAGTGTTTTCTCTTGTACTAATGGGTTCTATGTGTGTGTGTGTGTGTGTGTGTGTGTGTGCATTATACTTCTTCCCAAAGCACTATGCACTTTCTTGTTGTATTCGTCACTTGTGTTGCAAATTCAACCTTAAGTGTTGCACTTGGAGGTAAGTATTGTTTTGCTATCATTTCAATGGATGCATGTTGATTTTGGGTGTTAAGTGTTTCATTGTCATGTGGTTGATTGATTGTGAGTGCGTGATCATGCTTGAGTCGTATTTTGGTTCATCTTTCACTTCATTGATCCCACACTTAGTCAATTTCTAAAGTGTTTATCACTCTATAACTTACTTGGCCAACCACTTTTCATCATGCCTTCCTGAACTGTGCACTGCACAGTCTCATGCCCCAGTCAACCACCCTTGCCTCTTGGAACTGCGCACTATGCATTCATTTCCTCCAAGGACTACGCATTACGCAATCCCATTGCTCAATCTCTGCCTCTTGAACTTGAAAATTGTGCAACCCTTGTCCCAATCAGTCTTCCACTACACACTATGCAGTTTTAGTCAGTAGTTAGGCTTGTATCAATCCTTGACCTCAGCAACTTCGCAATCCCCTGGCTCATTCTTCCTATAAATGTGCACTGCGCAATCACTGTAGGTTTTAACCCCGTATAGAAGTTACCTGCATACGAATTCTAAAACACATAAAATAAACAATGTGAGAGCATAACACATAAAACACATATACACATATATTTTCCCCTGAATCCCAAAACCGGGACTACCAGCTTGATTTTTCATTATGTACCTTTCAGTGTTACAATACATATTTATACATGCCGAAGCATCCAATACCATGGACCAAAAACCATCGCGTCCAAAACCATGTGCGAAAATCATGCATAAAACCATAGGTAGGTCCGTCAAACCCCCTGTGACCCCCCTGCTACACAATCGCCGCAACGAAGGGGGGGCTCCGCCCCCCCTCTAACCCCCGGTTAACTACATGGGCTAGTCGTGGAAAGAATATAACACAACCCAACATTCTCCCACTTATTGTTTTCTTTCCACAGGGGGCCACAAGAGAGCTTAGTCATTTATCCAGCCCTGCAATGCCCATTGTTTCTCTACACCAAGAGAACTTGTCAAAGCTCACAGATTTTGCCAATGCATCTGCAGTAATCTTCAAAGTGTCCACCTTTACCAGCAACACCTTTTTTTCTTCTATCATATCCCTCACAAAGTGATACCAAAACATCAATGTGCTTTGTCTTTGAATGATACGCAGGGTTCTTTGCCAAGAAAATTGCACTTGGCTATCACAGTCTATCCTTATAGCTCTCTGTACTAACCCCATACTTGAACACAATCTCTAAAACCAAACTGCTTCCTTACTTGTCTGAGTGGTTTCCATGTATTCTGGCTCTGTAGTTGATAGTGCCACTATAGATTGTTTCTTACTCATCCAACTGACTGCACCTCCAAATAGGTTAAACACATACCCACTTGTAGATCTTCTCTCTATCTCCAGCCCAGTCTGCATCAACAAAGCCACGAATATCCAACATTCTGTCCAATCATGGCCTTCCTTGGTAGTACACACCATAATCACTAGTGCCACGCAAATACCTAAAAACTCGCTTCATTGTTGTCCAGTGCTCCTTCCCTGGTTTTGACATAAACCTGCTCAATACTCCCACTGCATGTGCAATGTCTGGTCTAGTACAGACCATTGCATACATCAGGATACCGAGTGCACTTGCATATGGAACACGGGACATGTCATCTTCCTCTTCTTGTGCCTTGGGACATTGTTCAGCAGATAACTTCACATATAGGAACCTTCATCGGTTTACTATCCTACATATTAAACCTCTGTAGTATTGTCTTGACATACTTCCTATGGTTTAACCAGAGCTTCCTCTTTGCTCGATCTCTTTTAATTTCCATTCCGAAAATATAGTTTTCAGCACCAAGATCTGTCATGTTGAATTTGGAGGACAATTGGGTCTTCAAATCCTGGATAATTTCTTTGTCATTTCCAACCAGCGACATAATCCACATACAAGACTAGATAAATAACACGGTCACCAATTAATTTAAAATACACACAGTGATTTGCTTTGCTTCTGGTGAAGCCAAGTCCTCGTATAAATGTATCAAATTTCTGATACCACATCCTTGGTGACTGTTTTAACCTATACAGAGACTTCTTTAACTTGCATACCAGTTCTTTCTTACCCTTCACCGCAAAGCCTTCAGGTTGCTTCATGTAGATTTCCTCTTTTAGATCCCCGTGAAGAAATGATGTCTTCACATCCATCTGTTCTACCTCAAAATCAAAAGCAACAACAACAGATAAAAGTAATCTAATATAAGTTACCTTGGCAACGGGAGAGAAAATATCACCAAAATCAATTCCCGGCACCTGGGAATAACATTTTGCTACCAACCGAGCTTTGTATTTCTCCACCTTTCCTTCTGCATTTTTCTTCTTCTTGAACACCCATTTGCTGCCAATGGGTTTCCTTCCAGCCGGCAACTCCATCAGATCCCAAGCCTCATTTTTGTGCAAAGATGCCATTTCATCAACCATGGCCTCTTTCTAGAGTTTTCCATCCTGTAAATCTACTGCTTCCTTCACTGTTCTGGGATCATTGTCAGTGATAGATAAATCAAAATTTGAACAAAAAGCAGATGGACAATACCTTTTTGGCTTCCTTCTTTCTCGAACTGATCTTCTCACACCCTGAGTTTGTGGCTCTTCATCCTCTAATTCCTCCTCTGTTGTAGAGTCTGATTCTTTCTCCTTAAGCTCAAACTCTATTTTCTCAGGTTCCTTTAATTGGACTTCATGTTTAATAACATCTTTTACCTCTCTGAACACCACATCTCGACTATACACAACCCTCCTTGTTATTGGGTTCCAAAGCTTATAACCCTTTAAACCATCCTTATACCCAATAAAGATGCACTTTTCAGATTTACTATCCAACTTGGTTCGTTTCTCCTTTGGAACATTTACATATGCATCACATCCAAATACCCTCAGATGTGAAAGAGAGGGTTTCTTACCAGTCCATACCTCTTGTGGAATCTTATCCTCCAACGCTGATGAAGGTGATTTGTTGACTAGGTAACATGCTGTCTCCACCACCTCTGCGCAGAATTCCTGTCCTAGCCCAGCACCACTGAGCATGCTTCTTGCCCTTTCCATCAACGTCTTGTTCATTCTTTCTGAAACTCCATTTTGCTCAGGTGTGTATGGAGTAGTCTTCTGCCGTGCTATACCACACTTCTTACAGAATTCTTCAAATTCCTTACTGCAAAACTCTCCACCGTTATCTGTCCTACACACCTTTATCTTCTTTTCTATCTGGTTTTCCACCAGAGCCTTAAATTCTTTAAACATGTCAAAGACTTCAGATTTCTTCTTAAGGAAATATATCCATGTATTCCTTGAGAAGTCATTTATAAATGATACATAGTACACAGACTTACCCAGTGATGGAACTTTCACAAGTCCAAACACATCACTGTGCACAATTTCTAATATATGTTTCGCCCTCTTACCACCAGAGGGGAAACTCCCCCGATTTTGCTTCCCATATACACAATTTTCACAGAAATCAAAATCCAAAGAGCTATTACTCATACCTTATACCATACCTTTACGATGAAGTATTTGAAGGCCCTTCTCTCCCATATGTCCAAGTCTTTGATGCCATAGCATGGTCTTCTCTCCAGAGACCACTAGATTTTCTGCTCCACTTTCAGGAACCACAGAACTATTGCACCCATCAATAACAGTGCTACCTTGCAGCTTGTATAGAGTTCCAATCCGAACTCCCCGCATCAATACCAGTGCTTCCCGAACCATTTTGCAGGTATCCTTCTCGAACACTATTTTTACACCTGCATCATCCAGCTTGCTTACGGAAATCAGATTTCTGACTAATGCAGGAATATGCAGAACACCTGGAAGTGTTCTAACCCTTCCACCTTGCAACTTCAACTTTACTTTTCCATGACCAACGATTCTCGCCTTCCTGTCATCCCCCAAGAAGACATCACCACCATCATATTTCTCATACTTGTAGAACCACTCTCTATGTGGATTGAAGTGAAAGGATGCACCTGAGTCAATAACCATGCCTCATGATCTACATGTGTACTTGAAGAAGACAAGTACACATCCCCACCTTCATCTAAGGTGGTTTTCACCTCTGCAGAAGGAGCATCATCAGATCCCTTCCTTTGTCAGGAGCTTTAGATTTACAATCCCTTTTGTAGTGCCCTTCCTTTCTGCATTTTCAGCACACCACCTTTACAAGTTTTCCTGGAGATTTAGATCTTCCACACGATGACTTATTTTTGTTTCTGTTCTAGGACTGTCCTCATACAGAGAAGGCATCACCATTCTAGCTCTCCATATGTTTTCGTCTCATCTCCTCCGTCAGCAAGGATGAGACTATTTCATCAAACTACAAGGCAATTGCATTGCTACCTATTGCAATAACCAGACTATCCCACGAATCTAGTAGAGAACACAACAAACTGATGCACTTATCTTCATCTGAAATTTTAATATCAACAAATAATAACTGACTTACCACAATATTAAATGCGTTCAGATGTTCTATCACTGAGTCTCCATCTTTCATCCTCAGGTTATATAGATTTTTCCATAGGAACAGTTTATTCACCAGAGACTTAGATTGGTACAGAGTCCCTAACTTGTCCCACAAAGCCTTCATCGTAGCTTCCCCTAATACATTCAGAAATACTAAATCTGAGACACACAATCATATTGTGCTCTTAGCCTTCCGATCCAACTTCTTCCATTCTTCATCGAACACTCCCGTTGGTTTAGTACCTAGATCTAACGCGACCCACTGATCTTTATCCACCAACAGATCCTCCATCTTGAGTTTCCATAACTCAAAACTCTAACCATTAAATTTCTTGATCTCTATCTTTCCACTACTCGCCATCTTTTCTTACCACTAGAATCGATCCCGCAGATATCCCACTAAACAGGGTTTACCACAGGCCCGAGCGAAACCCCTAAGCAAAAAAGGTGCCCCCTTGAAGCCAAAACAGCTCTGATACCAAATGTAGGTTTTAACCCCGTATAGAAGTTACGGGCATATGAATTCTAAAACACATAAAATAAACAATGCGAGAGCATAACACATAAAACACATATACACAGAGATTTTCCCCTGGATCCCAAAACCGGGACTACCAGTTGATTTTTCATTATGCTCCTTTCAATGTTACAATACATATTTATACATGCCAAAGCATCCAATACCATGGACCAAAAACCATCGCGTCCAAAACCATGGACCGAAAACCATCGCATCCAAACCATGTGCGAAAATCATGCACAAAACCATAGGTAGGTCTGCCCAACCTAATATAGGGTCCAAAAACAAAATTTGTCGGGCGCTACCCCGGACCCCATAGAGGGGAGTTACGTGCACCCCTCAAACTCCCTATGACCCCCCTCTAACCCCCCGGTTAACTACGTGGGCTAGTCGTGGAAAGAATATAACACAACCCAACAATCACAATGAGAAAGCATACCTCACTACATCACTGACTCCCTCAACTGCACAATCTTGTCTTCCAATCACTCAACCACTACGCATTGCGCAATCACAGTGATTAAACCCTCGTCATTGTCTCTTGGAACTACGCATTGCGCAATCACAGTGACTAGACCCTCGTCATTGTCTCTTGGAACTACACATTGCACAATCCATGAGCCTCCTCCTCAGTCCTGCACCTTGTCCTGGCCTAATCTGTATGTTACATGAAGAACAAGATAGACTAGGATATTTCTAGATTGATGTATTGTCATGAGTGAATTGCAGTTGCAGGTATTATTATCTTGACAAGATAGGATGATGCTCAAGGAGGATGTCAAGGATATCATGAAAGAATACACTTGAGAAGTTGAAGATACAAAGAAGTCATCAAGCAATAAAATGAAGGGACACTAGCTCACGACAGAAGATGGAAGATCAAAAACATGTAGAAATCTCCACATTATCCTTGTCTCTTGGAGGATGAAGATGAAGTGCTTACAAAACTTATCTTGAAGATACAAATAGGTAGCAAGAAGGAGATTTCGACATTGACACATCACTATGAATTTCCATGACATCAGTGTCAATTCATGGCTTGTCATAGTGTCACCTCAAGAGTCTTATGTGTCATTGTATTTTGCCACATCATTTGTGGATGTAATTATATAATTCTAAAGTGAGAAAATGTAAAGTGTGTGGAAGTCCAAAGGTCACTCATAGAATTTTAAAATTCATGCAGAGTCCAAAGGTCTCATAGGAATTTGAAAAGGCACAAGGAGCTCAAGAGTCATGAGAGGAGCTCAAGCGTCACAAGGTGTTAAAAATATGCAATTGAGGTCGAATTACACTTTGTACATCTCACCTAATGGAGATAATGATTGAATTGAATTCCTCTTTTCGATAGGACCAAAATTGACCTAAATGTCACTCAAGTCGGATAAGAGAAAGTGTACTTATGAAGAAAATCCCACATGTGCATATTTGATAAGGTCGGCCCTAAAGCAAAGTGGACCACCTTAAAAGGATATAAATACAAGTTCCCTCTACCTCATTTAGACAAATGATGAGACACTCTTCTATCCTAATTTTGGCTCACACAGGTGTGAGGCTCGTCTGCGGAGGATCAGGTTCACTCTGAGGTGAAATTGCAAGGTTTGAAGCTCGCATTTCAGTTCTAGGGTTTTGGGCCACAATCACAGGCACAGCACAGAAGGATCCTGACTATATTCATTCTCTCAGAGGCTCATGTGTGCGACTGGAGCCTTCTAGTTGCACATACAACTAACTAAGCATGCAACGGGGGTTAGGGTTTCCGTAGTCCAGATCTAACCCCAGTCACTCCCTTGTTAGGTTTAAGGGAGTGATTAGGCAGTCATAGTCGCTAGCATAACTCCTTCATGCGACTAGGAGCTAAAAGATGAAATATTAGTCTTCCGAAGATTTCTCTTATTGACCGCAGGGTTTGTTTGTTGACTGCAGACAGTAATAGTTCTTTGCAGACATCATAATTAGATTTTGAGTATAACCATTATTGGGTTCAATTCATGGATGTTGTAGTTGTTATGTTAGATAGTTGCATAGATAAAGATATGGATCATTTTACTCTCTTTTGCTGAATTATTTGATGACAATCTAAGAAGAAGAATTTGCAAGGGTTTCCCCATAGTGGCTTTTTCCTTGGTCTCCGACCAATCCTGGTGTTTCTATGTGGGAATGCTTTTCTTTTATTGTTCCTTTATGCTCCACTGCATTGATGATGATATTGTTCTTTCTACATAGTTCCATATGATGATGAATAATGATGTAAATCTGAATAATGTTATGATGTTATGGGGTGAACGTAATTTGTTAATGAATAAATGCAATTATCAAAGAAAAGAACAATATATCTCTATGAAAAATTAACATGGTATCAGATTTGGGCTGAAGATAAGTCATGGAGATCACCCCCATGGAGACACCTTTGATGGAAGCAAGAGAAGATGGAGGAGACCTCAAATAATTCTAGGATTTGAAGAAATCCTTAGGCAATTTGTGTACTAGGGTTTGATGGATATTATGAGGTTAGGTTTTGAGAGAAACCATGGTTTATGGAAAATATTTGAGATACGAAACCTTGCATGGTCAATGTGAAGATATTCAAGCACCTGTGACAGATTTGATGAAGCCCTAGATGGGGTAGTCTCTAGTAGGCCTAGTTGTTGGTAAAGTTGATTCAAGGCAACATTGTTATATGGACAATGGACAGTGATGGCTCTCGAAGGTTGGTTAAAGAGGGAGAGGATCACCTCATTGAAGATAAGTATTTCTTGACTTATGGTGCTCCTTTAGGTCTTTACTTTTGTCTAGACTGATAGATTGTATTATTGTTTTGATCATTACTTATACTTCCTGCATGTATATTTGAGTATTTGGGTGTTTCTAACCTCCTTGAAGAGATGTAATAAGAAGATCCTTATTGAGGATCACTTGATATGCAGGAAAGAAAAAGCTAGAGCTGGAAAAGGTAAAGAGGCATCTGATGAAAAGATGACAAAATGCTACAAGTTTCCTATGTCAAATGAAAAGGTGCACATGTATTTGAATACTACAAGGTATGCATGGTATCAATGTTAGGTTTCAAAAGTAATATTGGATGGCAAGGTAAGCTCTAAGGTATGATGAGAATATCTCCTTCTTAAATGGCTCATGCATGCATATGAAAGTGATTTGGATCTTGGTTCTTCTGATGAAATGGTGCACTTAGTATTGAACAAGTATCTTCTTGATCATGATGAATTTCTTGATTCTATGAGGCTACTTAATGTTGATCTTTGATATAGTGGTATACTTGATGTTTGGCTAACATATATCATTTTGGATATATTGATCTCCTAAAGAATGTTAGCACCTTGATTCTAGTAGATGGTAACTCGACACTACTTGTTTGTGAAAAGCATGGTAGCCATAATGATAGAAGTATAATAATGAGATTGACACCCATGATCTTTTGTTAACCATGGTTATGTTTTGATGTGTTTAGTAATTATGGAATATGGTAAAATCGAATGCCCTAACTTGATGGATTGAGTTATGTGACAAAGAAGTAATGCATGTGATCACGATTCTTGAAGTCTACTCCTATTAGATCTTTGACACTAACCCTTGATGACAGATTGATGCCATGATGAAGTAGTTGATGATAACATAATATAACCATGATGAATATGTGATATGGTTTAACTTTATGATCTAACAGATTTGTTGATGCATGATAGCATTATAGACAGGTTGATGGCATGAATGAAGATGACTGAAGTGGATTCCCATTCAGAGGGAGAACCTCTCCATAAGATCCCTTCTCCTATTGTTATTTGCATTATATACTCTTTACTATTAAAGTATGATTTATGGGCATGAATAGACAAATATTTGACATTATTGATCTACAACAAAGTTCTGATCTAAGGTGAGAGAGTTTTCTCTTACTCTAAGCCTCAGTGGCACAAAAGAAAGCCTATAGATGTGACTATAGCCTCCCAGCTACATGGAAGCAAGCTCAATGGTGCAACCGAGGCACTGAGATAGTTCTGTGCATATCCAATCATAGTTGCTCATGTATAGTGCTTCAGAGAGTGAATGGGAAGCCTCAATCACTTGCATAACATCTTGAAGAGTGCTAATGTAATCTCCCAACTGCACAGAGGAAGGTCCATGGGTGTGACTATGCCTGTAGGACACAAAAATGAAGTTTTGTGCATGAAATCAGATGATCACCTAAAGGATGTCAATCCTACAGATATGGAGCAGTCAACAAAAATATTTGTGAGTAGGAAGGTTTGAATGTTTACTATAATATGAATATATATATTGAACTTGTGTTTGCAAGTGATCGGGACATGCATATAGATGTCATTATGTTCGAAGTTTGTGCTACAAGAATTTGAAATGATTTGGTTGATTGATATAGATGAGCAGTGTTTGGATTTTTGACATGATGCTTGATAATGACTTAAGAACTTTGACTTGATATGTTCTGGACTATAGATCTCACTATGATAGAAAAATTGAGACTTGACCTAATGACTAATGATTTGACTTGAAGATTGATGATTTTCATCAATAACAATGCTATATGGGCATAGTGACCTTAAGTGGCTAATATTGGTGTTTGATAATAGTTTTGTATTGGCCTCATTGTTCCTAGCACAATGGTTGAAGTATTAACATATGTGACTCAGTATAAAGTAACCTCACGATAAATGGATGGAACCTGCATGAATTATTCTTGGTATATGCATTTGCATCTAGTGACTTATATTATGACCATGAGGATGACTTGATGAAGTTTGGTTTGATATTGCTTCGCAAATGAAAACTTGTTGGCATGACAATAGATGAAGTCATGACTTGATAAGAGCTCTACCTGTCACCTAGTATAAATATTTTGATATTGTGATATTGTGATGATTTTAATATTGGTTTTGATCTAGCATCTAAACTTTGATAAGCTGACTCTAATTGATTTGATTGTAAAATATTGTGAGAGTGTACATATTGGTTTGGAAAAGTATTATGTTTACAGAGAGCATTGTATGAAGCAAGCTCCTCGATCTTGATATGTCTGCAATCACAGTTATTTGGTGAAGTCGGGATGATGTGTTGATCCAAACCTCTACTTCAAAAGTGTTCCAAGGTATGACTTTGATTTTTGTTTTGGTTTTATATGTTAATGCTCTACTATTGGCAGGGAATGAGCCTCTGATGATCTAAGAGGGAGATGGTTTCTGAAGCTCGAAATGATGAATCATGGCATGGTGAATCGATTTATGAAGTTGGGAAAAGATAATTTATATTGTGAAGCTATTGAAGAAGTATTGGAAAGTGGAAATGCAAATCCTTGGACACTCTGATTGAATTTCAAGATGTTGTGAATAGATATTGTTGAACTCATCTTGGCAACCAACAATTGATTGAAGTATTAATGTTCCGTTTTGAACACCCTTTTGTATATATATATGATGTGCATAGAACCTTAATGAGTTCATGATTGAGTGGCTTCACTCACATAGAGTTGCCACCAAGCATCCTTTGAGATACTTGCATGAGACGATCAATTTTTGATCTGAGATATTCATTCTACGATATGTGACTGAATGAATGTACTGATGATGTTTGGGATTATTATTGATGAGCACATTTGGATGTTGCCTTAGTATGAGATTTGCCATGATAGCTTGGATGATAGATCTCTAGCATGACCAAGGTTGAATCTAATGTTGCTAGCATGGATAGCTATGTGGAAGAATAAAGAAGCTCCTTAGAGAGTCGTCTGAGCAGGATCTGGATATGACATGGATACATTATGATGAGAAAGAGTGGGAACCGATTGGAAAATAATACTGCATATAGCTAGGACTGAGTTACCTTCATATATTAAGACAAGATCAAGCTTGTGGTTGGCACCTCCTTGAGAGGGAAGATGACTATGGTATCATTTTTGTGATATATCTATATATGTATATTTTTGTTCTAATATGATTTGATGTCTTGTATGAACAGGGTACAATTGTTATTGAGACATGATGATTTTTATCTACATAGAGAAGGACTTATCGAGAACATTGAGCCAGCTCCCCCCCCCTGATTTGAGCTCCCAAGGTGACGAATTGATATAGAGGGCTCCTAAGGTTGAGGGAACTCTAGAAAATAGGGTATCACCCCTATGTGTTACCCATATGGTTGGAGTAGTAACTCACCCTGTCTTGGTCTTTGCAGAGTATGCCCCAGTTGGAATCACACCCACAAGCAGGGCTTGTTGGGATCGTCCCTCCCCGCTTGGCTAAAGGGTTGAGGAGGCTTGGAGGAGATTGATCCTTTACCTCTTGGTAAGTCGGGTATCTCTTCCAAGCTCATATTATGACGCAGGTGTTCTACCACCTGACTATTGAGGGTCATTGCTAGGAAGATCAGTAGGTAATAGGATGGGTTGAGTAGTAGCTCCCCTATATCACCTGTTGCTCAATATGGGGTCATAGTAGTAGCTCCCCCATGAGATTTCGAGTTGAGATTAAGCTCCCCAATGTGGTTCCAGGTTGAGATGTGCTCCCTAATGATAATCTGCCCAAAGATGATGTGGGTCGTAGATCTAACTCCTCGTTGATATTCCTGGGTAGTAGCTCGCTGACAGAGATTTTGGGTACTAGCTCGTAAATAGAGATTCTGGATAGTATCATGTTGGCAAAGATTCCAGGTAGTAGCCCGATGGACAGAGGGTGGTAGATTGAGCTCCCCTTCGATGTCAAAATTCTTCTTATTTTAGATTTGAGAATACTCATCATATGAGCAGGGACAATCAAGAGATAAGCAAGAATGCGCAAGAGATGAATTGAGATTATCATTGATGATACAAGATGATGAGATACTTGATATTGGATATGATGACATGATGACGTGTTGATCAATGGTCATAGATTGGAAGATGGAATTTTCCCTGGTTGAGAGGGAGTGTTAAAAATATGCAACTGCGGTAAAATTCCACTTTGGAAATCTCACTTGATGGAGATAATGATTTCATTGAATTCCTCTTTTCGAGAGGACCAAAATCAACCTAAATATCACTCAAATCGGATAAGGGAAAGTGTACTTATGAAGAAAATCCCACATGTGCATCTTTGATAAGATCTGCCCTAAAAAAAAGTGGACCACCTTAAAAGGCTATAAATACAAATGCCCCCTACCTCATTTAGACACAATGATGAGACACTCTTCTATCTTGTTTCTGGCTCGCACAAATCTGAGGCTCGTTCGTGGAGGATCAAGTTCGCTCTGAGGTGAAATTGCAGGGTGTGAAGCTCACATTTCAGATCTAGGGTTTTGGGCCACAATCGAAGGCACAACATAGAAGGATCTCGAATACAGACTCTCTATCAAAGGATCATGCATGCGACTAGAGCCTTCCAGTCGCACGTACAACTCACTATGCATGTGACTAGGGGTTATGGTTTTCGCAGTCCAAATCCAACCCCAGTCGCTCATCTGCCAGGCTTAAGGGAGTGACTGGGCAGCCATAGTTGCTCACACAACTCCTCCTTCGTGTGATCAAGAGCTAAAAGATGAAATCTCAGTCTCCCGAAGATTTCACTCAGTGACTATAGGGTTTAGCTGTTGATTGCAGATAGTGACAGTTCATTACAGACTTCAGAATCATATTTTGAGTATAACCACTATTGGGTTCAATTCATGGATGTTGTAGTTGTTTTGTTGGATAGTTGCATAGATTAAGATATGGATCAGTGTACTCTCTTTTGCTTAATTATTTGATGACAATCTAAGAAGAACAATTTGCAAGGTTTTCCCCATAGTGGGTTTTGCCCTAGTCTCTGACCAATCGTGGTGTCTCTATGTGTGAATTCTTTTCTTTTATTGCTCCTTTATGTTCCGCTGCATTGATGATGATGATATTGTTCTTTCTA
Source organism: Pinus tabuliformis (assembly GCA_031772625.1). Lineage (NCBI taxonomy): Eukaryota > Viridiplantae > Streptophyta > Pinopsida > Pinales > Pinaceae > Pinus > Pinus tabuliformis. The sequence goes on from CM062809.1 coordinate 302,666,895, forward strand.
CATAGTTTCATATGATGATGAATAATGATGTAAATCTAAATAATGTTATGATATTATGGGGTGAACTTAATGTGTTAATGAAGAAATGCAATTATCAAAGCAAAAAACAATATAGCTCTATCAAAAATTAACACAAGGGAGGTGGACAGTGACCTCATTTGTTATATATACACCCTCATAGCTCAAGCAAAGGACTTCCACCTTGGCTTCTCAACCTAGGCATAGCAGTGAAGTTTAGGATTTGAGAAGCAAGTAGTTGCTTAATGTTCCACTATTGGAACCAATGTTGCATCATTGTAATGGTGTATCTTGGGACTTTCACTCAATAATTTGAAGCTCTTGGAGGCAGTACACTTTTCATGCATATGTCGTGAATGATTATGAGACTACTCTTTCGCTGTTTGCGATGTATGTATATATGAACACATACTAATGAAAATGAACTATTTTGTTAGCTTCAGTATGCATCTTTGAATCTTGTTTCTTTTGATTTCATGATCGTGGTTTCTTTGTGAACTATTTCGCAATATTACTAATGATTCTTTCATATATATGCATGTGTCTTTATTAAGATAGTACAATTACTCTTCTCTTGAAGGCTCACTTTTGTTTCCCTTTCGTAAAAGCACCATTATACACTTTACAATTGAATACATCACAAGACAAACTTGCTTATCTCGAAAGTACATGTGTTTATCTTGTGTCATTTATTGCAGCCAAGGCAGATATTTAAGATTATGGCAACCGACCTAATTTTTTGGCTAGGGCTCCTACTCCAAACAATGTGAAGTCTAATTGGGACTTCATATCAAGAAGACCCATTATCGTTGCCAACATCCATCTCCATAAACGCAATCTTTAAACATCCCCTAGACTCCATCACCCAAGGTCAAGGCACTAGCCTTTTGTTGTATGATTGATCATCTCAAAATCATATTAAATTTTACATTTTCTCCCTCTTAACCTCATTTTTGGCCTCTTTACGACAAGTTGTTAACTAGGGCTAGCGAATCTTCTTCAACTAGGGTTGAAGGTGTTGCTTGATAGAGGGATTCAACACATGGAGGTGAGGTATTTGGCTCAAAATCAACTTATTCTAGTGGCTAATTTTCTTATTTTAGGGAAAATGTTCATTTCTCTATGTAGATCTTTCCCTAGAAAAGCCCTAGTTTGCCCTAGGTCATGTTGTGCCTTAATTAGACATATTGGAAGATTTGTGTTTCCTTTTGTGCTAAGTCAGCCATGTTCTTATATAGAGTTATCATTCCTTAAGTTTGTCTTGTCACTTGATCCCTTGTACTTGATAAGCCCTTTAGGTGAAGTAACATTGGGAAGCCTCCTCAGTAGTGAAAGTCCACAAAAGCGCAGGAGGTAGTTGTTGTGGTGACAATGGGCTACACCTCATATTGTTATCCCAAGGTCTAGCTTTTGTCTTGTGAGTTCCCTTCATGAGACCTGTTATATTTTAAGGCAACAAGTACCACATAAAAAGATCCTCTAACCCCAAGCAAATTCCTTTCATGTGTTTTTGTTGCATAATGTGTTGTCGTTGTCGCATAGAGCTCTAAATCTTCTTGCCAATGCACCAAACCCAAAAGATTACTTAAGTTTTGAGAATAATTTCTTAACGTGAAAACCTAAAGAGGAAAATCAATCCATATACTTACATTTTAAAAGTTGAATTGTTTCACTTTGGGTTTCTTTTGACATTTACATAAATCCGGAAAATATTTAAAGGAAGGAAACCTTAACTAGGTTTTAAGCTTTAAAAGAACGTATATAACTAGTGCAGCCAAATAATAAATTAAATGGATGATAAATGTTGATAGGTGCCAATCCATTAAAGCATCAAAACACTTCATGATACATCTCACATTTCCAAAAAAAAAATCATAAAAAAAAATTAAATTATGATTTTATTATTATTATGAAGTATAAAAAGAATTAAAATATGAACTATATATATATATATATATATATATGACACAATATTTTTAACCATGAAGATGCACTCACACTTTACCATCAAGATTCTTAACATGTAAATAGGCTTTGTTATGATATCATGGGCTAATACCATGGCTTTTTAATACCACATGCCCCAAAAACTATAACTCATCATATGCCACTTGTTCATATGACATTTTTTTATTTAATCAATTTAATTAAAAGGACGTAACTACTTTTGTGATAAATCTCAATCTTTGATTTGTGAATACTACTAAGAATATTCTAGAATATTTTGTGGAGATTAAATACTTATCATCCACCTAATAATTACTGGTAATTAAATTAAAATTTTGGAAGCCCAATTTAAGATCAACACACCTATCGTAATTAGACATAACACTATTTCATTTATTGCTCTATATTTATCATTCTTTTTATAGTTTGGAATTCATCTCTAAATTAGTGTTTATTGCATACCTTTAATTTAGAGATGATATTGTTAAACTCTAGAGCTAACATTGAATAACGCCGTGGGGGGTTTTGCCTTTCATTTCAAGTTCTTGATTAATATCAATAATATAGTTATTGTGAACTTGTTTTATAAATAACTTGGGTGATTATTTGTTCAATATCTTAAAACAGTGGTTGAAACATCCAAGACATCTAGCTTAAAACTAGAGATATCTCTATTAGATTGATCTCTTTTCTACTTCAAGTATGGAATTATATGTTAATTTATTAATTAACAAATTTGGAAGTGTAGGATAGCCATAAGTGTGTCCATATTGGCATCTAAATGAACACTATGCACAATCATCTATGCTAGACATGGTTTAAATTAGCTTAAAGTGGTTTCTTTCAAGTAGTTCTAAGTATCATTTCTTAGGTTGATAAATAGTGAAATGCAAATTTGAAGTTCTTTTATGCATACTTTAAAATAAATAATTTGCACACACATCCACTAGCTCCTAATTCATAACTCTTTAAGTGGATTGTTACCCCAAAATCTAGTAACCTAGTGCAAAACAACAATGAGATGAGCCACCATTGTCACCTTGGTAATTATTCTACTATTATTTTGTAGATGGATGTTATCCCCATAAGAGACGTTTCCCTCAGAAGCATGAGAGATTAAGTAAATTCCAAGCTAAATAGCCTTGTAGGAACTTGTTAAATTTATACCCTAGAATAAGTTCAATAAAGAAGGGTTCAAGGAGAAAAAGAGGTGGTGAGGTCAAAGCACCTATAGATGAGTGTAAAGGGCTAAGATAAGTCCTAAAGATGCTTAATAGATTCCAAACACATGCCACCATTCAATTTAAAAATTGACGTTATAAATTAAGGTTTTAGATTAAGACAATTTTACAACATGCAAATTTACAACAACAATATGAAAATAACCCCAAAAAATATGATATGAACCAAATTTCAAGGTTATTTTAAAGAGTAAACAAGGATAAGATTTTAGCAATTCTCAATGGCTAAACATTCCGCAAAACAAATGACAAAAACTAGATGTCAACTCTAAAATTGTAGCTAAAAAATGCATACAAATGATCATTTTTCTTTTCCAATTTATGATATGCAAGCCATATCTCTAGGACAAATAATATATACGTAAATTTCATCTATAAAGCGCAGATTTTATGAAACCCTAACCCTAATTTACCATGCAAAAGAGAAAAAAAATAGGATTGACACAAAAGGTTAATTCCCTATCCACATGGGTATATGGAGTCAAGCACAGTTAGGTCAAAGGTGCAGGACCTTGGTTGGAATGAGCTAGAGAGAGTATACTCTCAATCAAGCCCTAGCGATTTCCAATTCTAAAAGAGATTTAAGATCAAGGAAATATACTATAGTTTCCTTGATAGATACCATGTGAAAAAAATTATAACGAACATTTTAGCCATAAAATAGTCAACATAACATGAAAATTACATAGAAACCTTAATTCTACAAATTTTTTAAATGGAATGTACACACAATAAACTTGCACAATTTACCATATCATCACTTCATTAATCCAAGAAAGTTTCATTCTCCCCAAGATAAGTCACTATTTGTCAGTGATCCCATTGCATCCAAAGATAACACTAATAGTGCGCACTCTTTCACATGAGGAAATAAGAGTGTGTGAGACAATTATCCTCTCCAAATCAACTCCCCTCTATTTATACAAGGGTAACCCATTTGATTTGGGACAAAATACACTAAAATCCATAAAAAAATACTTTCTAGGTGTTTACAAGTAAAGTAGGTCACAAACCAACCTTAAAGATAGCTCTCATAGTGATAAAACATAAGAATTAGTCTCTTTTAATCTTAAACAAGTGAGTAAAAGGGCTCTCCAAGCATGATTCCATCCTCAATAGGTGAATATCTCCCTCAAGCAAGGTGCTTGAAATGGTCAAAGAGTGCTCCTCGCACCAATCCATCTCGTCAGCATCAAAGGTGCAACCTCAAGTAATATCTCTCCTCAACATCACATCTCATCGATAAGCTCCATATCATTAGTGTAGGACATGCACGGGTGATGCCACAAGCCTAAGTCAAAATGTCATATTCAAGAAATGTATTATCCCTCCAACAGAATCACAACTCAACATCATGATCAGCAGGGTTCAAGAACATGACAATGTCCATTGAGAAGGTGCAAGGCCAACCTGGGGTCATCCTAGGACATTGTGGTACAACATCATTCCTAGTAACGTCCTGACTTCATTGTGCAACATTTTAGCTTATGAAGAGGGAGAAGGTGACAAACATTAGTGTTGGATCCATCCCATATAAGTCAACACTCATCTCAAGGCGGTCAATGTTGTGGCTTCAAGGTCTTGAAGTTCCATCATGTTGGGCTAGACATCCTCATCAAAGCATTGGAGAAGTGTCAATCCACCCCTAAGGGACATCAAATGTATCTGGGAAGAAACTTATGAAACATACATTCAAAATCAAGTGAAACCATCATTAAAGGTATATTAACCATAAATATATCATAGTGGACAAATTCTAAAGCAAGGGGCGCATGAGTATTTCACATAAACATTGTCTTCAAATGTCTTTCTAGCTAATGAGTTGTAAACAAGTTACTTCACTTAGATATGGGAGGGTTGTCCAAAGGCCCTATTAGGTGCTTCCAACCTTAATAGGACAAACAATGCCTTGGCCAACCTATCAATAAATAGGTGCATGTGAGAAGTGGACATGTAAAGGGTTAAATTCATAGAAGATGCCACAGCCTTAGTACCAGCGTTTGGGATTCCAACATCTTAAGTGTAATGATGTGAAGGGAAAACAATCATGGGACTTGAATTACCCCTTTTCTTCAACCTATTTTTACCACCCCTCTTCTGTGCCCTTTTCTTCAAGGCATGCACAATTTGGGTTACAGGGTCATTTGATGCATTCAAATACCCCTTGAAGATGTTGTGGCTTATTGCTCGTAGGGGTTGGGACATTCAAAGTTCTATTTATTTAGATAGATCATGATATGTCAGGAACTGAGGGATAACGAGGGGGTTGATCTCAAGTTAGGCTCATGTAGAAAAGTTATAATTTTTTCTCAACTAACCTTTGCATTTTAACCTTTGCAGTCATCCTGAAGAATATAAGTGGATATAAGGGATATAAGGGATATGTGGAAAGTGGTAATTATGTATTATCATGCGCAAGCAATATCAATCAGTGCCTCCTATTCGTGCCCTCCAATTTGTGCCCTTCCTGAAACATTGGAAAGAAAGGTGTCAAGGAAGATCACACTGGACGAGGGGCAAGGGATAACCACCAAGGTGAAGTATGGGAACAAGGTTACAACCAAGAGCAGTCAATCATCCAACTCGTGATCCTTAGAATGCCCTTAACATTTAATGAAAGCACGAAATTATAGAATGATTAAGGCACCTAATAATAAATGACACACCTTCATTCGAGAAGTAAGATGGATGATGAAAAGAACTTACTAGAGCATGGCTGGAGGGATTTGAAGCATGGCTATCTATAAAATCAATATAAGGATACTAGATGGCAAGTTGAAAAAATAGGAGAAAACTTTTATCCTAGACTTTAGATACTTGAGTGGGTAATATGAATTATTGTTGGCTTTACACTCTCTCTATTGAAATATTATCTGAAGCCATTCAATCACTTGTTGGAATCCTTGTACTTTACAATGTCATAAATATTATTTGTTTGATTCATTGAAGTAAATCATAAGCTTGCATATATTAATTCATTAGAGAAAATTTACTTAAAGGTCTATCATTAATAGAGAGGGATACCCCCTTGACCTTGGAGACAACCATTCAATCACTTGTTGGAATCCTTGTGCTTTACAATGTCATACATATTTGTTTGATTCACTGAAGCAAATCGTAAGCTTGCAAATATTAGTTCATTAAAGAAAATTTACTCTATCATTGATAGATAAGGATACCCCCTTGACCTTGGAGCTGGCCTAAAGTGAAGGGATCATTGTAAGGAGATGATTGTGATGCACTTTCCATCCTCTGCTTGGAATTTCCACTTGGATGTTAGTTTAACCAGTAACAAAGTCCTTTTGTCATTCAAGAGGACCTTAGGGCTTTTTCTTATTCTAGAGAAAACATGAGCATTAGAGAAGTTGAACACTTGGATGCAAGGATTATTTGTCGTTGTCACTCATTCTTTGTGTTGTCATGGAGAAACCCCGACTCTTGTGTTGATAAAAGAGAGGTAGCACTAGGGTTTGTGATAGAAAGCCTAAGGGAGACAAATGAAAAAAGACTACCACTTGAGACAATGTTGGAGCTTTGTACTTGTGTGGTGCATGGAGACTAGAACAAGAGCATGGTGCACTAGAGCAAAGAGACTTCAGCATGGTGAGCACTAGAGGAGAGAGACTTCAGCTTGGTGTGAAGTTTAGAGTAGAGAGACTTCAGCATGGTGAGCACTAGAGGAGAGAGACTTCAGCTTGGTGTGAAGTTTAGAGTAGAGAGACTTCAGCTTGGTGTGATGTTTAGCTTGGTGAATACTTGGATGGAAATATTTATATTCTACAAGTGACATCCTCTAAAGGTCATGGTGCTTGTGTGATGCAAGAGAAGGCCTAGGGTTTGTGGCATGCAGACCCTTGGAATGACTAGGAGCTTTGGAGACGGTGGCTAGGGTTGTATTGAAATACTTGCACTTGTGTGATGCAAGGAATCCCAAGGTTTATGTGATGTAAACCTTGGATCAAGATGAGCACTACAATGATGTGAGAAGAACAAGGCTGAACTTGGTGCTGGTGTCAGCTTGTTGTTAAGCTCTTGAAGTGGCTAGAGTTACTTGATGTAATGCCTTGCTAGGCCACATTTGTTAACTAGGGTTTGTTCTTGATGGTGGATACCCTAACCAGGGTTTGGATGTATTAGAGAGTCCTAGCTTGTAATAAGCTTGAAGGACAATCTTGTATTAAATTGTGGTATGTTGTTCGTATGTACTTGCAACTTCATTTGTTGTATGTATAAAGTTTACTTTTCTGTCCAAACTTTTCTGTACTTGCAAATCTGATTTTCAGCTTATGTCCTCTTGGTGATTGAATAGTTTCTAGTGCCAATTATGTACAGTAGTTTAACATATCAGTAAACAGATTTTGTTGAGTGATTTGACAACTAAATAAAAGCTGAGGGGGAAGATTTGTGGTCATAATAAATTTTCTAACTATAGGTTATTTTCAGAATTTTATACGTTGATGATTGTGCCCTTCAGGCTGAAAGCATAGTTCCCTTGCAGTACATTGTAGCTGTTTGTGTTCCTGGATTGCTTTATGTATTTACTTGGACAGAAGTGAAATATATCCTGTCGTATTTTATAAAATTCAGATTTGGCCATAAAGTTGAACATTCATAAGAAATAAATCTGGGAAACCTCAAATAAATGAGGTGAAAATTCTGAAAGATGGAATTAGGCGCAGAATCTCAAAGTTTCCACATTTTGTTGGGTTACTATTGCTGATTGTAGTTACCAGACCCTACCTATTTTGCTCTTTAGAGAGCAATAATACAATTTTCAATTTTTTAAATAAAGTGAAATCTTTCAAGAAAATGAACAATAAAAGGAATAAAAAGTTACACGTTTGATTCTTTTTGTAGTAAATGTCATGCAGTCCAATACCCAGTACCCACACCCTAGGATTGGTATCTCTTATCTGAAAATTGCTTGCCAAATCAAAGGTAAAAAATGCAATCTCTTTCTACTTGACTGAAAATCAACAAGTAATTTTCAACATGTTGTCATAAATCTTCACCATAAAGTGCCAAGTCATGACCAATGTGGCAAATATGATTGTGGATTAAGTTCAAGAAGAACAAATAGTAGATTCCCAGAACAACATTATTTTGTGAACTACAGTAACCCATTTATGATGAACACTGGAAACTAATACAGCTTACCAAAACTAGAGACAGCAGTATGAACTGTTATCTAAATAAGTTGCTAGCAAAAATACAAAAGCATAAATATGCACAAAAAATATACATAGAAGAGAGGATCTTATTAAAGAAAATTTCAGGAAATACTAAAGTGCTGGATTTGAAGATTCTCTGTACCCAAATTCTTGAAATTGCTGTCCCTTCTCCTCTTGAAGAACTTCCCCCAGTTAAATTCTTTAAATCTGGGTGGATTTTCCTCATTGACCAACTCAGGTACAGGACCCACCATCACATAATGTGAAGGAAGTAAAAAGAATGGGACAGAGAACCTTTCCTTCTTGTCATTCACCACCACCCTGTGTTCTATACTCTGATATTTGTCATTGCTCCAAACCTGCATGACACAAAATCCCCAAAAAGAGCTTTAAATTGATTTTGTGAATTTGTTTATATGGATAATATAGGGTGCTTAGAACAAATAAAGGTTGCTTCTCAGGCACCATTGACTAATGCAATGTACTTTGCCAAATAAATATTGCATTAAACATTTTGTCAAGGCCTGTTTCTTCTGGCTTCTCTTGTAAATTAAGAAAATTATTGTCTTATTGTGAGAGACAAATTGCCGCAAAATAATTCAGTTAAAAAATCAATGAGTTTTCTTTTGTTTTTGGCACTTTGAACTCACAGTTCTGTTATGGTGGACAGTTACAATCAATAGTGACCCGGTTTCTTGCCATCTCATTGCAGTCATTAGCAAAGAAAGTATATTTACAAAACACAAAAAATATGATTGCTTGGAATTTTCAATTTATGATTATATGAATCTATTTTCTCCTCGGAATTTGTGATATATATATGGTGTATTTGTTCCAATATATAAAGTCTAGCAAGTATTCCTCTGGTGGAAACGAATTGGGTTTGCAAATCAAACAGCTAGGGAGCTGGGGTTTGAAGGATTTTGGAATATTCTCCAAGGTCTGAGCTGATAAATCGACTTGGAAGTTCATCTCGGTAACTAGTATCTGGCAGGAAATCATCTTTGGGTAGTATCTGGCAGGAAGTCATCTTTGGGAAGAATGTGTAACACCAAACTACTTTCAAGTGAATTAGATTACCCCAAAGGATGTAATGTCACCAATTAAATTAATTTTGTTAAAATGAATTTATATTTTTGTAATTGGGTGTTGGGAAGATATTTTGGCATGTAAACTTAGGAAAAGTGCGTGGAGGGAGCCCCACTTAATTTTTGGAGAGATGGAAATTGGTAGTGGGATGTGGGGGTCACCCACAAAGGGGAATTTGAACCCCTTAGGAAAACCAAATTGCTAAGGGAAGGATGTCAAAATATTGGTTGGAGGGACCCACATGAGGAGGCGAGAAGAAATTATAAATAGAAGGAGCATAGAAGCTATTGAGTTCTTTTGTTCACTCATCAATTTTCTTTGTTGCTCAAGCTGTTTCACTGGGTCACTAGTGCTGCTTAGCACAGAGTTTTCCAAGGGGAGAATTCACCGTTCTTTCGGTGGACTTCGAGTGCCACTGTAGGAAGGCAAGCCATTGCTACTTTGGTGAGAGGGTTGTGGAGTATTGCAGCATATTTCAGCAGATTCCTTCAGCCAATTCGCACTCCAGGGAGGACGCAGTAGAGAAATCGTACCACTCATTTCAGCTAGCTTCCAGGGGTATTTTGCCGGGAGAAAATCAATGGAGTTGCTAGAGGGAGAGCTCAGCCTTTGTGGAAATTTTTGAAGCTAGAGGTGACTGCTATTGACGGGAGCAAATTTATCTTCTCGGGCCTGCGCAAGGGGTCACTGAACAACGTTTTTGTGCAGTTAGTTCAACTATCTTGTGTCGGGATTTGATGTAAAACCTCTCCCCTATATCCGGAAAAATTTCCTATACCATTCCTATTGCAGATTGAAGAGAAATAAGGAGAGTTTGCAGCAGATATAGCCATTGGGGACACAGTCTCTACTAGGAGGGCATAGTACCAATTTTGGGTAATTCCGAAAGGTCGGAATTAGCCCAAAACATTTATGGGTCTTTGTGGGTTCGTCGAGAGGAGTCCGTGGTTAAATTTGCAGAATTTTCTGGGCCAGTGTTGCGGGGGAGCGCCCCCCCCCCCTTCGAACCTGCTCCCGAAGCGCGCTCCCGTAAAAAAATTTACGCTCCCTGGTCTGTTAGGGAGCGACTCAGGGAGCGATCGCTCCCGCGCTCCCGGAGCGTTTTTTAATGCTCGGGAGCGATCGCTCCCGGGCATTAAAAAACGCTCCCGGAGCGAATCGGGCCGAATCGGGCCGGGCCGGGAGCGGTTCGGCGGAAAAAAAATCCGCCGGACCCGAAAAAAATAAAAATTTTTGAAATTTTTATTTGTTTTATAAGGCCAATGGGCCAAAAAAACTTTCATTATCACTTCATTGAGCAATTTGGAGCTTGAGCAAGAGCATTGGAGCGAAGAGCAAGTGCTGAGGAGCAAGCCTGCAGAGGTAAGTAACTTAGTAATCTAGTTAGTTTCACTGGTTAGGTAGTTAATTTAGTTGATTTAATTTAGTTGTTTGAGTTTAACTGTTTAAAAATCATGTATTTAAATTGAATTAATAAATTAAATGAATTAATCCCAATAAACTAAATTAATTTGCAGATTCAAGACTCAAAACCCTACAAACATCAAACACCATGGACCTGGGGATATTTATTGGCATTTTCCTCTTCTTGGTCCCTTTTATGGTTATTATGGTGGTGGAGAGTAGGAAACGGAGGGGGCCTCAAACTGAAGAGGTGGATGAAGAAGCCGGAGGAAGTCAAATGGGTGAAAACCCCAGTGAGGAGGAGGTGGAGGAGGGTGAACATGACCCTCAAAAAACTAAACAAGACCAAACTCCATTGTGGAAATATGTTCACAGGGCTGAAACAGGGAGAGGGGGTGGAACCACTAAATTTCATTGCCCCCATTGCAACACTGATTACACAGGCTCATACACCCGTGCTAGAAGACACCTCTGCGGGAAAAGGCCATGGGATGGAGAGAAACAAATAGGAATCAAAACTTGTGCAGCGGTGTCAACAGCAGATAGAGCCAAATACATAAAGGAAGAGGAGGACGCCCAATACAGAACAAAAAGATCCAGGGGTTTCTTTGAACCAAGCTCACAATCACAAAGAACTCCTTCAGCATCCTCCCAAGGCAGTGGATATGGACATGGAGGCACAGGGTCATCATCTTTAAGGCGTAGAACCATATCAGATTTCCTTGATGAGGGGTGCAGGAATGATGTGGATTCAAAAGTTTACAGGTTCCTCTATGCATGTGGGATACCATTCAATGTTCTACGCTCACCTTATTGGCACGAAATGGTTTCTGCCATAAATGATGCCCCTAAAGGATACAAGAGCCCTGGGTATGACAAGGCAAGAACTGTTGGCCTTGATCATGAAAAAGCAAAAATATCACATTCTTTGAATAAAATGACAAGTTCTTGGACTGACAATGGGGTGTCCATTGTATCTGATGGATGGACAAATGTAAAAGGCAAGCCATTGATAAGTGTTCTTGTTGTGTCTGTTAGTGGTCCCATCTTTCTAGCTGCACATGATTACTCAGACAAGTTCAAGACCGCTATCAACATTGCAGAAGCATTACTTGAAACAATTGAGCGTATTGGCCCATACAATGTCATCCAAGTCATCACTGATAATGCTCCTAATTGTAAGGCAGTGGGAGCAATTATTGAGGATAAATACCCGAACATATTTTGGTCTGGATGTTTGGTTCACACATTGAACCTTCTGTTGCATGATATTGTCAAAAACAAAAATGAACAATACCAATGGATTGGTGATTTGTACAAGAAAGGAAAACAAATGATAAAATTTATTACAAATCATAGCAATACCCATGGCCTTTTCCGCAGTCACTCGAGATTGGAGTTGCTGAAGATTGCGAGGACTAGATTTGGTAGCTATTACCTCACCTTCAGGCGCCTTTTGAAGGTAAGAGAGGCATTAGCTAGCATGGTATCAAATCCACATTGGCAGGTGTTAAAGGAAAGGGCTACAAATGTAGCTCACATGGCAGGTTTTGAAACGGTGGAGGAGGCCGCTCTTGATGGGCAGTTTTGGACAACTGTGAGGCAGGTATTGGATTTCACCAAGCCAATTTATCACATGATTCGTTTTGCAGATACAGACAAACCAGTGATTGGCGAGGTGTATGAGCAAATGGATACCATGTTGGGGGAAATAAAAGACATTGTTCATAATAAAGATCCCAACTTGTACAAACTGATTCATGATTGTGTGTGTGAACGGTGGAATAGGCTTAACCTTCCACTACATTGCTTGGCGTATATCCTTACGCCAAAATACTACTCTACATCTTGGTTGGGCCAACCTGCAGCAGGGGGTGGGGTTAGGACCAAACCCCATTTAGATCAAGAGGTAACTAAAGGATATCTGGAAGCATTAGAAAAGTTGGTGCCTCACAGGGAGGAATGTGCAGCTGTGCGCCTTGAAATAGGCAGATACTTCAGTGGCACTGGTTTGTATGGTAACTTCCATGCAGTGGACGACAAAGATAAATTTGATTCTCTCACATGGTGGGAAACATATGGCGGCCACGGACTTTTGCCAAAATTGGCAAAAAAGGTTCTTTCACAGGTTGTAAATTCTTCTTCTGCAGAGAGGTGTTGGAGCACCTACAGTTATATACATAATGTGAAAAGAAACAGACTCAACGAAAACCGAGCAGAAAGCTTGGTTTATGTGCACTACAACTTGAGGTTGTTGAGCCATTACTGTGATCGGGCTAATGAAGATCCCACATATAAAATTTGGGACAATCACCCTGAGGACGACAATTTGGAGGATGGCATTGTACATATTGAAGAACTAGAAGAGGAGCTTGTAAGGGATGAAAATGAAGCAGCTGCAGCAGCCATGCCACCTCCACCTCCACCATCCAGTAGCAGTGCTCGGGGCCCGAGTCTTGTTCCATTGCTGTCGCCACCTCCATCGACACCCTCGCGTGGAGGCTCTAGTTCTGGTCGTCGGTCTGTGCGGGAGACTCCTAGAAGACCACCACGACCTGCTTATACTCCTGGAGACTCTCGTGGCAAGGGCCACTTGTAGATTTACAGTTTACTTGTCTTTTTTAGTTTCTATTAGACTTTAGTTTTCATAACTGTTGAGTTTTGAGTCCTTGACTCTTGACTCTTGACTCTTTCATATCATTATGACATTATGATATTTTTTTGTAAACATTATATCACTGTGACAATGAAAATTTGAAGTTTGAAGTTAGGCCTTGGCAATTATAACTCATTGGTAATGATTGTGAATTATGAATATGATGCTTTGTGAAAGACTAAAGTTGTTTCATTTCATCTCATTATTCATGTTTCATTTTATAAATTTTTAACATTTCATATCATGTTAACAGTTAGAAGTTAGGACTTAGAAATATATTCGATATTACTTCTTGTAATGGTTAAACTTGGCTTACAAGTACAACTTTGGTGATCAATAATGATAAATGTTATTGAATTTTCAATTCTGAAAGCTTGAAGTTGAAACTTTAATATTGAATTTGATGAATCATGATTTATAAGACTCAATATGTTGTAGTTGTAATATGTATTTTACTAACTTGTGGACATGGTTGATGACGATTATAATTTCTAGATGATTGATGTGATATGGTTCAATGATCAATTTATGTTTTTTTATGTTTTTTATGTCTATTTCATCATTCTACATGTTTTTGTTGACATATATGTATCAAAAATTAAAAAATATAAAAAATATATATATTTTTAAAAAATCGCTCCCGGATTCACTCCCAAACCGGGAGCTTCTGAAAATGGTCGCTCCCGCTCCCAAGTAACATTGTTCTGGGCAGTATTCAAGCTAGAAATCCCCTTTCATGTTCATCAGTATGTTTTATTATTCAGTCTGTGATTGCACCATTTTGTGGGTTATCTAGGTGGTTGGTTTGGGGCAGATTTCTTTCTAGGTTTGGTTGAGTATTTTTGGGAGAAGCTACAGCTGCATTTTCAGGCGATTCTGGACACCACATAGGATCATTCTCAGCATTTCCAGTGCAGCAGCAGTTGTCAATTTCTAGGTCTGTGCAGAAGGATATTGGGCCGAAGTTTCCCAACTCTTGGGGGTCATCTCTTCCACCTGGGTTGCTCCAGCTTGCTTATGCAAGCCCAGGTTCACTTGTTCCTTGCTATATGTACTCCTTACAACTCATAATTTAATAAAAAGGCTCAGCCTATTTGCCCAGTTTCTTGATGTTTTTGATGGTGCATGCATATTTGTGATTCCATTTGTTGTGGCCTAGTTCATATGTCTGTTATTAGCTGTAAAATTCAATTTGGAACATTACAAATTATTCACAATGGATCCTCGCTGTTTTGGAGGTCCATGTTCAAAATTTTACCAACGATCACACTGCGTCTAATATGAGAGGTGGGCAACAGGAACCAAGTGCCAATAACTGAAGATCTTTGAATAGGTTCTGATTCAAAATATATTATCAGCGAAGATCTGAAAACACATTTGACAGAGTGCAATCTTATATATCTGTCAACCCTTGCTTCTGAGCATCTCTTGGTTTATGGGCATACAATCTGGAAGCATGTAGAGATAGCAAAATATCCTGCCAGATTAGACAAAAATCCACAATAAAGTGATAAATCTAGTATATCGCTTACTGATGAAGAGGATGTTACCCCCTGAAATGGCAAGTTCATTTCTGCTTTTCAAAGGCATTCTTCAAAAGGCAGCGTTATAGCAGGGGCTTGCAAGTTTCGAGAGCTTGGCATCAAGGATGATTCTAGAAGTGCAGTTCTATGATGATCAAAGCTTTTTGAGTCTATTATCATTCTTCACAACTTTCACTGAGAAGAATCTATGGTTATAGCCATTTTTCAGACTATTATAAGTTGTCTGGTTGATGCATTTCTAAGGAAAATTTGATTTATACAGTAGAAATATCTAGATTGGAAATATGGGCTCAAAGTTCTCTGATGAAAATTTCCGCCTTAAGAAAGCTTTATTCAAAAGATAATCTGGGTCAAGAACTGTTTTCAGGAAGACAATGAGCAATCTTGGTCTTCCAGCAGCTAAACATGTCCTTTCCAAAGTTCATAACGGAGATATTGCTATGGACCTGAAGATGTTTAAGGCCAGCAGTAGAGACCTTATTTTGCAAATGATTCACAGTGAGTAAGAAGACAGGGCTAGGAGAGGATGAATGTGATGTCCCCAAGGGATTAATTGCCCGAGAGACAAAGTAGCCTATCAATCCACATAATCCCCATAGGCTATAGTCTTGGATAAAGGGGAAAACCCCATATTTTCCAATATTTGGGCAACAAGGAGCAAGTTTTGGGGCAGATGGGGCAAAAAAGCCCAAAGTCGGGGGCTTCCATGAATCCCTCTTAATTAATTAGGGAGAAAAATCCCCAAAAGAAAATCTATAAATACAAGACGGTTAGAATCATTTGAGCATATGATTGGATTGGTCTCTATTTTTCTTTGAGCCTGAGGCTCGAGAGATTTAAGACCCCTTTCCCTTTGACTAATTCCAATGGAGGTGACCCCACCCTACCTAGTCACCCCTCTTCTTGTTCTAGCACAGGTTATTGGAAGCAGCTTGGTCTAAGGAAATCACAGAACTCGTGGCATATTTTGGACAGAAATTCAGTGCATCTCTTGAGGAAGATTTGTGGCTTTCTGTGGTGAGAATCATAGGATTCCTGAAGTCAGTCACAAACTCTTTGAGGCATCAAAGCAACTTTCCTAGGGCAGCAGAAGACCCTCTGGAGCTAGCAGACCCCAATTCTGAGGTAGCTGAAAATCTTCTGAGGCCAATAGGTCGAAGTCTCTGAGGCAAGTCGAAATTTCTTTGTGACTAAACTAATACAAATTTCTCCTAAGAAGATTCATGGTCACCTTTCCTGAAGCAAATCAAGAATCTGGAGCATAGACAGGAGATCAAGCAAGCAGATAACAGACTACTCCTGAAGGAAATCAGAGGATTGATTCTCTAAACGTTTTGTGTGACGAGTGCAGTGAGCGATCTAGGATAGAACAAGGGCATCCTCTGGTTCGTGGCCAAGCAATATGAATACCTTTGTGGCTACCAGATATGATTCTGTAAGTGGAAGCATCTCTAACAGTGGGACCCATATCGTGACAGCGTTGGGCCAAGTTTGGTCTGAATAAAGACATCGATCGTGGTGTGATCAAGTAGCACTCTCTGTGCCCACGGTTTGGCCTCGTCGGGGTAATGAATTATTTATGGTTGATGGTATATCCTACGCGTAGCAAGTAAAGGAACATTCATCACTCCATACATAATTACATGATCAGGGATATCACGAGCAATAGATAATTGTGAGTGGTTTTATGTGACCAGGGATACCACGTTCAAGAGCTTGTGCTCAAAAGAGAGGTTTTCGGAGCCCTAACCAGTAATCCACAAGGCAGAATCGGGGGAGTAAGCTTGACATAGCTAAGTTAAGTCATAGTTAGACAACTTTGTTAATTAATCTATTGGGGGGATGTTGAAGCCCTAACTAGTAATCCGCAAGGCAAAATCGGGGGAGGAAGCTCTACATAGCTAAGTTGTAGTTAGACAACTTTGTTAACTAATCTATTAAGTAGACTAGCATGTAATCACTTGAATTATGGAATGAAATCGATTGTTTCAGTTTGGTCGAAGAATTACGTCATTGTTGAAATTTTATATTGGGCAATCAGCCCTAAGAGTTGTGCTTTGATGAAAATCCTATTGCTCTATGAATTTTACGTTCAATCATGCATTATATGGTTGATTGAGGCTCTTTATATTTATGCATATATGTTGTTTACGAATGTGTACTGCTATCAAAGATTTATTGAAGAAACCTTAGCCAGAATAGCAATTCTAAGGGATAAATTAGCCCAAGATGTTATAATGGTATCAGAGGACACGCATTTTACCAACTTGTGAGTGCATGAACCTTGAATGCTTCCAGAAGATACAAGCAATGTCACAATAAGAAGAAAGAGGAACACCCCTTAGCCAGCCATGGGAGATAAAACAGAACAAGCAAAATAGGATCCTGATGCCCTACTAAATGCAATACTCCAATAGCAGCAGCAAATGATCAACGTGCTACTAGAAGGACAGCAACAGATGACTCAGGTTATTGTACAAGCCATAAATAATTTTAGCATAGTAGGTTGAACGTTGGTAATAGGGTTGGTAGCGAAGGAAGCGACAACCATAACCCTGGTTTCTCCAATTTTGCTCTTCCAACACACAACAAGACAACTAGTGGAAGGAGTCTTAGACCCTTACTTCCTTAATTTCTAAACCATCAACAGACAACGACCCAAGAAGCAGCAAAGCTGAATAGACTCTTTGATGAATACTTTCAGGAGTATGCAACACTAGAAGAGAACACACGAGCAACCCTAACTTTCTGAGAATACAACAATATCAAATACCAGAATAGACCCAGGGAACAATGAAATTCAGATTTGATGCGCAAGGTACGAAAACTACCCATCCCCTCTTTTGATGGGTCATTAAAATGCTCAACAAGCGCTGGGGTACAAAAGTTGGTCACCTATTTCCAACTTAATCCCATGTAGGAAATAGGTGTTATTCAATTCGCCACACTACACCTAGAAGGAGAAGCACATGATTGGTGATATCATGGACTAGTTATGTTGGGACATGCAAAGTTGCAAACATCACTTTTTATGTAGACTTTACACCAAGATTGATAAATAGATTTGATCGAAAGAACCTAGATATACGCTTTAGAGAGTTGGCACAACTCAAACAAATTGATTCGCACGAAGAGTATATCACAGAATGCGAACGAACAACAGTCATGGTCACAAACATAGCCGAAGAAAGACTTATCATGCTCTTCACAAAGGGATGAGCCAAACCCCTTCCTGTTGAGAAATCTGGGACAACATAGTTAGGGTTATTGTTAATTTGATTTCTCTTCCTTTGACATTTTCTTGTGATGTTTATTAATTCTTGTTTACAATTTATTAGGTTCCTATCATCAAGACAAATGCCAAACAATGAAGATCACATAAGATGTAGGCACTCAACCAAGGGAAAACCCCTATGAAGGGGAAAATGCAGTCAAAACTCTTCAGCTAGTAGATTCAAATCAGATTGAGACAACCAGGACCATAAATTCACCAAGTCAGTCTCCATGTTAACCAAATCAACTTTCTAGCTCCTTCTTTCACTTGTCAACGTAAGTCTGCTCCTCAAGAATTTTGGTCTGCTCCTTCAACTAGAATTTTGGTCTGCTCCTCATCAAAAATTTCGGGACTGCTCCTCAATAGGAATTTCGGTCTATTCCTTAACAAGAATTTTGATATTGCAACATGTTTTGATTTCCCTTACTATTATGCCAATTTCTTTTTTGTAATGATGAAAGACTTCTCCCTTGAAAATTTTCGCATCTCTTTCTCTACTTGAAAATTGTAGATCAACTTCATGTGTGTCATGTCTCCAATAGATAGAATAGCACATGTATATATATGCTCTTCTTAGTGTGAGGATGTGCTCCTTCAATGAGGCCAACTAGTAGAAGATGGAGCCGACTTGGTATATGGAGGTTTATTGACATAAAAATATATTTTCCTATACAACATAACAAGCCCAAGAAAGGTCCTTTACAAAATAAATATGACTTTGACTCTTGACACAAACATAAAAGCCTACAACGGAGGCTTGACCTAGAAGTATGAAACCCATGCTCATAAAAATATTTTTTCCTTTCATAAATAAATTTTCTTTATCTTTCTTTTCATAAATACATTACATCACGACTCAAATACAATCATGAAGACTGACACTAGTTACATTCTTCAACCCTCCCTCTTAACTAGAGAGGTATTCATAATTACATATATACAGAGGGACATGGAATATCTCAAAATGATATTCTCTACGAAGAGTCACAACACATGCAGTGCTACAGATTAAATACTTGACCAAGGTATCTAACTGGTTAGGACTAAGGTGTGTTCCAAGCTTTAGCCATTCTAGGTACCATCAGGCTTCAGCTGTAACACCAACCCATGGATCTAGGCATCGTATCCAAGGTCGGAACTCCACAAAACCAACGATACCCTCCCTACTTCAGGATCTAGACATCATCATAGGCAAGCTAGATGTCATCCCAAGCATCATGTCACCCCAAGCTACCCCATCTCTCCCTAACTAAATCGGATATATCCATCAGTCCCAGCATGCTTCCAAAATGTTCAACCATCTTATGGAGAGATCTACCTGTACAATCACAACCCCAATTAGCAACACACTTTCAAATATATATATATGTTAGCACAAACCTTCGAGGTCTTCAATCATTCTGATGCTGCTTAGGTTATCACAATATTCAAACTTATTTCTATGGAAGCTGCTTCTTTTTTTTCTATTTCTTCAGCAACACCAACTTTAGCCTCAACTCTTTTCCAAACAACCAATTCTTGTTTACATCTTCATTAGTCACAACTTTACTAATTATGAATACAACTCATGAACAACCATATGTAGTGCTTTAGCTATTCTCCAATCTCATTCTTTCTTCAAGGTCTTATAGTTGTCACAATATGCCCTCCCTCTTAACTTGGGAGATATACACTTTCTTCCCTCTCAACTTAGGGAGATCAACAACTTCATTCTTACAAGTTCTTAATCATATCATCGAAGAAACTTCAACCTTTCAAAGCTTCATTTCTTCAAGAACTTCATTCTTTGTTATGATAACAAGGTCATTTATTCATCTTTTATGTCATCTTCATTCTTACAACTCCCATTTTCCAACATGCTCATCATTATCATTAAGTCATCTTCAAGTATGAACATCTTCAACATCTTGAATTCCACTGACCATCGATCCGGCCCTAGAGGATAAAAGTCTAGGGCCAGATGGATGGTCGATGGAATTCTACCTATCCTTCTTTGAAACCATTGGTCCGGATCTTCTTAATGTTATCGAGGAATGCAGATCTACAGGGAGATTGTATGAAGCCATCAACACTACTTTCATTGCCCTTATACCTAAGGTGGACTCCCCTCAATCCTTTAGTGATTTCAATTTTCAGGCCCATCTCTCTTTGCAACTGTCTGTACAAGATTATTGCTAAGATCATTGCAAATCGTATCAAGTTGATCCTCTCTGATAATATATCCTCTGAACAATTTTCCTTTCTCCACAATCGACAGATCCACGAAGCCATTGGCACTGCCCAAGAAGCCCTCCATTCCATCAAGCTGAAGAATCTGAAAGGAGCCATACTCAAAATTGATCTCTCAAAGGCTTTTGACCGTGTCAGTTGGCTCTACATCAGGATGATATTAACTCACCTTGGTTTCCCTATTCCCTTCATTTAATGGATTATGTGTTGTATAACATATGTCTCTTTCAGTGCCCTCATTAATGGTTCTGCTTCCTACTTCTTCCATGCAAAGAGGGGACTCAGACAGGGATGTCCACTCTCCCCTCTTCTCTTCCTGATAGTCATGGAAGGATTAAGCAGGCTTATTTCTTTTGAAAAAAGGGCTGGGAGACTACAGGGTCTCAAGATCACGAACCAATGCATCCTTACTCACCTCCTGTTCGTGGATGATGTGCTTATATTCCTCAATGGAGGCATACATGACTTCAACACTCTATCTGATGTTCTGCGATTATTTTGTACAGCAACGGGGATGGAAATCAATCAACCAAAATCCACCATTACCTTTTCGGCATGCTCTCCATAGGAACATCGTCATGCATACCAAAAGTTTCCCTTCTAGAGTCTACAGCTGGAGGAAGGACTGAAATACCTGGGCTTCCGCATAAAATCACATGGATACAAAATTGTTGACTAGACCTGGTTGGTGGCTAAGGTAGAAAAAAGGATGAACAACTGGAGCCATCATTTCTTGTCTAGGGCAGGGCGTCTGGTGCTTATTAAATTTGTTCTTGAAGCCACCCTAGTTTACTGGATGTCACTTGCTTGGATACCTCAAGGCATTCTATCTAGAATACAAAGGATTTGCTGCAATTTCCTATGGAAGGGGCACAAGGAAGGTAAACCCTTTGCCTAGGTCAAATGGAGCCGCATTGCTGTGCCAAAAAAATGGGGGGGATGGGGCCTCAAAGACCTACCAGCCTTTTCACATGCATTGGCAGCCAAATTGGGTTGGCTCCTCCTAAAGACCAAAAGCTTATGGACTGAAGTCGTCACTTATAAATATATTTGGCCTCAGAATATCATGGATTGGGTTCGATTACCATCTTGGAACAAACATGGAATATTTGTTATCTGGAAAGTTGTCTTACAAACTCTCCCCACCATCAGGAGAGGACTAACATGGCGAATTTGCAATGGTTCAATGGTTCACATTGGGGTCGACCCTTGGATTGGATGCAGCAATCTGTACCAACTCCCCCCAGATCTAATTGCATTTCTTAACAACAGAGGCATCGTCACAATAGCTCATATTGTGGATCAGCTGAATTCAACTATTTTTCAACAAGCATGGAAGTCTGCAGCAATTCTCGGCATCCCCGAACTGTGGACTCAGGAGTGGAGGCAATATACAAATGCATTATCAAAATCACATGTGTGAATAAGGGACGACGAGGATGAATTGATTTGGGCTCCGACAACACATGGAGCATACACACCTAAAGAAGGATACCCCATCATCCACGCTGCTCATAAGCCCACTATTCTGGAAAGTTGGTGGCGCGTGATCTGGAAACTCAAGGCACCACCCCGTACCCGCCTCTTCATGTGGAACATGATCATGAATAAGACACCCACAGGCTCTAATCTCATGAAAATATCTTTTCATGGTCCATCTTGGTGTGTTATATGTCATCGAGAGGAGGAAACAAATGATCATTTATTTATGTCCTGCACTATCACATAGCAAATATGGGAGCAGGTTCTGTCCACGTTAAATATCACTCAGAGATGGGAAGGGAATAACATAAAGGAAGCATGGAACAGTTGGTGGAATGCATCCCCCACTATGAAAATCCGCAATCTCCCTTTGATCCTTTGCTGGAATATCTGGTTATGCAGGAACAAAATCATTTTCAAAAACATGCTAATCAGGTGGCCACTGATTATTTCGAGGATATGCTACTGCTACAATGAAATCCCGGAGGATGACCAACCCACCTCGACCCGATCTATCACCCCTGAAGTTATTGATCATGCTCACCCCTGGGCCTATTTTGATGGTTCAGCTCAAGACCAGGGGTGTGGGGGGGGACTCCTACTCCACCTATCTGATTCCCATTTTTTCCACATTCGTATGGGCCTAGGTGTGGGCACTAACAATTATGTCGAGCTCATCTCGCTTCGTCATCTATTATATTTTGCACTAAACCAAAACTGTAGACACTTACAGATCTTTGGGGACTCTAAGATTGTTATAAATTGGTTCAATTGCACATCTACATGCTATGTTCATTCACTCAAGAACATTTTGGATGATGCATTGTTTTTAAAATCACAATTTGATCAGATTACATGTATACATATTTACAGGGAGCGCAACAAAACTGCGGATCAACGTTCAAAAGAGTGTTAAGTTATGGTATGTTCTATGCTTATAACAGTTTACTTCTTTTTCTTATTATATTCCATCGATTAGCAATCACATGTACATAAAGTAAAGTGCAGATAGAACATTAAACGATCGACAGAAAACAAGCCAAGACAAGAGACACAAGATGTGGCGGCTAGCCAGGGACAAACCCCACAATGTGTGGGGAAACCCTTTGATCAAATCTTCTTTTATCTTCAATAATTCAGCAGAGAGAAATAGTACAATAAATCTGATTCATATCAGCAGTAGCAAACCCTAGATCAGTAGCATCAGCATTAGCGGCTTCATTATCAAACTAGGGCAGACCATATCTCACAAACCGACCGTCGGATTGACTTCATTCCACCACCAAAAGTTTCAGCTTCCAGAGGAGGTTCAGATGAACCTACATCGCAGTTCGGATGAGGAGATCTTCTAGGCCACGCAAGTCAATCTTTGCTTCTGCAGTTGCAGCTTCAGTTTCAGCAGTTTCCGGCTTCAAACTAGGGCAGTCGATATCTTGCAAACCGTGCAAACCGTTCGTCGGATTGACTTCATTCCACCACCAAAAGTTGCGGCTTTCAGAGGAGGTTCAGATGAACCTACAGCGCAGTTCCAAAGAGGAGATCTTCTAGGCCACGCAAGTCAATCTTTGCTTCTGCAGTTGCAGCTTCAGTTTCAGCAGTTTCCAGCTTCAAACTAGGGCAGTCAATATCTTGCAAACTGTTCGTCGGATTGACTTCATTCCACCACCAAAAGTTGCGGCTTTCAGAGGAGGTTCAGATGAACCTACAGCGCAGTTCCAAAGAGGAGATCTTCTAGGTCACGCAAGTCAATCTTTACTTCTGCAGTTGCAGCTTCAAATTCAACAACTTCCGGCTTCACATGTGTGAGAGAGAGAGACCCATTTCAGCGCAATAGAGAAGAGACTCATATCTGCGCAGTAGAGAGAGAGAGATGTGATGAGATGAGTGAGTCTAAATGAGGAAAAGTCCTCTTATATTTATACACGATGTTGGTGGGTGAATAGATGCGACTGTTGGGCTTCTGAGCCTACATGAGTT
The DNA here is from genome assembly GCA_031772625.1 of Pinus tabuliformis. Classification (NCBI taxonomy): domain Eukaryota; kingdom Viridiplantae; phylum Streptophyta; class Pinopsida; order Pinales; family Pinaceae; genus Pinus; species Pinus tabuliformis. The sequence goes on from CM062809.1 coordinate 302,690,927, forward strand.
GTAGGTCGGCTTGATAATAATTCCATAATCAAAATAAATTCATATCTCCATGAATACTTATCGGAATTGGATGATCTTTATATCAATCCTACACCTCTCGACGAGAGGAATCTAATAAAAATATTATTAGCCATGAATAAGATGACCCACATGAAGTTTTGCCCTGGTTGCCAATTTTAACACTCCCTCTCAACCATGGAGAACTTCATCTGCAATCTGTCTATCGGTCGTTACTATTCATCCATCAAATGCACTGTGCCTTGTACAGCCTGACCCTTGCCCTGCTCTGCTCTATTTTGCCTGTTCTGCTTTGTCTTGTTCTGCCCTGCACTGATCTGTACTGTTTTGTTCTGTTCTGCTCTGCTCTTGCATTGTTCTGTTCTACTCTGCTTTTGTCTGAATTATGAAGAAGAAGAAATGATCGAGGATGTATCATAATGACTCAAAGTCAGTCTCAGAGTATGTACCACTGGTCCCAGACCAGTGTCAACCAACCCAAAGTCAGCGTCATAGTGAGTACAACTCCAATGGTCCCAGACCAATATCATCCTCCACTGACTCAAAGTCAGTCTCAGAGTATGTACCACTGATCCCAGACGAGTCTCAACCAACCCAAAGTCAGCGTCATAGTATGGTACAACTCCTACCACTGGTCCCAGACCAGTATCATTGATCCCAGATCAATGGAGGTCATCCTAGCGTAGGGAGTACGGTAGTTACAACGATGCGTCCATCGGTACTACTATGGTCCCTAACTTCATTTCCCTGCTCATTGATCAGATGAGAGGTACTTCCCATGAGTCCCAGACTGCATGGGTAGGATGCCTCGACAGGAGAACTAATCAATCCTGTCCTCACAGGAGAACACATCAATCCTGCTACAATTTCCATGGAGAACACATCAATCCAGGTCTCACAGGAGAACACATCAATCCTGCTACAATCGTCGTGGAGAACACATCAATCCAGGCTGCCATGGAGAACACATCAATCCAGGCCTCACAGGAGAACTAATCATCCTGCTACACAAGAGTGCGAATCATCCTGTTCCACAAGAGAGCGAATCATCTTGTCCCACAAGAGAGCGAATCATCTTGTTCCAGTGCGCACCACCAGGGGAGGGTGAGTCACCCTGTGGTCGTATGTTGCTCCAGTAATAACCGCAAGCCCTCAGAGCTCCCAGAGCTCAATGTATGCAACAAGCAGGACCCTTGTACAAGGGTTTCTTGCCGACTCCAAGTCGTTTGGGAAAATCATAGATTAGATCTTTCCCCAGGGCTTTGACAAGGCATATCAACCTGTACATCATCTTAATGCGATGGAGCATCCTTGCTCATCAAATCACCATATCCCAGATGATGTCTATCTGCTGGAGCAATCGACGAATACGGGATTCCTCAATAATCGAATCCCACCTCTGGTTTTTATAGAGAATCACAGTGGTATCCAATGTAAATCCAAATAGCTCACTGAAGAGCTTTCGCAACCAGACTGCCTCACACGAGGTCATGCTAGCAACAATATATCCTGCTTTGGCGGTGCTCAAAGCCACCGACTTCTGCTTCCTGCTCATCCGGGATATCGAAGCCGATCCCAAGGTGAAACGGCACCCGGAAGTGCTCTTACGGTCCACCACACTGCCTGCCCAATCAACATCAGTATATCCAAGTAGTCTCACATCTCCGACAGTGTATCTTAATCCATGAGAGATTGTGTCCTGAAGACATCTCAGAAGATTCTGGGCATCAATCCAGTGAGGCTCAACCAAATATAAGCTCACAATGCTAACTGCAAAACATATGTTCGGACAGAGGTTCACCAAGAACATCAATGCGAATGAGTTTTTGAAACTCAGAGGCATTTCCCAAGTCTGGTCCGACATCACTACCATATAACTTCTAAAAGTTAAGAATCCTTGAGGTAGTCACAGGCTTGTAGTCCATCACACCGAATCTTTCCAATATATTTACCACATATTTTCCTTGAGATAGGAAAATTTCCTTGGCGTCTGCCACACTTCAAGTCCTTGGTCCTTCATTTCAAATTCAGAAGCTATCTCCCTCTTACATTTGTGAATGAGAGGGTTTGCACATGTTAGAAAGAGGTCATCCACATACAACACCAGTATGAGAGGCTTGTCATCTTCAACCTTAAAGTAAAGGTTAGGATCAGCTTCACTCCTAGTGAATCCCAACTTCATCAAGTAGCTATCGATCCTCTCATACCATGCTCGGGGTGCTTGCTTCAACCCATAGAGAGCCTTCTTCAACCTGCATACATGAGATATTCAATCATAAATCTCAAATCCTTCGGGTTGCTCCACGTAGACCTCTTCTTTGATCAAACCGTGCAAGAATGCAGTCTTGACATCCATCTGATGTAGGTTCCATCCTTGTGAAGTGGCAAGGGCTATGATCGAGCGGATGGTCGTATATCCGAAAACAGGTTCAAATATCACATCGTAGTCTATACCTTCCTTCTGGGAGAAACCATGAGCAACAAAACGAGCCTTATACTTTTCCATACTTCCATTTGCTGCATGCTTTATCTTGTAAAGCCATTTTGAAGTAACAATCGTCTTGTCTAGGGTCTGGGAACTACTTCCCAAACATCATTCTCCACAATAAACTCATATTCCATGGTCATAGCATCCTTCCATAGTTAATGCTTGATGACATATGAGAATGATGAAGGTTCATTTTGTATGATCGTGCTCATGATGGTCAGGTATCCCTGATACCTGTTAAGTTCCTTACTTTGATGGAAGGTTCCTCAGGGTGCAGCATGTCCTTCAGCATCATCAAGTATCCCCCTAAGCCATGAAGGCCTCTTCCTAGAAGAGGAAGGCTCATGTGGATGAGGATCAATCGGATCCATGGGTTCTTCTACATCAGGCATTGATTCATCATCCTTTTCTTTCGGTTCCCTGGTGTCGGCTTCTTGAGAGCTCCTCAAAGTCGGAAGATTGATCACCTTGCTGAGAGCCATATCTTCGTCAAAGGTGACATCATGACTAATTATGACTTCCCTTTGACCGGCTACATAGATTCTATAGCCTTTAGTATTTTCACCATAGCCCACGAAAATTCCCTTCTTTCCAGATGCTCCCAATTTATTTCTTTTCTCTTTCGGCACATGAAAGTATACAGGGCTTCCAAAAATTTTAAAATGAGAAACATCAGGTTTCTTACCGGTGAATTTTTCTTCAGGAGTCTAGGAACCCAATGCTTGATGAGGGCATCGATTTTGTACATATACGGCGGTGATTGCAGCTTCAGCCCATAGAAACTTTGGAAGTCTTTGATCATGTAGCATGGCCCGGACAGCTTCCATAATTGTGCGGTTCTTCCTTTCTGCCACACCATTCTGCTCAGGAGTATGTGGAGTAGTAGTCTCCCTCTTAATGCCAACCTCAGGTATGCCTAAGTAAACCAATTGTAATATATCGGAGGTCTTGCTTTAGCTTGAGGGGAATGGTCCCCTTTCGAGCTTTCCTTTGGCACATCCCAGACATACACCTTCTTTCTCTACTTGGAATTTGGGCATCCCTGTTACCATCTGTCTTAAATCGGGTAGAGCTTTGTAATGAAGGTGGGCAAACCTCCGATGCCAAAGTTCGGACTAAAGAGTTGTGTCACAAGACATGACACCCAGCAGACTTCCATCGACCTGATATAATGAATCAACACTAAACCCAAGAGTAAAGGCATCTTTAACATTATTTTTCCATATACATACCTTGCCATTGCTGAAGGTTACCTTGTATCCTCTGTCTTCCATTGCCAAGATGGACACTAGGTTCCTTTTGAGGTCAGGTGCATTTAGTACATCCTGGACTTTCTAGCCTTCTTGAATGGTTGTCCTCTTCCTCGATCTCCAGCTCTCCTCTTACCTTTGTTGTTGAACTTGTCATTCCTTTGATTGCAATCAGAGGGATTTCGAGTTGCACCACTGCATACTGTACCATGCTTCTCTAATCATGATTATCATCATGCTGCCCATGTCCATGATTTTATCCATCATAATGCTGCTCAAACTAGTGTGCATCATCATCATGCTATCCTATATGTCCATGATCTCATGTTGCCCTTTATGTCCATGATCTCATTCATCATGATGCTCATGATCTCATACATAGTGACTTGCTTTATCGCAAATGTAACATCGTCATTTTCTTCTAGCCTTAGGTCCAGCCTTTCCTTTTGATTTAGTCCTGAGAAGAAAAGGCAGCACGAGGACCTTTAGGCATGGGCATTTCTTGCACTTCTTCCCTTGTTTCTTCTTGAATGCATCTAGCCATTAATTCCTCGAAACCAGGAATTACATTATAGTTCAAAAGAGTAGTCCAGTCTATCGTAGATTTCCTTGGAGGTGTCCAGTTCAGAGATGTAGGCCACCAAGTGCTTGTCGATAGAGTCCTGGATGATCTTCTATTGTTTTGACTTCTCCATTTTTCATTTGTTCTAAGCAGCAGCAGATGCATTTGATGGAGGCTCAACAATATTGCCTCTCACATGATCCAACACTCCTTGATTCTCAAGGGTTAGATCGATAGACATCTTCCATCCGTGATAGTCAGCTTTCTCACGGAGCTTGTCTTCGGCATGAAAGAGTGTTCAGGACCCCATAGTTCTTTTAAGATAGCCTTGCCAATATTCTCTTCGATGAATGCTCTTGCTCTTGCTCGGGCTTTGTCTTCACCTCAGCTCTGATACCATGTTAAGTTATGGTATGTTCTATGCTTATAACAGTTTACTTTATATTAATCATATTACACAAATATAAAGTTATATATAAAAATTTTAAAGTTATATATTAGGGTTTGTTATCAATATTAACTTATATTTTAGTTTTAGATATCCCTATCTTTTAATATTAATATATATATTAGTTTTTAATATTAATATTAACTTAGATTTTAGTTTAAAGTTTTTATTTTATAAATATTAATTAAATGATATTAAATTAAAAATAAAAATTAGGTTTCATTTTAAATCTCTTTGGCCGACCTGTGCTGTTCCTTGAACTTTCATCCCTCATGAGTATTTATTTCCTTCATCTGGCTCTTCTTTTTATCATCTTTCTCTGATCATCTTTCTCTATTCCCTGATGATGGATCCCATTTGGGATTCGAAACGTCGGTGTATAAATTCTTCAACTGTGGATTCTCCGGTCAAAAATACAAAAAAACAGTTTACTTCTTTTTCTTATTATACTCCACCGATTAGCAATCACATGTACATAAAGTAAAGTGCAGATAGAACATTAAACGATCGACAGAAAACAAGCCAAGACAAGAGACACAAGATGTGGCGACTAGCCAGGGACAAACCCCACAATGTGTGGGGAAACCCTTTGACCAAATCTTCTTTTATCTTCAATAATTCAGCAGAGAGAAATAGTACAATAAATCTGATTCATATCAGCAGTAGCAAACCCTAGATCAGTAGCATCAGCATTAGCGGCTTCATTATCAAACTAGGGCAAACCATATCTCACAAACCGACCGTCGGATTGACTTCATTCCACCACCAAAAGTTTCGGCTTCCAGAGGAGGTTCAGATGAACCTACAGCGCAGTTCAGATGAGGAGATCTTCTAGGCCACGCAAGTCAATCTTTGCTTCTGCAGTTGCAGCGTCAGTTTCAGCAGTTTCCGGCTTCAAACTAGGGCAGTCGATATCTTGCACACCGTTCGTCGGATTGACTTCATTCCACCACCAAAAGTTGCGGCTTTCAGAGGAGGTTCAGATGAACCTACAGCGCAGTTCCAAAGAGGAGATCTTCTAGGCCACGCAAATCAATCTTTGCTTCTGCAGTTGCAGCTTCAGTTTCAGCAGTTTCCGGCTTCAAACTAGGGCAGTCGATATCTTGCAAACAGTTCGTCGGATTGACTTCATTCCACCACCAAAAGTTGCAGCTTTCAGAGGAGGTTCAGATGAACCTATAGCGCAGTTCCAAAGAGGAGATCTTCTAGGTCACGCAAGTCAATCTTTACTTCTGCAGTTGCAGCTTCAAATTCAACAGCTTCCGGCTTCACATGTGTGAGAGAGAGAGACCCATTTTAGCGCAGTAGAGAAGAGACTCATATCTGCGCAGTAGAGAGAGAGAGATGTGATGAGATGAGTGATTCTAAATGAGGAAAAGTCCTCTTATATTTATACACAACGTTGGTGGGTGAATAGATGCCACTGTTGGGCTTCTGAGCCTACATGAGTTGTAGGTCGACTTGATAATAATTCCATAATCAAAATAAATTCATATCTCCATGAATACTTATCGGAATTGGATGATCTTTATATCAATCCTACACCTCTCGACGAGAGGAATCTAATAAAAATATTATTAGCCATGAATAAGATGACCCACATGAAGTTTTTCCCTGGTTGCCAATTTTAACAAAGAGGCAGCACATCAACCTAGGGGTGAATGGTTGATTTAGGAACAAAGACAGGGACAGGCCTACCAGTACTATCACAGGCCTTACATAGAACAGATGCAGCAAAGGGTCGATAGGCCCTAATTTATCATAGACTTTTTTATCATAGACTTTTTGATGCACCAGCTAGCAGAAAATCTACAGCAAAGAATTTTTGAAATTTTGTAATATTTTTGTATAACATTTACTGAACTTTGAAGGTCCACCCTATATGGGTAATATGTACAGACTTATATACTTTTTGATGACTACAGTCACACGTATAGCATATGCCACAAGCATCTATAGCATGTAATTTTCCATATATAATAGAAAATTATGGTTTTTCCCTAGGGAAAAAACCTTCAACATCTTGAAGATTATGTACCTACAAATCTTCAACAAGTATAACCAAGTACAAATATACAGAAGCATGAAGTCAACTATATCAAAATCATGTCATTACAATGGAAGCATAAAAAATAATCAAGATTTAGACATCAAATACCTAAACCTAGTTAGATACATAGTCAACAAGGATTACATCTTTTATATTTTGGGCTGCAACAACTTGCTAGGGTTTTTGTCACAAACCCTATATTCCAACATCAAGACTTAAAGCCTTAAGATTCAATCAAGTTAGCAATCCAATCATAGCACTTTACATCTAGGGCTTCAATATTATGTTCTTAGAATTTCATGCCAAACTCTACTAGGGTTTTGTCTCAAACCCTAGATTTCATTAATAAAAAATTAGATTATGGATATCCACAATAAAGTTAGTTCCTAGCAATTTATATCTAGGGTTTCATTATTATTTCCTTATATCAATCTCTTACTAGGGTTTTTATCGTAAACCCTAGATACACATCAAACTCTGACAATTTGACCAGACATAAGTTTCAATTGTGTGAAAACTCATCTAGGGTTTGATTCCTAAGATTGACTATCACAAGGGTTTTGTCATAAATCCTAATTCATCAAACCTTAAAAATTTAGGGTTTCATCATATAACCTAGATATCATCGACAAACCCTAAAAGGCTAGGGTTTCTTCATAACATTACTAAAATCCTAATCATCAAGAGAGTAGGATATCATTATATGTTCTAGAATTTATCATCAAACCCTAAGTAGACTAGGGTTTCGTTATTATTGTCAACATACCCTAAGCATAAAAAAGCTAGGGTTTACCAGTGAACTGTAAAGGTTAGGGTTTCAAAAAAATGAGCAAATGGAAAGAGATAATATAACAATGGTAGATTCAATCTAATGATTAATCACCCTAACAAGAATCTTTATGATTCAAGCTCCTAAGCGTAAGAGAGTTAGTACTATGAAGCAAATTTTAAAATGATCATACCTTTTAATGAAAAGATTGGCTACAAATTTTGTGGTCATACTTGAAGTTGCTCCTTAAACCATGTAGGGTTTTCATTATTGAAGGGCTCCCTCTAAATTATGACTGTGTCTTCATGGCTTAATTCCTTATGAGTCAACTTGTAGCCAAGGATCCAACTCGATTTATCAAGTTACCACACCTGTAATATTTATTGACAAGCACAACCAAAATATACAAGTACAATGGCATAATATTTGTCTAGGGTTTTCATTACCTTATAGAGAGAATTCCAGCGGGTTTTTAGTACAAACCCTAACTAGCTCTAGGGGCAATATATACATCATTCAAATCTATTTCCATAAATAATTGTCATATACTTACAAGCCCTAGATAACCTAAGTTAGGAACAAGAGTATTAGGGTAAGGGTTTGAAGTTGCTCCTTAAACCATGTAGGGTTTCCATTATTGAAGGGATCCCTCTGAATTATGACTGTGTCTTCATGGCTTAATTCCTTATGAGTCAACTTGTAGCCAAGGATCCAACTCGATTTATCAAGTTACCACACCTGTAATATTTATTGACAAGCACAACCAAAATATACAAGTACAATGGCATAATATTTGTCTATGGTTTTCATTACCTTATAGAGAAAGAATTCCAAAGGATTTTGAGTACAAACCCTAACTAGCTCTAGGGGCAATATACACATCATTCAAATCTATTTCCATAAATAATTGTCATATACTTACAAGCCCTAGATAACCTAAGTTAGGAACAAGAGTATTAGGGTAAGGGTTTCTATAGATATTCAACCTTCATCACAAAGAAAAACTTGCAGACATTAGAACATAAAACCTTTCATGCTCAACAATGAACATATAGTACATACATCAAACTTCTTTGATTGAAGGATTGGTGTTCCATGGGGCTTGATGCTCTTCTTGGAGACTGAAAACATGTAAGTAGAGATGAATAAAACATAAAATAACAATTGATTTTAATGAAATCTTCAAGGCTTCTTCCACATGATGGAGTAAGACAATTAGATGACTTCCTTCATTGAGACGAGTTCTTTTCTTCAATGATTTATTATGCAGTGTTATAGTAGACTAATCTTACACAACAAAGATTTTCTAGTCGACTTCTCTGCCACTTATGTGTCACGGCCTCCATATATATATATATATATAGGTCTCTTCAAACCTCAAATATTTCATTTACTGGATTATGGAGCTATTTCCGAAGGTCTCTTTCAGTAATGACTGTAGACATTATGGAGACTGAAGTATTTGGTAAGGTTTTCTAATGAGATTATGAATGTCTCTATGTTATTGGGTCAAGTAAATTCTTCGAAGACTACAAGGGCTATCTTCTAGACTTCAAAACATATAACTTGGTTACTCATAATTCTGGACTTTTGTAGAATTTAGATCCTTGCACAAACCTATACTTAATGCACTGACCTATGCTTTTTCTCGACCTTGACTAGGCTTATAGCCTAACTATTCGAACCTCAAAAATGTTATTCAGCTCATTTCATTGATGAGGCTATTAAGTTCATGTATGTGGTGTTAATGCAGACATATAGCCTTATAATCATATCCAGAAAGGTGCTCCTTTTTTAATTAAGTTTCTCTTCCTAGGAATTCGGCCTTGAGGACTAATAAATAATCTCTTTTCCTTCACATACCTATGATCTTCAAGTTTCCATCTTGCTTCTTTCCTTAGCTCTAGTACCATGTTGAGAAATCTAGGGCATCATAGTTACGGTTATTGTTAATTTGATTTCTCTTCCTTCGACATTTTCTTGTGATGTTTATCAATCCTTCTTTACAATTTATTAGGTTCTTATCATCAAGACAAATGCTAAACAATGAAGATCACACAAGATGTAGGCACTCAACCAGGGCAAAACCCCTATGAAGGGGAAAAACAAGTCAAAACTCTTCCACTGGTAGATTCAAATCAGATCAAGACAATTAGGACCATAAATTCCCTCCATCCACCAAGTCAATCTCCATGTTAACCAAATCAACTTTCTAGTTCCTTCCTTCACTTGTCAACATAAGTTTGCTCCTCAAGAATTTCAGTCCGCTCCTTCAACTAGAATTTTGGTCTACTCCTCAACAAGAATTTCAAGTCTGCTCCTCAACAAGAATTTCAGTCTATTCCTTAACAAGGATTTTGGACCTGCAACATGTGTTGACTTCCCCTACTAATGACAAAAAATTTCGATATTCCAAAGATTTTCATTGCTATACCAATTCCTTTTCTTGTAATGATAAAAGACCTCTTCCTTGAACATTTTCGCATCTCTTTCTCTACTTGAATTTTGCAGATCAACTTCATGTGTGTCATATCTCCAATAGATCGAATAGCACTTATATATGCTCTTCTTAGTGTGAGGACGTGTTCCTTTAATGAGGTCGACTAGTAGAAATGGAGCCAACTTGGTAGGAGGTTTATTGACATAAAAATATATTTTCTTCTTCAACGTGATAAGCCCAAGAAAGGCCCTTTACAAAATGAATATGACTTCGACTCTTGACACAAACCTAAAATCCTACAACGGAGGCTTGACCTAGAAGCATGAAAACTAGGCTCAGAAAAATATTTTTTCTTTTATAAATAAATTTCCTTTTCTTTCTTTTGATAAATACATTACATCATGACTCAAATACAATTATGAAGACCGACACTAGTTACATTATTTAACACTTCAGGGTTGGGTTAAGGCATTCCATCATGCAACCCTATAGGACACCATCAAGAAGACTCGCGATATGGGAGGTGCAGCACCAAAAGTGAAAACTCCACCCATGCCACAAGTCCCTCCAAAAGCCAAGGGCAAGAATATATCTCTAGACATCGAAACCAAGAAGTATCAATTGGATGAAGAGACCTTAAACGAGCATAGAAGGAAGAAGCTTTGTTTCACTTGCAAAGAGCCATGGGGACCAAGTCATAGATGTTCGGGAAAAGGAAAGATTCACTAAATTGAAGCAATACCGACAATGAAGAGTGATACAACACAGCCACCAAGCAAGGAACTTAGCATTTATGAATAAGTACCGCCCCTAAAAGCAGCAAGGAACCCACTTCCAAGAATTGAAGGAGGTATTGTTGCCACTCTCTTAGGAGTTCCTAAATATCACACATTCAAAATCAAGGGCTGTACAAGGGAAGCGAGTCATAGGCTTCCAGGTTAGCATCCAAAAGAGGTCTAGGAGACAAGACCACAAACCTAGCCGACTCTTTCCACCAAATCCCCCCATTAATCCATGCCCAAAAGTTTCCATGATAAGTAAACTACAATACTCAATTACCAAATGACAAGGCATACTTTTAGGTTTGGGAGGCCCACTTTCAAACATACGATCATGATAGATGGGTGAGGTACCACATGGTTAGATTAGGTGGCGGAGAAATGGCACAACGAGCTAGTTGGTGGCTGCAAGGGGTTGTTGCCTATCGGTTGAGGACTATCTTCTAGAAAATAAAATTCTAGGGATATCACCCACAAAATGGTGGGTAACAGACCTTTTTCCCTAGAATGGGGGTATTTAGTCTAGGAAATTAATATTTTAATGTAAGGGAAGTTCAACACCTTCTCTATAAATACAAGTGCACTTTCTCTCATTCCTCATTGTCTAATGGTGGAAATGGGGGAGAAATGCTTCAACAAGTATGAAAATTCTGAAATTTTCTCTTATTTTTTAATTTTGGCTATGGATGGATGAGTAAAGTGATCTCTAGGAGGATTTTTGTTGATGTGGATGGCCCTCTTTTCATAGATGAATATTGGTAGAGCTTTGAATGGATGCATGGATGATCTAAACAAGTGCTCTTTCTTCATCTTTTCTATGTTTATGGATGATGGTTATTTAATATTCTCCCAAGTGTTGATGGTATTATAATCTCATTGTCCATCTTGAACAAACCCTCCATCAAGACCTTTGGAGATGCCCTGGGTGGAGCTCACTCCCTTATCCCATCTTTAAAGATTGTAGAATGCATAGGTCCAACCTCTAGGGAACATGTGGGTCTTCCCTAGTCTTTGAACCTAAATCCACTCCATTTCCCTTTAAGTGTGTTTATCCTTGACACCGTATGCCCCAAAAATATATATATATATTAGCAAGCTAAGGCATTAATCTTCTATACTCTATCACCTTTTTCTTTCATAAATCCTTTTTTGCATTTTTTTGGGGTTTACTCTCTGAAATCATCTTGTAATTCCTTGATTCTATGTGTTTGGGGATATTCCCTTTAAACTCAAATCTGGAAATTATCCCAAAAACCCTAGCGATCGTATCCTCCACTTTACACTTCCAATTATTCAATCCTTTTATAATTGAAGTAGAATATATAGGGGGCTCTTGACTTGATTTGACTAAGCCATTAGATCCTGTAGATCTATCGAGAACTCCCCATGAGCTAGAGGAGAGCCATCCAAAAGCGAGAGGAGGGTTGGTGAGGTTTTAGTGACCCCCTCCTGAGTACACAATGCATCTCACGCTTGAGCTTTAGGCCTTTATGTTGAGAAGTGCAAGATTTTGCTATAACAATGCCAAGAGGTAAGGTTCTTGAACAAATTGCAGGAGTTTCACAGAATGAAATAAATTGGAAAGGAGAGGATGAAAAATCAAAACCTAACCTAATATATACAATAATTGCAATTTGTGAAAATGAAATGGTTCAAGTCTCAAGATTGCAAGAATGAGGTATGCTTCTTTGCATTAAAGGAACATTGAGCAAAAGAAACTTTTTGGATTTTATCATTTTTTAATAATTGTTAGGAATATCATGATAGGAGGAGAGGATACACAAGGGGTAGAAGGTATACAAGATTGAAGGAGGCCATACAAATGGTGGGAAATAGTAGCATAGTATGGACGGGGATAGGGATGAAATATGAATCAGTGATGAGGAGAAAAGGATGCCCCAAGAGTTTCATGAAACCGATGGGGAGCTTATTTTTGATATAGGAGGGCAGTGGGGACCCAACTTCTATAGTACTAGAGAATGTTTATTAGCATCAAAGAAATTCGAGGCACCATTCTCCTTTGAAGTATATCACCTTAAATTGCTCTGATAATGATGGATCTGCACATGTCTTGGTAAGATCAGTGAATGTCAATTCTACAAGAGGTGGCACTTCTAGCTCAATTAAGATGAGATATTTGAGGACTAGTGGAATAAAGGTTATGAGAGAGAAAATACTACAATAAGGTTTCTCTTCATCAAAAACCCTATGACTTTCAATCAATTGGAGATAAAGGGGCAAAGAAGCTAAAGTAGGTTCTTTGATGAAAAATTGGTGATAATTTTGCAAAAGAAGATGTTAGAGCCATAAAAGATTCAATACATGTGATGAAAATTTCAGTAAAACTGTAATTCTACAACAATTACAAAATGGAAGAAGATACTTACAATAAACTTGCACAAAAACACCATAGAATCACATTATTCATCCAAGAGAATTTCTTCCAATCATAATATCCTCCCCAAGGCAATTTGCTCATTCAATGATCCATTTCATCAAAGATTAAAGAGACACTAGTGTGCACCCTATAATGAATGAGTGAGTGTGATACAATGATATTCTCCTAAATCGTCTTCCCTCTATTTATAGAAGGGAAAACAAGTCGATTTAGCTCTAAAATTGACTAAAAACCCTAAAAATAATGAAATATGTGATCACAAGTTACATAGGTCACAAGTTGACCTCAAAGATAGTTATATTAATGATAAAACAAAAAATTAAGCCTCCTTTTAACCCACATGTGTGCGTTAAAAGGTCAACAACAATGTTGGATACATCTCAAGGTCTGCGTTCCTCATAAAGTGGTCAACATCCTGGCTCTAGTGCTCAGAGTGGTCATCAAATGGGGCTAGATGTCCTCTCTGAAGTGCTAGAGAAACCTCATACAATCCCTTGAGGGATGGCAGTTGCACCTAGGAGTAAGCATCTAAAAAATCAAGTGAGATCATCATCATAGGTAAAATAACCATGAGAGTATCATGCTAGGTTGCATCTAATGCAAATGGCATTAAAGTACTTTGCACAAGCATCATCTTCAAATGTCTTCCTAGCTTATGATTTGTAAACAAGTTATCATGCTTAGATATGTGAGGTTTATCAAAAGGCCCTATTAGGTGCTTCCAACCATGAGGGGATGAACCCCTAGGATGACCCATTGATTAGCAAGTGCCAATGGTTAGTGATATGGTAGGTGTTTACCTCATGGAGGATGCCACAATCTTTGTATCAAGTATGATATTCCAACGTCCTTGAGCATTATAATATGAAGATAGAGCAAACGTGGGACCTGAACTACACATTTCATCTGCCTATTTTTATCGCCCCTCTTGTGTGCATTTTGAAGGATAATCAAATAAATAGATAAATTTATTAGAGACATATACAACGTAGGCATGGCAGAAAAGGCCTAAGAGCCTCACTACATTCCTCTGATTATTAAAATAATGTGTATAATACAAATATAAATACAAGAGGATATTTGTCTCAAGATAGTGCATCTATCTTGGACACTTTGGTTGAGCAAAGAGTGAGGGTAACACATTTTTTCTTCATTGATTTTCTTTTCATAAGTTGTTCACTGTTGTTGTTCATTTGAGACAGGTGCTATCTTGTGTGCATTTTTTCTTCATTGATTTTCTTTTCATATGTTGTTGTTCATTTAAGACAGGTGCTATCACAAATAAAAGAGCTCATTTTCATTGGAAACCCTTGTATAACTTGTATGCATTGGTGGAGTGGTTTTTGCCCTATTCTGCTTTCTTGTTATATGTATTGGGCATTATAATTCTAATTCTTATCATTGATGAGTAAAACTATCCTAAGACTAACGTCCTTTTCCATTGAGGAACTACATAGTTACTTGGAGAAGAACATGGGAAGAAGCCCACTCATTTTTTTTTGCAAGTAGAATCAATCCAAGGTTTTGGAATACTTCATGAGAAGGCTTCATTATTCTTTGTGATTTTGTCGTTTACTGTACATAGAGGACGAAGTTTGGACATACCACTAAGAGAGGAGGCTGCTCCTAAGGGGATTCGAAAATATTCAAGAAGATTAAGCAAAAATGGATCGGTTTCCCGAAGAACCAAATCCATTCCCTTGATCAAAGTCATCTATAGCAACTTAAGAGAATAGCTACGTCACACTCCAGAAAGAGATGAGACTTCAAGGGCACGCATATTATTGCAACAACCATAAAATTCAAAAATACTTCAACTTCTTTTATTTTCTACAGTTAGTTTAGGAAATTCACTTGTTGGTTTTTATTTCTATATCTATACAGCAATTTGTAATCTTGAAAAAACCTATACTACTATATTGTTAATATATTGACCTTTGATCACATAAAACTATTTTCAAAGGGATTCCAAGGGTCTCCTTGTGAAAAATGAGTCAATTTGTCCCCATTGAGGAAATTACTTAATTATTTTGTAATAATTTCAAAAAATTAAAAAATTGTTAAGCCCTGAGTTGTTGAAGACTAGCAATATTTTACTGTGAGGAGTTTTACTAGTTGTTAACTAACAATTAGAAACTTTTCTATA
Source organism: Pinus tabuliformis (assembly GCA_031772625.1). Classification (NCBI taxonomy): domain Eukaryota; kingdom Viridiplantae; phylum Streptophyta; class Pinopsida; order Pinales; family Pinaceae; genus Pinus; species Pinus tabuliformis. Next base: position 302,706,275 of record CM062809.1, read on the forward strand.
AAGGCTAGGCTCTCCTCATTTGTAAGTTGTTCGTTCATTTAAACAAATGCTATCACATAATTATTGTATAATTTTTGTGCATTCGTGGAGCGGTTTTTGTTCTATTTTTCTTTCTTGCTATATGTATTGGGCATCATAATTTTAATTCTTATTGTTGATGAGTAGAACTATCATAAGACTAATGTCCTTTGCCTTGTCATTGAATATTCTCTTAGCAATTCAGCTTGGGCCCACAGTGGTATATTTCCAACACCTTAACCCTCCTAGAAAAATTGGACACTGGGTTTTGCTCAACATATCCTAATTTCCTAATTTGTATTGGGTCTGCCTCTGTTTCCTCATACCTACTAGGACATTGCAACATCATCACTTTGACTACCACGTCATACTTCCCCTGTGCCTGATCTCCAACACTGTTGTTAATCTCAAAATTTTGACACCTGGGTTTTCTTCATCTCATCAAGATGATCAATTTTTATGTAATGCATGCATGATTCTACCGAATGCTTTGCCTAAAAATCCCCTGGAAACATTTCTTGGATTGTTGTCCAACTTTAATCAGACTATAACTAGCCACCAAATGCTATGTGAAAAAATTCCATGTGGCATGGAATCCTCTTGTCATGCTATACAATTTGAGCCTAAGTTGACTTTTTGACCACCGGGACCATTTTGCATTGGGAAACATGAACTTCCTTGGGAAACATGAAAGTTGATAAATGAGACTGTTACGTTGTGAGATCTATAATGAGCAATACTGCACCAAGGCCAAGGTCACCTACAAACTCTATAGACACGAAACCATGTGGAATGACATAAGTGCGCCTTGATGCAAGCTGGACTGGCCCATCGGTGATCACCCCTACAAAAACAAGGCTCCCATAGAAACATGATTCCTCATGAAAAACTTCCCAAGGTCCTCCAATCCATTTCGGGACGAGATCTCTAAGACGAAGCTCTCAAGGGACAAGGCATGACCCGACCAATCATAATGAATACAAACTCAAAAGACAAGACACCAAATCTGGGATGCCTAAATTCTAATACATGGCCTCACATGGTTTTTACAAGGCTTTGACTTGTGACCTTGGGCTTACAATGGTGTTGAATCATCTACTTGAAAAAATATGTGTACCCCCACTGATAGAGGGGTAATAGAAACATGAAAGACCAACCATATTAATGTAGGCTCATGAAGGGGTGGTCGAAGGCCACTATGTATGGAAAGCGACCGCACAAAAGATTTTGCGTTCTTGTCTTTGATGATCGGCAGTTCAACAAGACGAAGGAATTTTATTGCAATTGTGATGTTTGTCAGAGGGTAGGAAAACCATCAAATCAAGATGAAATGCTACTCCATCTGCAAATAAGACTACAACCATTTGACAATTGGGCAATAGATTTCATTGGGACAATTAATCTGCTAGCAAAGAGAAGTGGAGTAGACTATATTATAACTACGACAGATTATCTGACCCGATGCGCTGAGTTAGCTCCCCTCAAGGATTATAGTGCAGAGACTGCAACGCAGTTTTTATTTGAAAATTTTGTCACCCGCTTTGGATGTCCCAAATTTTTGATGAGCCACTAGGGGACTCACTTTCTAAATCAGACCATTGAAGCATGGACAGAGGAGTTCCAAGGGCACCATCAAAAGAGTACACTGATCCATCCACGAGCAAATGGCACAGTTGAGGCCTTCAATAAGATTCTAGAGAATGCATTGACAAAGGGCTGCAATGTGAACAAGGATGGCTAGGACTTGAGAATTCTCGCAATGCCCTGGGCCTACCACACTACGTCAAAGAAAATTATAGGCCAGACACCATTTTGGTTGGTATATGGGCAGGAGGCAGAGATACCTATGGAATTCATAGTCCCTAGTCTTCGAATTGTTATCGCAACAAAGTTGACGGATTCCAGCATAGTAGAACAAATACTAGTAAATTTACTATAGCTGGAAGAAGATAGATTCATGGCAAGGTTCCACCAGAATGTGCAGAAAACCAAGGAAAAGGTGTGGCGTGATCATCGCATTAAGCAAAAACAGTTTTGGAATGGAAATCTCGTGCTACTATATGATAGTAAATTTCTAAAGCATCCCAAGTAAACTTCAGATGAATTGGTTGGGACCATATATCATCAAAGTATGTCACAAATGTAGGGGCTATCTAACTGGAAAAGCTCAATTGGGAGCCCCTTAAGGAACTTGTCAATGGGAACAGGCTAAAATTGTATAGAGATAGTTGACCCAACCTCAACGCTGATCTATTTTTAAGAACAAAAAAAAGAGAGAGATTTGTTTTTATAAATATTTGTGTTTGTAGGAAGAAGCTGTGAAGGAGAGAATTTGAACGACTTTGTGACCTTGGGAAATAGCACGACAGATTTGACAAAGTAGAGATTTCCCACCGTGGTGAAGGGTTGATGCACCGCAGACTGAGAGCATCACGCAATCAGTTGAATATGGAGCCAAATGGAACGTGTGGTACTAGAAATAAACTGAAAAGTGGAATACAACTAGGTGACTGCAACGAGAACCAAAATAGTGTAGAAAAACGCTCCAACAAAAGCATGTGCCACCCACATGGATTGAACACCCTGGAACTTCATTTAAAACAATATTAAAGTTATTTAAGGCAAAATATGTTCCAGATTACAAAACCATCCGGTGTGAGATAGGAAAAATTATTACAAGAGAGTGCCAGAATCAACTAAAGTTACTGCAGGGGAAAGGCACGTAAGTAACTATTATTTCATCTAGTTCGACTTTCCTTGTGTGTATTTACAATTCTAGGTCCATAGTATGAGCGCAAACCAGAGAAACTAGCAAGTCCAGAGACAAGAGAGTAGTAGGAATTGCACGTCTTTCAACTACTAGATACCTAAACCATGGCTTTGTTGTCAGTACCCAAGAAAGTGAGGACCAAGGGCATTAGTATTGTGTCACCTCCACAACCAGCTACAATATCCAAGGCTCAGCCACCTAAATAGCCTAAGTATAATCTACTTACAACACCTATTCCACCTTGGTTACACAAGAAGGAGATATGCTAGGAGTGGTGGATAAATTGAAGTACAACAATCATGATGTGTAGGACCTAAAGAAGTTCTAGGAATTTTCCAAAGACAAATATGTCAAAGGGATTGAGCAACCAGGTCAACCAGTGGTCGTTGAGGTTCAATAGGAGGCCGCAAGATGGGAGAAGTTCGGCATCCTGAATCTCTTGGATATCCCACATTTTGGCAGAAGCTCAGAAGTCAACATCTGCATCAAATTGTTGTTGAGTTGTGCGCATGTAAGATTATTGTGGCTATATGAGATAATTGAAATCAACAACCCGTCTAATCTCTCGGATTACAAGGATACCCACTGATGGCGAATATACTGAGCCCCTATTCGACAAGAAGATCAAGGCAATAGCAAAGGAAGTTACAGAAAAATATTCAACTATTCATGGGCAGCATGGAGTGACAATCTCCATTATAGATGACAAAGGTGTGAGGTTCACCACACAACTTATGGCCTGTAAATTATTGAGGCTTTGCAAGAAGGGTCAGTGCGTTGTAGGTGTAGTCACGACTGCTAGGGAAACTTTCTTGCTTCACTAGTTCATACAAAATTGTCTTGAAAGCCTAAGATAAGAACATGGAGTTTCACTATTACTTGTTGAAATTTGGCAGCTCAGCGAGAAATGCAAAAGATGGTTGGGACATAAAAATTAACGTGTGGGCAAAATCTAAACATGAGTTCTACCCATTATCATTATGGTCATCACCCTAGTTCCTAAAACCCCTTGGGTACCCCTTACATCATTAAGGAAACCATGCATGTCCCAACCTCTCGTGGGCGATAAACTGCCCCACCTTAAGGGGGTAATCACTGTTATATCATACACAACATGCTCTCTTCCCCCATAGCCCCGAGTAGTATAATGAAATAAAAATCAATAAAAGGCAAAAGGAAAATGAAGAAGGGTGGAAAAACAAAGGGTGTGATAACTCATGTACCACGATTTCTCCCTCCTACATTCATACACCCAAATGTATGGAATTCCCTCATCATTACCACCCTTGAACCCATGGCATTTGGCCTTGAGACTCCTCATCATTATTCACGACCCCTACCACTTGAAGGATGTACCTTGGACATGTCTTTCCCTTTAGGGGTTGGGAACACCTAATAGGATTGTTTATTAGCCATTCCTGCTTAAGGATATAACACCACTACATGCTCAAACCCCCAAATTTGGAAGGGAAACCCATTATGAAGTCTCATTTGTGCCCTTGATTAAAAAGCTTGTTTCATTTAGATGCACTAATGAATTATTGTACCTAAAGGTGAGGAGACGCATTGGATCTTATGCATAATTGGCAAATGGTTTCAAAATGGGTTAGGCAACTTAACTAGGGCCCAAGCCCACCAGAGGATCATATTGACACTTGTAGGGGATGCGTTGAGAACCATGGGACTCCATATGATATGGCATTATGTCATCTTATGGGCGCCCTCATCACCTACAGCAGCTTGTTCATTGCCCCACATTATCTGCGAGATGATGCACTTGTACCAGTAGTGATCCCAACCGACTTAGCAGTACATACAAGGTTTGGAAATTGATCCAAGGCCCAGAGGAGGTTTGTCTCATCCTTGCGACATGAGGGAAACTGTGAACTTTAGTGCCTCCATTTGGAGCAGTGTATAGGATTATTCTTCATCAAGAGACCCATGAGACCAGTACTCGTGCCCCAAAGCCACACTGGAGCACCACATGATTATTGACATGGAAACTAAGGGGCCAACCCCTTGTCCATCATTCATGGAGCCCTCTCCCTCACTATGGCACCTTGAGGGCACAACGAGGCCCTCCAATGGCCCTTCTACGCCATGATTTCATCATTTTGGCTCACTTATGGATAGCTTCTTCATCACTTTATTGACTACTTTGAGGGCTTGTCACCAAGATTAGTATTTTGCACATTATTTTGTTTTTATTGGGGCTAGTTAGGTTAGTTAGAATTAGGAAAGGTCTCATATAAATAAAACTTTCTCCCATTGTGAGAGAGCGTCATCACTTGGGATTTTCGCACTACAAAAAGATTTTGAACTTGCAATTTGCAATTGTTTTGGATGTTTATAGATGCATTTTGATATTTGCAGTTGGTTTGGCATCATTTTGGAGCCTTCTTTTTCATGGTTTGATAGATGGATATACTTCATATTGTCTAGTAAGTGCTTCTTTGGTTGAATATCTTTATGTAAATGTCTAATGCATGGATTTTGTTCTCATGATGAATATATGTGCCCTAACTTATTTAATATGGTGTGAAATTGTGATCTTGGGAAGTTTTGCATGTGTTACTCATTGATGATATGAAATGAATGTTCCTAGTGGATAATTATTGTAATTTTCCCATAAAACACCATTGACCTTGCTTAAAGAAGGTAATTGTTGAAAGTGGTACTTAGAGCTTCTACTTTTGGCCTCAACGACCTAATTAGCTCATCTAAAGCATATATGACTCTGTACACCCAGTGGTCTAGTCACTAATCATATCCCTCGATGGTCATCTTTCACCTCTATCCACAAATTTCTTCTTTCTTCTCTCTTCTAAATCTTCAGCTCCTCTCCTTTAGGCCTCTAGCTAGGGCATCTTGCGAATTGCATTAGAGTGAATTTTGGGAAAGCATTTGGATAGGACTCTTCATTAGTACTTTCTCTGGAGGATCTCAAAATTTTGTTGAGTTCCCACAGTGGATTCTCCATAAATTTGATGCCCTAGGTGTGCCCTAGAAAGGTAGCCTAGCTTGAATATATTGGATGGGTGGCTTTCTTGAGGGTCATATGAGCTTAGTATTCAGTAGAATAAATCTTGAGAGACTCTTTCTTCCATCTTACCTTGACCTAGAAGCATCTTGGAGGAATTTCCTCCCACGTTTTTCCGAAAAACCCTAGGTCTAGTGTAAGCTCTAACTAGGTTTCTCAAGCATAGAGAAGTCCTATTTTGAAGAGATAGATCATCTTGCAAAGCTTCTTGAGAGGTCCTATCTCATCTTGGAAGTATTAATTCCAGGTGTACCTTACATCATTGCAAATTTCAATCCCTAGATCTTTATTTCCATCCTAGGTCTTTCTTGGAGAGCTTTTCTTGCATCAAGCCTTAATTGAGCCTCTCCTTGAATGGGCTTAGTGGAATCACTTATCATAGATCATTGACCCTTCCTTTCTCATGTGATTCTTATTCTACTAGGACTCCTCCCATCAGTGAAAGTCCATAAAGAGAAGGGGACACTGACTGAGGTGACTATGGGTCTTTGTCTCATTGTTGTCATCTGGTTTAAGTAGTTGTCCCATAGGTTCCCCTCCTAGGGCCTTGCAAGATTGTGTAGCAACATTTTGGCATCGTTGTCGGGGAAATCAGACGTGTGTCTTGTTCTCATATGGAAATATAGATTATCATTAGGCGACTCCATTTGAAGAACAAAGCCCTAGTTCTTCATTGAACTTCAAATTCAAAGCTTGTAGGATGAAGTAAGCATCTTTGAAGGCATTTCAAAGTTTACCCCGACAACCCCATATCTGAAATCTTATGAAAATTTGAAAGACAAGAAATGGCTCACTGGAAAGGCCTATTTTATATGTTTCACGATGATGATCCTCGATCAAATGAGGATAATGTCATTAGTAGTCAAGAGGAATTTGATGCCCCTCTTAATGAGTCTCTTGGGAGCCATGAAATTGAGGAGCCTTCCCAATGCCTTGAAAGGGGATTGTGGTTATTCCCAAGATATGATGAGTGTAGTCGAACTTGTTCCTTCCTCGATAATCAGGATGATGTAATTGTAGATGTTAATGAGCCATCTATCTCTTCATCCCATAAGGAGGATATGCTTGATCCTACTCTTCATCGGAGGTTCATGAGCTTGATTGTGTTATATCTGCCTCTTTTGGTTGAAAGAGAGGATCTAGTAGTGCAAGTTGCATCCCTTATTTCCTCCTTCATCCATATCTTTCATATAGGGTCACTTTGTTTTCCCACCCCCACCCTTGTGACTTAACACATGAGTACCATGATTGTCATGTTTGCTCTCATGTATATATCATAATAAATCATAGGGGTATGAAATTTGATATTGATTGGATGATATGTTGGTTGCAATGGTTTTATGATCACACTTAGCATTTGCATAATGTAGACATGTATGTTAGGGTAGGATGCATTCCATATGGATTTTTGCATAGATAACATCATCATATCATGTTCCCATGCTAAAATAGGAGCATCTAGATTAAACTTGCATCTTAGAATAGATTTTGTTTTACTGTATGGTTTTATTATTTGGTAAAAACATGGGCAATAAAAGTATGCCTAGGGCAGATGCTTCCAACAATTGTTTGCGATGTGTAGGATACAGGTCTGCGGTCCCAGAGGATTGTTGGTGTTCTCATGACCTCCCCGTTCGAGTACATGGTTTGTGCACTCTACAAAGTGCTCATGTCCCAGTTGGAGCCAAATGTTACCCACCACCTATGGGTGACCCCATAGGAGAATTTTTTCTCCTAGATTTGCCTTCAGACGATAGCTAGCAGCCCCGACAACCACCAGTGTAGCCGATATTGTGCCAGTTCATCTTCGTTCCCTAAGCCAATCATATGTCCCCTCACCCATCTGTCAAGAGCATATGTTTGAAGGTGAGCCATCCAATCCTAAAGGTATGTCTTTCATTGTGCAACTAGGTGCTTGTGCTTGCTTTTCCTTGGACACACTTGGGTATGGATTATTGGGTAACTTGGAAGAAGATAGGGTTTCGACTTTAGTCTTGTTCCCTCACCTTAAATGGGGGGTTAATCCTTGTTCCCTTACCTTAAATGGGGGTTTAATCCTCAAATCTAATCCTGTGGGATCTCGCCTACTAGCTTATAGATTCAGGATTGGCATTACTTGGCAAAAAGCCCGATTTTGGTAGTGCGGTCCCATTTTCCTGTTTCATACTTTCACTCCCTCCTGCACATTACATGCCCTATTTCACCACCTTCCCTCTCTGGGTCCACAAGGCTCTAGTACACCCCATCCACTTGCCCACATGTCTGGGTCAAGCCTAGAACGAAATCCCAGAGGTTGATGCAACTAGAAAGAAAGAAGATAAAAGCATATAATGGCCACATACAAAAGAAAACAATACCACAAAATGCAAAAGATGGTTGGGACATAAAAATTACCACGTGGGAAAAATCCAAACATGAGCTCTACCCCTTATCATTATGGCCATCACCATGGTTCCTAGGGCCCCCCTTGAGCGCCCCTTACATCATTAATGAACCCATGCATGTCCCAACCCTTGGTAGGCGATGAATTGCCTACCTTAAGGGGGTAATCACTATTATATCATGCACAACATGTTCTCTTCCCATGGAGCCCCGAGTATAATCAAAGAAAAATCAATAAAAGGCAAAAGGCAAATGAAGAAGGGTGGAAAAACAAAGGTTGGGTTAACTCGTAACATGATTTCTCCCTCCTACATTCATACACCCAAATATGTGGACTTCCCTCATCGTTACCACCCTTGAACCCATGACATTTGGCCTTGAGACCCTTGTGACCCAATCCACCTCATCATTAGTCATGACCCCTACCACTTGAAGGATGTACCTTGGCTGGGAACACCTAATAGGGTTGTTTATTAGCCACTCCTACCTAGGGAGGTAACACCACTACATGCTCAAAGCCCCAAATTTGGAAGGGAAACCTATTATGAAGTCTCATTTGTCCCTTTGATTAACAAGCTTGTTCCTCTTAGATGCACAAATGAATTATTGTATGTGAAGGTGAGGAGACGCATTGGATCTTACACGTAATTGGCAGGTGGTTTCATCATGGGCTGGGCAACTTAACCGGGGCCCAAGCCTACCAAAGGATAATATTTACACTTGTAGGAAATGTGTTAAGAGCCATGGGACTCCATCATGTGATATGGAATTATCTCATGTTATGGGTGCCCTCAGCACCTACAACAGCTTGTTCATTGCCCCACATTACATGCGAGAAGATGCACTTGAACTAGCAATGCCCCAACCAACTTAGCAATATATACAGGGTTTCGCAGTTGATCCAAAGCCCAGAGGAGATTTATCTCATCCTTGAGAAATGGGAGGGCATGCACCATATTCAGTGCACCCATTTGGAGTAGTCTATAGGCTTATTCTTCATCAAGAGACCCATGAGACCAGTACTTGTGCCCCAGAGCCACATTGGAGCACCACGTGATTATTTACATGGAGACTAAGGGGCCAACCCCTTGCCCATCATTCATGGAACCCTCTCCTTCACTATGGCACCTTGAGGACTCAACGAAGCCCTCCAACGACCCTTCTACACCACAAATTCATCATTTCGTCTCACATGTGGATGGCTTCTTCATCATTTTATTGGCTACATGATGGGCTTGTCACCAAGATTAGTATTTTGCACATCATTTTGTTATTGTTGGGGCTAATTAGACTAGTTCGAATTAGGAAAGGTCTCATATAAATAAAACTCTCTCCCATTGTGAGAGAGCATCATCACTTGGAATTTTCGCACTACAAAAAGAATTTGGACCTACAATTTGGGATTGTTTTGGATGTTTATAGATGCACTTTGACATTTGGAGTTGGTTTGGCATCGCTTTGGAGCTTCTTTTTCATGGTTTGATGGATGGATATACTTCATATTGTGAAGTGTGTGCTTATTTTGTTGAATATCTCTATGTAAATGTCTAATTCATGGAATTTGTTCTCATGGTGAAGATTTGTGCCCTAATTTATTTAATATGGTGCGAAATTGTGATCTTGGAAAGTTTTGCATGTGATACTTATTGATGATATGAAATGAATGTTCCTAGTGGAGAATTATTGTAATTTGTCCATGAAACTCCATTAAACTTGCTTAGAAAAGGTAGTTGTTGAAAGTGGTAGTTAGGGCTTCTACTTTTGGCCTCCTTAACAACCTAATTAGCTCATATAAAGCATTTATGACTCCATACACCCAATGGTCTAGGCACTAATCATATCCCTTGATGGTCCTCTTTAACCTCTATCCACAAATTTCTTCTTTTTTCTCTCTTGAAAATCTTTGGCCCCTTTACTTTAGGCCTATAGCTAGGGCATACCGTGAAGTGCATTAGAGAGGGAATTTTGGGAAATTGTTTGGATAGGACTCTTCCTTAGTGTTTTCTCTAGAGGATCTCAAAATTTGGTTGAGTTCCCACGGTGGATTCTCCATAAATTTGATGCCCTAGGTGTGCCCTAGAAAGGTAACCTAGCTTGAATCTATTGGATTGGTGGCTTTCTTGAGGGTCATATGAGCTTAGTATTCAGTGGAATAAATCTTGAGAGACCCTTTCTTTTGTCTTACCTTGACCTAGAAGCACCTTGGAGGAATTTCCTCCCACGTTTTTCCTAAAAACCCTAGGTCTAGCATAAGACCTAACTAGGTTTCTCAAGCATAGTGAAAGCCTATATTGAAGAGATAGATCAACTTGCAAAGCTTCTTGAGAGGTCCTATCTCATCTTGGAAGTCTTCATTCTAGGTGTATCGTACATCATTGCATATTTCAATCCCTAGGTCTTTCTTGGAGAGCTTTTCTTGCACAAACCTTGAGTCTATCCTTAAATGGGCTTAGTGGAATCACTTAACATAGATCATTGACCCTTCCTTTCTCGTGTGATTCCTATTCTACTAGGACTCCTCCCATTAGTGAAATTCTGTGAAGAGTAGGGGACACTGATTAAGGTGACAATGGGTCTCCATTCCATTGTTGTCATTCCGTCTAGTAGTTGTACCATAGGTTCCCCTCCTAGGGCCCTACTAGATTGTGTGGCAACAGATCCCATTTCCAATCTATGCTTCCAATATCCACTCCACTCATGTCCACTGAACCTGGATCCCAGATGGATGTACCCTCGTCTGAAATATACCTATCTCCACATCCCATGGATGCATAATAAAAACCCTTTGGGACATACCTCTCTACAAGTGTGTGTATCTTGGTGCTCCTTGTGCTCAAATATCACAGGAGGCTCCTCTATCAAATAATGAGTGTCCCTAACATCCTCTTGTGTGATGGTTGTAATTGTCAACTGACCATCTGCCATGGGGGATGAAGAATGTCCACAACTCAACCCCATACAAAGTTGCTCAACCTGCAACTCTGATTCTTGAAGGACCTATTGGCATTATGGCTAACGTGTTGTCCTTGATGGCAACCTGCTTAATAAAGATGTACTTGATGTCAACATATGATGATAATGGAACTCATGAAGATTGGTACAGATGCTATTAAAGCTATGAACACAGAATTGACAATTCAGAGACAGATGGACGATAAAGGTGAAGTTTGAGAAAGTATATGCAGGTCCTATAAAGAAGAGTCGCGTACATACGTAGTTCTTGTGAAGCAAAGTTGCGTACAGAATCCGAACCATGGTAATCTGGATACCAGGGGTCTTTACCATGGTATTGGCCCATAGTAATCAGAGCAACAACGGTTATTTGATATCGTGAAAAGACACTACCAAGGTATTTACCTGAGGCATTAGCTAAGGCAAATACTATATAAAGAGATGGAGATCAAGGTGTTGTGTGTGCAAGTATTGGGTTGTCTATGAATGATTTGATCTAAAACAGGTATGCACCAGGGAGCAAGGAGAAGACTCAAATATAAAAGATCTGAAGTATGTTGACATATATGCTTGATTGATTTATTCATTACAAATGTCTAAGTAACTAACAATGATAGATTTGTGCTTATAATGATGTTGTATTCAAAAGTCTATAGTTTTGACAGTAAGGTTGTGAAGAGTGAAGTTGTGCTTTGCAGCGAAAGTTTTCAGATCTATACAGAGGTCTATCTTTGGATAGTCGCGTACATATGCAGATCTATTTCTGGGTAGTTGCGTATAATTTATGTGAATTTATTCAATATGTTAAGATCTGTACGCCAGTGTTATGCATGATATTTGCGTACATACACTGATATGTTTCATGGATGTTGCATATATGCTCTAGGGTTTTGCAGTGTGGCTTAATGATGACATTTGATCAGTTTTGTTTTGAATCTCTAATTGTTGTTGTCTATCGATGATGTATCTATCTTGATGATCTTTGTCTGACAGTATTGATTGGGTTGGTTGTTCATGATTGGAATATTGGTTAGTTATGATGCTACAGTTTGGTGATCTGTGATTGGTTCAGTGGTCTATGATTGATTCAATACATGATCCAGTGATTGATTCAACATTACAGTTACTCATGATTCAGTTTGCAACAGTTTAAGATCTGTACGCAAGTGTTATACAAAAAAGGCGCATACATATGCGAGTCTTATTTAGTACAGTCACGTACAAAATTTGATTTCTGTTGATTCTGGTTGGGTTATACATTCAGTGATTTGATGCTTCAAAAAATCAATTGATTTGCAGTGTTACAGTGTCTCAAATTCAATGCTTCAGTTTGACATGTTTGTTTGGGATTATTGTTGATATGGGTCCAGTTTGAAAATATAATGAAAGGTGGCCTACAAATTGTTTGATGATCGTTTAACATGTGGATCCAATCTGAAATATTCTAAAAAGTGGTCCATAAGGAGCTAAGGGTTGCAACCTTCAGAAAGGGGGTAGGAGCTCCCTTCTGGTAGGCGCAGATAAACGAGTTCAGGGGGTTGTAGCTACCTTGCAGTGGGTGTTGCAGAACGAAAGAAGGTTGTAGCCTTCTGCAGGATGTGGCCTACGTACTGATAAGAGTCTGCATCAGTACAAATGTAATGAAGATTTTTCTTTAATAAGAAAGAAGACAGAGACAGCAGCAACGGTGGTTTTCTCCCACATTGGGTTTCCACCTAAAATTCTGGTGTTCTGTGTGTTGCTCATTTTTTGTGATTTCTTTTTGTTCTTTACTACATATTGAAAAGTAATTAATCTACTAATGCAATGATTAAAGATAATCATCTGATAGAATACATGAGAAAAAAAAATCAGTAAACTGGATATACGATGGTTTCCTTCTCTGAAGTAGCCTACATACGCAGGTTACTTTAATAACAGTAGCATACATATTTTAGAATATAAAATTTGAAAGTTTGAGCTTGAAATACTAATTCACCCCCCCCAGTATTTTTCTCAACAGAGCCATTTGAGTGCTCTTCAAGGACTCCTCAGCAGTGTCAAGCTCATGGGTAAGCCTGTCAACTTCCTCCTCTTTCCTTTCTTGCACATCATGGTATATCTCAACAAGCCTGCGTAGGTGATCAAGTGTATAAAAATATGCTAGTTAAGGCACTCCTCCCAAACAATCACGTATCGATGCATTTCTCCAACAATAATCTGCCACTAATGCTTGTGTATCATCATAATGCCTCGTGGTTGCCATAATCTAGTCAATGCTTACCTTCAATTGGTTTTCCAAATTATGGGCACAAGTAAGCATATGAGCAACATCTTCTTCATAAAATAAATCATCTGATGGGTCTGAGTTCACATCGTTGACTACCAATGCGTTATCATCTTTGCACACCTCTTGGGAATCATCATCAATTGTTGTAGCCTCATGATTTTCCTCAAAAATCTCATTAAATGACGATAGGAATTTTGCATCATTATCTGATTCTCCTTCATCTCGAACCCTTGTACCAACCTGCTAGAGTGAATCTGGGCTAGCTTCATCTTCAACAGGTATGACTTCTCCCAATTCATCTTGGGAGGTTTGATCATAGTCCTCACTTCCAATCATCGTTTCTCTTGCTCTCACAGCATTGTCACTGGGATTTTAATCATCCATCGTGCTCCTTTGTGAAATTTTAGTCTATTGCAGCAACTGGAAATTTATTCTTCCAACGATAAATTATGCATGTTACTTACTACGACAAATAACAAATAAATCACAATGCTATTTTTCACCACAAAATTACTGTGGAAAATAAAATGTTGGAAACTAAGAAAATGCTAGCACACAATTATTTTTGGACAAATGTCCTCGGAAAAACCCATTGTGGGAAAACCGGTGTAGCAGCTGAGGATTTGTATTATTATGCAACAATGAAATTTTGAGTACAATAAAATGGATGCCAAACTGGCAATCCTCTTTGAGAGAAATACTGGGAAAAACACTGAGGGGATTTTACCCTCCACAAGCAATCCTGGTCCCAACTAGCCATAGAAAACTGCTCTGGAAAACCCCTGTGTCAACCTTCTACACAAGCCAAACTCGCACTCCTCTGAAACTGCTTTTGAAGCCAAACTCACTCTCCTCTGAAACTGCTTATGAATCAATTGTTTTGCCTGTGGTTGCTGCTGAAAGTTAGTGGCGAGGCCCTCTGGAAATCTTCCCAACCTTCATCACTTGAAACCTCCTCCTTCTCAGCCAAATTAAATTGCCTTCTTAAGGCTACTGTGCAGTCCCTGCACAGCCTCCTGGAGAAATAATACAGCATCCTTTCCTGACTCTCTAGAACTGAAATCTCCTCTGAAATCACTGTCTCTACCCTTCTACGTCCCTTCTAGATCGAACTCTCATCCTCTGCTCGACCTCTGAAGTTGGATAGCTCGAACTACCAAGGATCTCGCACTACTGGCTTCTCACTTGTGTGTTGTCCATCAACCCCATCGACCTCCTCTTATAATCTCCAATTGGATCACAAACGACCACGACTAAATCTTTACCAATGGCTAAGATCATTTCTGAGTTGATCCGTGTGATTAATTAATTGTTGTTAATTAATCATTTTTCTTAAGTTAGACTTAGGAAAAATTTAATTACTGATTAATTAACTTAATTAAGGCATTTCTAGCTAGATTTTCCTGAAAAAAATTTCTGGGTTTTAGAATACTAGTGTTTCTTAGCCTCTTCGACAACTATCGAGACTAGAACACCATCTGATGCTACAAACACTAACATCCTTTAACTTCATCATCTACAAATTATAAATTTATTTTTTCTTTTGTCGCCCTTGATGATGCCCATGCTTCGAACTGCCCTACCAATCTTGTGAAATCCATGTTATATTCTTCAAATTTTGGAAGACGTCTTTCTTGCTGCAACTAACACAAAGGCATTTTTCCCTTCTGATTCTAGTCCTGAAGTTCTTCTTCTCGATATCACCTTTGATTTAGATCCACAGCTGGCCAAAACCTGCATCTGATACTACTGTAATATCCCCTATTTGAAATATGCTATCACAACTTGCAAAAATATTAAATTTTCTCTTTTAGAAATTTTGACAAACACTTTTGTGCAAGCTTTTCTTCGAACACTTTGCATGCAAAACAAATGAACACTTATAGCAAAAATATTTTAAGACACAACCAAACTTTTATTAATTTGATCAAGAGATTTACATGGAGAATATTAATCTGAGAACCAAAAAATAAAACTCCAACAAGTAACTCAGTCAATGCGGCACTCCTATAGTTAGCAACTCAACCCTCCTATAATGATCAATTCGGCCTCAACAAATAAGCTCGACTCTAGAAAATAATCTCGGCCCCAACAAATAAGATATCCTACAAATAATTTCAACCCCAGCAAATAAAGATCTCTGGCAAATAATCTCGGTCCCAGCAAATAAAGATCTCCAGCAACTAATCTCATCCCCAGTAAATAAAGGTCTCTAGCAAATAATCTCAGCCGTAAAAAATAATTTCAGCCCCAACAAATAAAGATCTCCAACAAATAATATCGGCCCCAACAAATAACTTCGGCCCTGGCAAATAAACTATGCTCCAGCCAATAAACTCAGCCCAACAAATAAACTCAGCCCTAGTAGATAAATTTTGCCCCAGGAAATAAACTCAGCTCTAGCAAATAAACTCGGCCAACAAATAAACTTTGCCCTAGTAGATAAACTAGGTTTCGGCTAATAAACTCGGCCCAACAAATAAA
The DNA here is from genome assembly GCA_031772625.1 of Pinus tabuliformis. NCBI lineage: Eukaryota > Viridiplantae > Streptophyta > Pinopsida > Pinales > Pinaceae > Pinus > Pinus tabuliformis. The sequence continues at coordinate 302,722,190 of CM062809.1, forward strand.
CTCAGCCCTAATAGATAACTTAGCCTCTATAGAATATGAATTCAGCCCTCTAATCAACTCGACCTCAACCAATAACTTTCAGCTCCGGCTAACGTCTTTAATAAAGATCCAATCTCCAACTCCAACAATAATAACCAATTCGTCCCATTGAAGAAATGTCTCCCAAATAACCTGCAATTGAAGCATAAATGGAAAATCTGTGTGATTTTCCTGCAATGCCAACTAAGGTGGCAATGATGCCCACCAAAATTGGTGAGTACCAACAAGGTAGGTAATGATGTACACCAAAACTACTCTGAGAGTCTCACCTAAAACCCTCGAGAGAAACTCACATGATCTATCAATTAATCAACAAGAAATAATCATAAACCAAAATGAATGAGAAATGGCCTTCTCTCACCTTTTATAAGATTTTGTCGGATCTTCTCCAATCTTCTAGAAATCTCCTTTCATTATTTTATTAAGAAGCCACTTACTACAATTTCCTCCTATTTTCCAAGTGACTTTTGCCCCTTTTTATTTACCCCTTAGGTAAAACACTTTTTCTCCTTCTATTTAATAGGTGACTTTTTACTACTAATTAGAGCCACTTTATCTCCAAAAACTGCTTAAACTACCTCCATGATCACACCAGCCTCCAGATGCCCATTTTCATTATTCTGTCTTGTAAATTTTTTGATCCTGATTCCAACAAGCTATTACACTAAGGTGTTTCTCCAAGTAATCAGCGTGAAGTAACACCTTAAGTGTAATTAATTAAAACATGCTCGTTAATAACTCTGTTTTACAGAAATCATCAAAACGCTGCTGAACCAAGATCTAACTGTGCGGAACTGATCCAGATGATGAAAAATGGCAAGCGATCCTAGTCGGCCCTCGTAAAACTCTTCAAAATCATTCAGGCCCACCAATAATGTAATCCTGTTCCTGTAATGTACCCAAGCTAAATTTTAAGCAAATGATTGTAACTTTTCCAAGCAACTTCAAGCAAATGTTTCCAAAATTTTTGAAACTTCTTAGGCACTTTTCTACAAACACCTAGCATGCAAAATCTGGAAAATTCTTCCAACAATTTGTTCATAACTTTTATCAAACATTTCAAGGACGAATTCTGATAAATAACTCCAGCCAAACTTATGAGGAAAAAATATGAATTGTATTGGAAAGAACTTCAATGGTTTACAAGCCCAAACGGAAGGTCACAACTTGAATTCTCTCCAGCTGATAAGAGGGACAGAATTCTATAATTATTGGTGCGGCTGACCTGGTAATTACTCTTTTAATGCTCAGGGCCAATTCAACCTCCTGGAGAGTAAATTTCGTCCTCCCAAAATAGGCTGCTGCGGGACTTCTTTTCCAAAGATAATTCTGCCCTGTAATTTTTAGTTTATATTGCTAAAAAGTTCATTAACATTATGAAAACACTCTTCAACAACCATGACTGACTTAGAGGGCACTCCTAAGTATGCATATGTGTATTTACTCAAAGTTGGTCCAAGAGAAAAGATGATAATAAATCTGAACATGAGCAGACTGGTAATTACTTTGCCATGAAAAAACACAGTGAGCATAAGAATAGTAGAATTCTGAGGCAAAATCTGAATTTCATTAATAATGATTCTTCAATGTTTATCGATGCATATGTAAGCAAAACCTAGGACTCTCATCAGTTGTTAGGAAGAATCAAATTCTTTAATCTCTGCCATTAGAATGCCTGGAAAATCATGCTTCAGCGATTCTAGAGTAACTCGGTCCCTTTGGATGATGAATTCAGCCTTGAAAGTCTACTACAGTACTGGAGATCTGATATAATTCTGATGAGAGGCTTGTCCAATGAAGATCACAGAAAATCGAACCTCTGGTGGAACATATTTGGCCCTTTTTTTCTAGCAGATTTATAAAGCATTTAGGATGGGTGTTAGGCCCCTATACTACTAGTGTAACCCCTTATTGTTATTAGTATAACCCACTTATTATATTGATGTACCCATGTAGTGCCCATATTGTTACTATTGTGCCCCATAGAAGCCCACTATTGTTATTATTGTGCCCTTGCATTATTATTGTTATGTCGGCTCTGATTATGTTATAACCCCTTAGACTCCTATATATAGAAAGGAGGTCTTTTAATTTGTATCATCCAAGAATTGTTCATTTATGTAATGTAAAGGAGGTTGCCCCCTCGAAGAGGCTGAATTCTAAGGCGTGGATTTATCTTTTCTATCTTTTCTTGAGCTGGTTTCATAACATTTGGTATCAGAGCTTTGGATTCTAGGGTTTCGCTGCTCCAAACAGGTCATCATGGAATTTTCGCTATAACTTTTTTTCTGTGACGTTTCAGAAGTCGCAAAAAAAAACCATTTGAGAAGAATTGGCGCTGAACCTTGGGTCCGAATTTCAGAGCTTTTCTCGTGATAGTTTCGGAGATATGATTTGAGGAAGTTGGCCTTTTTGCAGACTCCTGAATTACACTCAAAACAGGTGACCTGGGGAAAATCGTCATAACTTTCTTTCTGAGCATCGGATTGAAATTTTGTAAGAAGGTACAGAAAGAGGACGGACTGTAGTTTTCTTTTATATATTTTCTAGATCCAAAGGTTGAAACAGTGACACGTGGCACTTCATACAATTTCGCTCTTCTGGAAAGGTCTATAATCAGGTCATCTTGGGAGACTGTGCATAACTCTTTCTTGGAGAATCCAATTTGGATCAGACTGGTGGCATTGGAAAGAGGACACAGAGGGATACTATAGCTCACAATTTTAGAACTTAAACATCTGAAAGTACAGAGTTACAGTCATTTCAAGGTCGAGCTCCTAAAATCAAGAAAAAGCAAGATGAGGAAGTTTGATGGCAAGGATCCGGTAAATTGGATACTTCAGATGGAGCAATATTTTGATCTACATGGTGTACAACTGTTACAAAAGGTATGTATTGCATCATATTTAGAACCAGATCAATTTTTATGGTATGAAGGGCTTTGTTCTCGTAAAAAACTTGTTACGTGGTCAATTTTCACGGAGGAAATGATAGCACATTATGAGGATACAAAGAGCAACACCTTCTTTAGAGCAACACCACAACAATTGAAAAGAGTAAAAGGGCTTTGTGACATAATGGAAATCAAAATTATGGAAACCAGGAAGCATACCCCTCACAGCTATAAAGATGAAAGTGTTGTTTCTCCCAGCCTTCCACAACCTACAAGGGTTACACCACAACAATTGGAAGAAAAAAGAGAAAAAGGGCTTTGTTACAATTGTGATAGCAAATGCACTAAAGGTCATAGGTGTGCTGAGAAGAAATTATTTTACATAGAATATGAAGAGGAGGAAGAAAAGGATCAAGAAACATCAAAAGAAGAGGATATACGCCAGGACACCACCCCAGAGAAAGAAGAAATGAATCAGACCATATCTTGTAAAGCATTGGCAAGAATTACCACTCCTCAAACTATCAAGATAAAAGGACACATCAAGAAGAAAAATGTTCCAGAAGTGAAAGATCACATTGAGCATCAAGAAATGAATCCGACCATATCTTGTAAAGGACTGGAAGAAATTACCACTCCTCAAAAGATAGAAGGACATATCAAGAAGAAAAAAGTTCAAGCAGAGAAAGATCACATCGAGCATCAACAGCAAGTTCTCCAACTTTTAAAGGATAATGCCTCTTCGGTGCAAAATCAAACGAAACAACAGGTAAATCAACATCATAGTGAAAAATGTTTTGATGTAGGTGATTGGGTATTGTTACTACTACATCTCAAGCAAGCTATTTATGAGAAGGAAATGTTGGCAATACTACATGCACTTAAAAAATGGCGACCTTACCGAATGGGAAGACTCTTCAAGGATGAGGATGTGGAAGCATTGTTTTGTGCTATTTATATTATCCAACCAGATTGGATAAACGAAGCAAGGGATGAATGGAAGAAGGACGAAGAAGTATGGCCACTTATGCAAAAGATCCCAATTCAAGCAATATTGCCAGAAATTGAAGAGGAAGGAAAAATCATATTGGAACGTGGAGCAATCACAGAAACAAGAACCCGACAGCTACGAAATCGATCAGTTTCAGAGCATCTCATCAAGTGGAAGAACTTACCTACTGAATATTCCACATGGGAGGACAAGAATTTTATACAGAAGCATCAAGAACTACTCAAGCGTTGAGGACAACGCTTTTTGAAGGAGAGGGGCATGTTAGGCCCCTATACTACTAGTGTAACCCCTTATTGTTATTAGTATAACCCACTTTTGTTGCTCTTCAGAGGATAATCTTTGTTCTAAAAAATATTTAAGGCTATCATGATCTGTTTTTCTATCTTTTTGTGAGCTGGTTTCATAACAATGGGAGATTTGGCCTTTGCTTGAGAAATAAACCTATGAACTTTGCAATGGAACACTATCCCTTTGGAAGGATTTATTATCAGATTTAGGACTTAAACTCTAGAAGGCAACTCTGAAAATTCCGTTCCTCAAATAAAGAGAATTTGGCTCTGTTTTTCAATGCTAAACTCGTCTTCCTTGAGATGAAATGACCAGCAATGAATAAAAGGATGAACTCGGCCCTCTTGAACCCTGAAATGATCACAATTGGAAGATTTGACGTAATCTTCCCTTGAGCTAACTAGAGTGTCACTCGAAGTCCACCGAAGATGGCTTTGAGTTTTGCTTGGAACTCTTTGAAACTCATTTGAGCTTCTTCTCATATGTCAAATAGAATTGGTAAGATAGAATGACTTGCCATTGAGTTCCTCCTTTCATAATTCTTCATGGAGACTCTCTCCAACTTCTAGATTCTCATTTTCCCTATTATTTTATTGGTGGGGCCCAATTTCCACTAGGAGACTTTTTGCCGCCATTTTGAATTAAATAATAATTTGCCTCCTTTATCAATAAAATATTATTTTTCCACCAATCTCCAATAAAATAATAATTTTCCTCCATCCTCCAATAAAATATTATTTGCCGCCATTCTCTATTAAAATAATAATTTGCCTTCCTCCTCTAATAAAATATTATTTTGCCGCCATTCCATTAAAATAATAATTTCTCCCTTCTCTCACAAAATAATATTTTCCCCTTTTTAATATTACCCAAAAATTTGCAAAACTCCTAGTGAGTGATTTTGCATGCACAAAAATTGGGAACATCATAGTCCTCCCCGCCAAAAATTACTTGTCCTCAAGCAATATCATCCTATGCTCCTACACCACATGCTGGCCTAGCTAATGCCAGGGTCCCAAATACGCCATTGAACTACTCGTTGTGGTGCCACCATCACATGAATAAATCCCATGACACCAAGGTCCCAAATCATCCTAACCCATGGGAAGCCTCCTTCGCTCCACTCGCTCTCCCATAAGATAAAGTCGCCAGAGGCCCCCTGAATAAGTATATTACCTTGACAATGTAAAATCTTAAGCATACCCTTGAGAAGTTTCCCTCATGAGTAAACGACCATGGGCACTTCAAGAGTAGACTCTTGAAAATGCAATCCAATCCCTATGGAGATGAACCCTCGTCTACATGTGCTTCCCCTGATCTCCTCCTACGAGACATCCTGCCCTACTGGTGAAGTCCTCCAAGTCATCAATATATCACTAAAGCCCAATGGAAGATCTGCATGATCTTCCCCTATAGAAACCAGCTCATCCCTAAGGGTATCAACGTTGCCCAATCTTGTGATCCCTGGATCCCATGCTAGCCTAAAAAGGGTATCACCATGTTGTCGTTGCGCAATTTTTCTCATGACCCTCTGTCCATCATGCGTAAGTGGTATCCTCCTCACTAGGACCTGATGGCAAAATATTTATAGAGTCTCAACACAACTGGCACAGGCATCCCCATGATGTCAAAGCCCACCCATCCAACACTAAACCCTGATCCATAGCAGCAAAAAGTATAGTACCCTGGCATAAGTATAGTACCCTGAATAAGTATAGTACCCTTACAATGTAAAAAACTTGAGCATACTCTTGATAAGATTCCCTCATGAGTAAACGACCCTGTGCACTTCAAGAGTAGACTCTTGAAAATGTAGTCCAATCCCTATGGAGATGAACCCTTGTCTGCATGTGCTTCCCCTGATCTCCTCCAACGAGACATCCTGCCCTACTGGTGAAGTCCTCCAAGTCAACAATACATCACTAAAGCCCAATGGAAGATCTGCATGATCTTCCCCTATAGAAACCAGCTCATCCTTAAGGGTAGCTACATTACCCAATCCTGTGATGCCTGGATCCCATGGTAGCCTAAAATGGGTGCCACCATGTTGTCGCTGCGCAATTTTTCCCATGAGCCTCTGCCCATCGTGCGTAAGTTGTATCCTCCTCACTGGGACTTAATGGAAAAATATTTATAGAATCCCAACACATCTGGCCCAAGCATCCCCACAATGTCAAAGCCTACTCATCCAACACTAGCCCTAATTCGTAGCAGCAAAAAGGAAAACCAACCTTTCCATGCAAATAAGGCCTTAACACTCCCCGCATATCGAACCAAATGCGAGTTGGGTCATTCTGTCCTGATCCCGCTCATCACAAAACAGAGTGGCCAATCAGCCAACTGAATCCCTGGATCCCATAACCATCTCTACTATGGTATGGTCCTGACAACTACTGGAATCCACCTATTCCACATCTTTGGTCCCTACATGCAATCAATACCTAGACTCCACATATCACGAATCGGTCTAATGCATGCAAAAATGCCCTGTGCCTGCCATACCACACCATGAGATTTGTTGTCCTGCCTCCTGAGGGCACACCTCGATACTGCATGGAGTCTAAACATCTGTGTAAGAGAAAGATCCACCACCCATTGTACATGCTCCAATGACACCTCAAAATGTCTCGTCCAAAATGTGCCATGCATCTCCCTAAGTGTGAGCTCAAGGGTGCAATATGTGCTACCTCTATAGCAGCTTATGCCAATCCCAAACCTGCATCCGCTAATTTGCATCGTAACCATATGTCACTGCTGGGAAGTCTCTCTCCTGGCGCACTAAGTCCCATCCCATTGTCTCAGGTCAGCTCCCTGCACCCTACTGCTCATGTTGAGAGTGTTAAAGGACAATAGCCAAATCCTCAAAGACTGAGCAATACAAGGGAGGAATAGGCGCGTGATTCCTATGGAATATGTCTGACAGATGCTTGTCAGTGCCCTCATCGATCTGAGGTAGGCAAAACAAAATGGTACACCTGTTATCCCCGTCAGGAGATCTCTCTGGAGGCAATGCTCCAACAACTTGTTGTGCAACATCATCCACTGTTGTACACAAACACATACCCCTGCACTCCTCTACATAAACTTGAACTCCATAGCACAACTCTGTGCACCACTAAACCTCAACACCTATTATTGTACCACCCTATATCATCTAGTATCCCACATGTGCCAGTGCATCCACTGCATTGCTAGTGTACCCATCGTGATGTGATCTACACCTCCTCATCTACCCTAGTAGACCTGAGTGACCCAACTCCTCACATGCAATTGGGAATAACACTACTATGTCGAACCTCAGCAACTTTGATGCCCAATCAATGTTGCACGAAGCGGGAGCGAAGCGGAAGCGCGAAGCGGAAGCGCGGAGCGCGGAAGCGTCATTTTCCAAAAATCTAGGGAGCGAAGCGTCCGCGGAAGCGTCTGCTATATATATATATTTTTATATATTTTTTTGCATTTATACTCAAAACAAACATCCCAAATACCAAATTAATTGTAGAAGACATGAAAACATGCATATTGTTGCATAAATCAAGATAGATATGGCATCCATGATTCCATTGTAGTTACTAGTATGTACAACAATCATCTATATTCTAGCTATTACAAACATACATCAAATTTTTAAGCATATTATAAAACATAAAACATTTAAGCATATTATATTTTAAGCATATTATATGAGATAGAGATTCAACCTTTCTTACAAGACATGCTGGACATTATCATGTGTCTTTCCAGGACTTAGCATCCATATGGCATAGCATATTTAGGAATTCGTGCAAAAAATGAGTACTTACAAGATCAACACATACTTCTTGAATTCTTATAACATTTATGGTTCCTAGTCTAACTCCTCTGCCTTTAATCTGCAATAGATGGTATGTTACTATTCTTTGAAAGATGACTCCGCATTTCTTAGTGCCTTTAAAACATCCTGCTTCTGATCACAATATATCAGCTTCAAATATATCTTACTCAAAATGACTTTCCTTTGACGATACTGTAGATTATATGCGAGTTGCATAATAGTCCTCGCAGTCTTAATAGCTTTTCAAACTTCAAGGTATTTAACCTTACTTATATTGAGTTGGAGATTAATAGCTTCAAGGAGAATCTTTGATACAGATCAAACTACAGACCTTCAACATGATTCTTTCAAGACTGTGTCAGAGGAATTCAAGATTACTGTTAGCAATTTTGTGTTTCATACATACCTCATATTGCAGACTCGTCATACATGAAGCAAATTTATGCTTCATACTTTTGTACAGCGCCTTCATAACTCAAGAATTGAAAGTGCCTTTCTTCTTCAATCTTTCTCAGATTCCTGAACCAAATATGAGGCTTTTCTCAGGTTACTACAGTTGCTTCTGAGGCTCAGTACTAAGGATATCTTGTGTTATACTCCTTGCAAACAGACTTCCTGAGGTAAAATAAGGACCTCAGCCTAAGGAATCGCATTTTTTGACCGGAATCGCGCCACCTCCAAAACGGATCCGCGCTTCCACTGGGGATTCCGGATCGATTCGCTCCGATCCGCGATTCTGCCTTTGGATCCGGGGGGGGGGGGCGATTCCTGCAACACTGTGCCCAATACATCAATGAGAGAGCATTGTCTCCATATGATGTCCTGTCTGGTGTCCGATCGATGCCACCTCCCCCCTAAAAACTCCTGCCAGAGTATGCTAATCACCTTGTGACCCCACGCACAATCAATATGCCAAGACAACTCATGAAATCTAATCGCTCCCCTATGAAACCATCCTGTCACTAGTGTTGATGGATATTTGAGAGTGTGTGGATCCTCGATCAGTGGATCCATCCAACCACTAATACCACCACCAACTAAACCCATGTTGTGGCGAGAAATCCCTCCTGGATCCCAACAATAGTCTGGCCCTCGAATTCCTCTGGTATCCCCTGGCCCTTGTTGGACAATGCCCCTAGCCATGAATATATCCAAACACCCAAACTGCTCCACCGAGTACCAACTCAATACCTCTCATCTTCTTATCCCAAAAGAGGTATCAAGGGCACAATCTCCTGTGGAAGGAACAAGCCCTCCAGGCTGATGTGGTGTCATACTCGGCTCATGTTGCTCGGTCCTGCTAACTTGGTCCAGCCCTCTGGTATGTCTAGACAACTCTGCCTCTCTCAATCCAATGCGTAGGGTTGGGATAATGATGTTCTAGGTCCCGTGAGCGTGCCTCTGAAGCAAACTATGTTGAAATCCTAACATGTGCTCTCTATGTTTCCCCTCATCAATGGCTAGCCCAAAGGATGGTTGCACATCCTCCTCTATCATGGGCTAAACATGAGCCTCCAACTACTCCTCCATAGACAACCCAACATGCAAAACGTTCTCACCAGTCAATTGTAGGTGGATGTCGTCTTGAGATTTTGTCATGGACCTGGATGCCTCATCAATGGATACCTCGACAACGGATGGCACTTCATCAACAGGTGTATGCTCAACTATCTCCTTGATAGCCATGGCGCCTCCACCTACTTTTTCATCTTTTGCCTTGATCCACCTCACCATCCCTGCATAATTCTAGTGAATACCCACTGATTTGTGCATGTGTCTTAGTTGGCAGAACTCCCAAAAGGAGAGAGATGCCATAATGTCATATCCCAATGATTGGTATGCCTTCCAATTTGCTTCCAATAACTCCACATCAGTTGTTATCATGTCTTTCCATCTTGATGCATCACCCATAATTTTGGGCATAGTGGAATTGTTGTATAACTAAGACTGGTCTTGATTCCCAATTGTGGTATGAATCAGTTGCTCCCACACATCAATCATCATTTGTTGTATCCCAATCACCTCATTCAAGGTTACTGCCATGTTGTTTGATTTTAACCTTTCTTCGGATCCCATGATTTCTTAGCTTTTTATTCTGGTCCTGGAAGTCTTCTTCGTGCCATCACTTGGCTTAAGACCCACAACAGGCCAAGACCAGGCCTTGATAATACCACTGTAATGTACCCAAGCTAAATTTCAAGCAAACAACTGTAATTTTTCCAAGCAACTTCAAGCAAATGTTTGCAAAAAACTTTAAACTTCTTAGGCACTTTTCTACAAACACTTAGCATGCAAAATCTAGAAAATTCTTCCAACAATTTGTTCATAACTTTTATGAAATATTTCAAGGACAAATTTTGATAAATAACTCCAGCCAAACTTATGAGGCAAAAATATGAATTTTATTGGAAAGAACTTCAATGGTATACAAGCCCAAAGGGAAGGTAACACCTTGAATTCGCTCCAGCTGATAAGAGGGACAGAATTCTATAATTATTGGTGCGGATGAGCTGGTAATTACTCTTTTAAGGATCAGGGCCAATTCTTTTCCAAAGACAATTTTGCCTTGTAATTTTTAGTTTATATTGCTCAAAGACAAGCACATAGGTCATTTAACATTCTGAAAACACTCTTCAACAACCATGACTGACTGAGGCAAAATCTGAATTTCATTAATAATGATTCTTCAATGTTTATTGATGCATATGTAAGGAAAACCTGGGACTCTCATCAGCTGTTAGAAAGAATCAAATTCTTTAATCTTTTCCATTAGAATGCCTGGAAAGTCATGCTTCAGTGATTCTAGAGTAACTTTGGATGATAAATTCAGCCTCAAAAGTCTGCTACAGTACTGGTCCCTGGAGGTCTGATATAATTCTGATGAGACACTTGTCCAATGAAGATCACAGAAAATTGAACCTTTGGTGGGACATATTCGTCCCTCTTTCTCTAGCAGATTTGGACAGCATTTAGGATGGGATATTTGGCCTTTTCTTGACAAATAAACCTCGGAAAATCGTAGTGGAACATTGTCCCTTTGGAAGGATTTATTATCAAATCTGGGACTTAAACTCTGAAGGCAATTCTGAAAATTTTGTTTCTCAAATAAAGAGAATTTGACTCTCTTTTTCAATGCTAAACTCATCTTCCTTGAGATGAAATGACCAGCAATGACTAAGGATGAACTCAGCCCTCTTGAACCCTGCAAATGAGCACAATTGGAAGATCTGACGTAATCTTTCTTTGAGCTAACTAGGGTGGCACTCAAAGTCCACCGAACATAGCTTTGAGTTTCGCTCGAAACTCTTTGAAACTCGCTTGAGCTTCTTCTCAAATGTCAAATAGAATTGGTAAGATAGAATGACTTGCCATTGAGTTCCTCCTCCTTTTTATAATTTGTAATGTCCCAAATGGGAAGATAGAATGACTTGCCATTGAGTTCCTCCTCCTTTTTATAATTTGTAATGTCCCAAATGGGACATCTTGCTAATTTTGCAGAAATATAGCTCAACCAAAACTTCTCCATAAAATAACCACTCAATTAACAGAAGATTGCCATGTAAAATAGAATAAATAAAATAAAATGCAATTCAATAACACAATGAGCAGAAATAATCCCAGCTTTCATTATAATAAATAACTGAAAGAGTGTACATGATAATATAGCTGAAATAGCAGAGATAGACAATCTGGTCTCCAAAACTGATCTACTCTGATGCTGAAGCCGGCCCTCGCAAAACTGAACTGAAATCAATCACTGCACCTGTGAATTTTGGTTGAATCCAAAAAGGAGATGAGGTGGGTTTTCATCCACTCTCACCAAGATCACCCGAGGGTTTCCGTCCTGGGGCAACTGTTGAAGTAGATAACCGAGTTCTCAAACCTCTCTGCAAGAAGAAATTACAAATCCAAGATATCCTCCAATGGCCTCATCCTCCTCTTTTATAGATCCATTAAAAAAATAATTTCTCCCTTCTCTCACAAAATAATATTTTGCCCTTTTTAATATTACCCAAAATTTGCAAAACTCCTAAGTGAATGATTTTGCATGCACAAAAATTGGGAACATCACAGTCCTTCCCACCAAAACTTGTTTGCCCTCACACAATATCATCCTATGTTGCTACTCCACACACTGCCCGATCTAATGAATAAATCTCATGACACCGAGGTCCCAAATCATCCTGACCCATGGGAAGTCTCCTTCTCTCCACTCATTTTCCGATAAGATAAAGTCACTGGAGGCCCCCTGCATAAGTAGAGTACCCTAAGAATATAAAATCCTGATCAGACACTCGAGAAGCTTCCCTCCTGAGTAAGCAATCATGTGCACTTCAAGAGTAGACTCTTGAAGATGCAATCCAATCCCTATGAACATGAACACTCGTCTGCATGTGCTTCCCCTGATTTGCTCCTGCAGGACATCTTGCCTTACTAGTGAAATCCCCCAAGTCATCAGCATATCACTAAATCTTGATGGAAGATCTACATGGTCTTCCCCTATAGAAACCATCTTATCCCTAAGGGTAGTTGCATTTCCCAGTCTTGTGATGCCTGGATCCCATGCTAGCCTTAAAAGGGTGCCACCATGTTGTCACTGCGCAACTCTGCCCATGACCCTTTTCCCATCGTGCGCAAGCCGTATCCTCCTCCCCAGGGACCTGATGGCAAATATCTATAGAGTCCCAACAATTTTGGCCAAGCATCTCCACAATGTCAAAGCGTACCCAGGGACCTGATGGAAAATATCTATAGAGTCCCAACAATTTTGGCCAAGCATCTCCACGATGTCAAAGCATACCCATCCAAAACTAACCCTGATTCGTAGCAACAACAAGGAAAATCGGCATTTCCATGCAACAAAAACCTCAAAGCTCCCCCACATATCGAACCAAGTATGAGTTGGTCACTCTCTGTCCTGATCCAACTCATCACAAAACAGAGTAGCCAATCAGCCAAATGAATCCCTGGATCCCATAACCATCTCTAATGTGGTAAAGTCCTCACAACCACTAGAATCCACTTGTTCCACATCTCTAGTCGTTGTATGCAATCAATACCTAGACTCCACATGTCATGAATCGATCTGATGCATGCAAAACTGCCCTGCGCCTGCCATACCACACCATGACATTTGTTGTCCTGCCTCCTGAGGGCACACCCCGATACTACCTAGAGTCTAAACATCTTCCTAAGAGAAAGATCCACCACCCGTTGTACATGCTCCCGCGACACCTCAGAATGTCTCGTCCAAAATGTGTCATGCAACTCCCTAAGTGTGAGCTCAAGGGTGGGGTATGTGATGCCTCTGTAGCGGGTCGTGCCAATCCCAAACCTGCATTTGCTAATTCGCGCCCTGACCATATGCCACTGCTGGGAAGTCTCTCTCCTGGCGCACTAAGTCCCATCCCATTGTCTCAAGTGAGCTCCCTGCACCCTACTACTTGTGCTGAGAGTGTTAAAGGAAAATAGCCAAATCCTCAGAGACTGTGAGCAATACAAGGGAGGAATAGGCGTGTGAGTCCTATGGAATATGTCTGACAGATGCTCGTCGTTGCCCTCATCGATCCTGGGTAGGCCAAACAAAATGGTAGGCCTATTGTCCCCGTTACGAGATCTCTCTGGAGGCAATACTCCTAAAACCTGTTGTGCCACATCATCCACTATTGCATTAAGTCCTATCCCACTGTCTCAAGTGAGCTCCCCACACCCTGTTGCTCGTGCTGAGAGTGTTAAAGGACAACAGCCAAATCCTCAGATATTGTGACCAATACTAGGGAGGAATAGGTGTGTGAGTCCCGTGGAATATGTCTAAAAGATGCTCGTCAGTTCCCTCATTGATCGTGGGTAGGCCGAACAAAATGGTACACTTGTCCCTTTCAAGAGATCTCTCTAGAGGCAATGCTCCAACAACCTGTTGCATAACATCATCCACTTTTGTACACCGACACATACCCCTACACTCCTCTGCATAACCCTAAACTCCATAGCATAACTTTGTGCAACACCGGACCTCAACACCCATTGTCGTACCACCCTGTATCATCTAGTATCCCACATGTGCCAGTGCATCCACCACTTTGCTGGTGTACCCACCGTGAGGTGATCTACATATCCTCATCTACCTTAATAGACCTGAGTGGCCCAACTCCTCCAATGCAATCGGAAATAACACTATTGTGTTGAACCTCAGTAGCTTCGGTGCCCAATACATCAACGAGAGAGCATTGTCTCCATATGATGCCTTGTCTGGTGGCCTATCGATGCCACCTCCCCCTACAAACCCCTGCCAGAGTAGGGTAATCAACTTGTGACCCCACGCACAATCAATATGCCAAAACAACTCATGAAATCTATTTGCTCCCCTGTCAAACCATCCTATCACTAGTGTCGATGGAGATTTGAGAGTGTGTGGGTGCTCGGTCACCGGATCCATCGCACCGCTAATACTACCACTAACCAAACCCATGCTATGGCGGCAAGTCCCTCCTAGATCCCAACAATAGTCTGGTCCTTGGACAACTCCAGTAACCCATGGCCCTTGTTGGACTATGCCCCTGGCCATGCTCCACCATGTACCAACTCAATATCTCTTGCCATCCTATCCCAAAAGAGGGATCGAAGGCACAATCTCCTGTGGAAGGAACAAGCCCTCCAGGCTAATGTGGTGTCGTACTCAGATAATGTCACTTAGTCCTACCTACTAACCTAGTCATCCCCTCTGGTATGTCTAGACAACTCTACCTCTCTCAATCCAATGCATAGGGTTGGGCTAATGACGTTGTAGGTCCCGTCAACGTGCCTCTGAAGAGAACTATGCTGAAATCCCAAAGTGTGCTCTCTATGTTTCCCCTCATCAATGGCTAGCCCAAAGGATGGTTGCGCATCCTCCTCGATCATGAGCTCAACATGAGCCTCCAACTTCTCCTCAATAATCAACTCAACATTCAATACGTTCTCAACAGTCAGTTGTAGGAGGATGTCATCCTGAGACTTTGTCATGGACCTAGATGCCTCATCAATGGATACTTCAACAACGGATGGCACCTCATCAACAGTGGACACCTTAGTGCCTCTAGCACCTCATCAACAGTGGACACCTTAATGCCTCTAGCACCTCATCAACTATGGATATATCCCCTAGCACCTCATCAACTGTGGATATGTCTCCTAGCACCTCATCAACGGGTGTATGCTCAACTGTCTCATTGCCAACCATGACCCCTCCAACCACTTTTTCATCTTTTGCCTTGATGCACCTCACCATCCCTGTATAATTCTAGTGAATATCCACCGATTTGTGCATGTCTTTTAGTTGGCAGAACTCCCAAAAGGAGGGAGATGCCTAAATGTCATCTCCCAATGATTAGTATACCTTCCAATTTGCTGTCAATAACTCCACATCAGTTGTTATCATGTCTTTCCATCTTGATGCATCACCCATAATTTTGGGCATAGTGGATTTGTTGTATAACTGAGAATGGTCTTGATTCCCAATTGTGGTATGAATCAGCTGCTCCCCCACATCAATCATCATTTGTTGCAACCTAATCACCTCATTCAAGGTTACTGCCATGTTATTTGTTTTTAACCTTTCTTTGGATCCCATAATTTCTTAGCTTTTTATTCTGGTCCTGGAAGTCTTCTTCTTGTCATCACTTGGCTTAAGGCCCACAGCTGGCCAAGATCAGGCTCTGATACCACTGTAATGTACCCAAGCTAAATTTCAAGCAAATGACTGTAATTTTTCCAAGCAACTTCAAGCAAATATTTCCAAAAATTTTGAAACTTCTTAGGATAACTTTTATCAAACATTTCAAGGACGAATTCTGATAAATAACTCCAGCCAAACTTATGAGGCAAAAATATGAATTTTGTTGGAAATAACTTCAATGGTTTACAAGCCCAAATGGAAGGTAAGACCTTGAATTCTCTCCAGCTGATAAGAGGGGCAAAATTCTATAACTATTGGTGCAGATGACCAGGTAATTTCTCATTTAATGCTTAGGGCCAATTCAACCTCCTGGAGACTAAATTTCGTCCTCCCAAAATAGGCCGCTAAAGGACTTCTTTTCCAAAGATAATTCTGCCTCGTAATTTTTAGTTTATATTGCACAAAGACAAGCACAAAAGTCATTTAACATTATGAAAACACTCATCAACAACCATGACTGACTTAGAGGGCACTGCTAAGTATGCATATGTGTATTTATTCAAAGCTGGTCCAGGAGAAGATGATAATAAATCTGAACATGAGCAGACTGGTAATTACTTTGCCATGAATAAACACAGTGAGCACAAGAATATTAGAATTCTGAGGCAAAATCTGAATTTCATTAGTAATGATTCTTCAATGTTTATCAATGCATATGTAAGCAAAACCTGGGACTCTCATCAGCTGTTAAGATGAACCAAATTCTTTAATATTTTCCATTAAAATGTCTGGAAAGACAAGCTTCAACGATTCTAGAGTAACTTAGTCCCGTTGGATGATAAATTCGGACTCAAAAGTATGCCACAGTACTAGAGGTCTGATATAATTCTGATGAGATGCCTGTCCAATGAAAATCACAGAAAACCGAACCTCTCGCGGGACATATTCAGCCCTCTTTCTCTACCATATTTGGACAGCATTTAGGATGGGAGATTTGGCCTTTGCTTGACAAATAAACCTCTGAAATTTGCAAATGGAACACTGTCCCTTTGGAAAGATTTATTATCAGATCAGGGACTTAAACTCTAGAAGGCAATTCTGAAAATTTCGTTCCTCAAATAAAGAGAATTCGACTCTCTTTTTCAATGCTAAACTCATCTTCCTTGAGATGAAATGACCAGCAACAAATAAGGATGAACTCCGCCCTCTTGAACCCTGAAATGAGCACAATTGGAAAATCTGATGTAATCTTCCCTTGAGTTAACTACGGTGGCACTCGAAGTCCACTGAAGATAGCTTTGAGTTTCGCTTGAAACTCTTTGAAACTCATTTGAGCTTCTTCTCAAATGTCGAATAGAATTGGTAAGATATAATGACTGGCCATTGAGTTCCTCCTCCTTTTATAGTTTTTCATGGAGCCTCTCTCCATCTTCTAGATTATCCTTTTCCCTATTATTTTATTGGTGGGGCCCAATTTCCACTAGGAGACGTTTTTCCGCCATTTTGAATTAAATAATTATTTGCCTCATTTAAATATTATTTTGCCGCCAATCTCCAATAAAACAATAGTTTTCCTCTATCCTCCAATAAAATATTATTTTCCATCATTCTCTATTAAAATAATAATTTTTCTTCCTCCTCTAAAAAATATTCAAATATTCTTTTGCCGTCATTCCATTAAAATAATAATTCCTCCCTTCTCTCACAAAATAATATTTTCACCTTTTTAATATTACCCAAAAATTTACAAAACTCCTGAGTGAGTGATTTTGCATGCACAAAAATTGGGAACATCATAGCTCATGTGCCCTGGTTGACATAAGCTCTAGAAATCACTCTTAATCTCAACACAAGGCAATCCAAACTTGGGGACATTACACCCTAAGCTCGCAGACCTGTAACCTGCACATTGCAATAAACTTGTTTGGGAGCATGTGCACTGGCCATGGGGTATCGCCCATGTTTTATGTGAAGGTATAAATCCATATAGAAAATAAACCTATTCTTAATGCAATCTATTCTAGTATGAAACATGATATGAATGATATTAGAATGTTCACCCAATATGCAATGCAACTACACTACTATGCAATGCAAGTACACAACGGATGACCTTTAAGTATAGTCATATAACCAATGTGGCCAGCATATGATTAGATCAGCATAACATCCCTTGCCCCTATGATTAATCATGAGATATATCCATAAAGCATTACAATCATCAACATAATACTCACACATTAAATCACCAGGGTGAGAGGTGGGAAAATAAAACAACCATATGTCATGAAAAGGAGTCATGGATAAAGAGCTAAAAGAGGAATCCGACTTGCACCATTGAATCCTTGCAGCTTATGAATTTTTTTTCAAGAGCTATCTCATGCATACAACTCTCATTGATGTCTTTAGGGACAAGCCAGGAGTGACATGATCAAGGAGATGGATGGAGGACAAGGTCTTGACATCCAGGATGCTCATCACAAGAAATCAAATTCAAGAGGGTTAGCCAATGTTGGTTCATTATGTTCAAAATTTATTCATCCTGATTATGATTGAGAGACTACAACAGGAAGATCTAAGGATGGCCTAAATACATCAATAATCATGTCTTCCTGATTATATGGAGCATGAAGCAAGACAAGGTCATGGTTAACATCATCATCAGTGTCATAGATTGGATCCTTATCAAAATGATAGCTACTCATATCCCACTTCCTTTCTTCTATATGTAGAAAATCACAAATGCTAACCTCCGGGGAATGGATGGGATCACCCTTTCAAGGTCTTCATAAAATGCATCATCAAATTCAACATCTATGAAGATGGGGGATCTCGCCTCAACTTCACTTGCCAAAATGTCATTTTCTTCCTCATCGTACTCCCTTCCTAGATTATCTTCAAGTTCACTTTCAATGAGTTCATCTTGATGATCCAAACAGTACTCTTCTTCATCACAACCCTGATTTCTTTCATCAATAGAATGATCGAGATGATCGGGGGTGACATTTATGTTGGATGGCAATGATCTTCAACTTCTTTAGCATAATTGAGGAGACCCGCTTTTAATAGGCCTCCTAAGGAAATTATAAAATAATAGTGGAAATAATAAAATAAGATTAGATTACATCATCAAATTTTAGAGGGAAAAAAGACAACTAGTTTTTCAACTCATATTTTCACCTTATCTTCGTATGGGTTTACTCAAATTTCGAGCAGAAACACTCATTGGATGCAGAATTTGATTCCTCCTCCAAGGAGTACCCATGTTGCATACTTTCAATGGACCCTGCTACACGACAAATGAGAAATACATTAAAAACGTGATTGCAATCACGATTTTTCATATATTTCTCATTTTTCTTGTAGTAGGGCCCATCGAAAGTATGCAACATGGGTACTCCTTGGATGAGGAATTAAATTTTGCATCCAAAAAGTACTCTCGCTCGAAATTTGAGTAAAAACTTAGGGATATAAGTTGAAAATACGAGTTGAAAATGTAGTTTTATTATTTTGTTATTTTTTAATCTGTGTACTTTTTTACTCCAAAAATGGTGAATCATCCCCCATGATTGACATCATCATCTTGAATCCTATTGGTTCTTGTAGAGTTTATTTTGGTTGTACATTTTTCTTAGGAGGCCCATTTTAGACCTCAAAAATCCCCTAATACTTGAAGGACAACTTCAAGATAGCACATTGGTCCCAAATACTTGAGGAATTCTTCAATGAATACCCCAGTAGAAGGAATGGTCTTAGGTTTGCAATAACATTTAAGCCAATCTCTTTGATCATCCCCAAAGGAATTAATGAAGAATCCCATGAGAGTATCCTCATAAATCATGTGGATCTCAAGTATACTTGAAAATTTTGGCAAAATGATTCATAGTTGAAGAACGATCACCATTAAATTTTGGGACGTTCATCATAGATTCGATTTGGATATCTAGGAATATTGTTGATATCCAAAGAAAGGTATATCTCATCCAAATCCCAAGGATCCATTGCCTCGAGTCTTGCATAGCAACCAAATAAGGAGTCATCAAGGTGAATCTAAAATGCCTTAAACGATGCTTGCTTCACACTACAAGCATTGAGGCTTTGAATCTTAATGAAGAACTCAGGATTCATTCTTCCAATGGAGTCGCCAAAAGGGTATCTAACTTGTCATTAAAGATTTTTCCCCTTCAAAGGGATGAAACTCAATCTTCAGATTATAGGGAGGTAGACTTGCTTCCTCCCCAACAACGGCGATAGAAATGTTGTTGCAAAATCTAACAGGGATTGTAGAAGGGTACCCTATGAGGCAATTACTAGAACAAGTGACAATAATAAGGTTGTAGCTCACTGTCACCACAGCTACTACTGCCTGCTCTTTATGGATTTTCACTAATGGGAGGAGTCTCGATATATATGTCACCTAAGAGATATTCTAGATTTATAGGTATAAGGTGACACAAAGGGCTTCTAAGGGATGGCTCATCTTAGGTATAAGGATCAAGCGATGAAGAAGAGGCAATTTGCATCCCTTGGAGAGGCCAAATTTGGGCATGCTATACCTAAGGTTTGATTAATAGCATGGATAATGGAGTGACCCAAAGTCAAGGTACCAAGAAAAGGTCTCCAACAATGAATTCTAGTGAGACAATGGCTCATGAAACCTACAATAAGCCCTCAATCTAAAGCATCCCTTGGAGAGGCCAAACTTGGGCATGCTAGACCTAAGGTTTGATTAATAGCGTGGATAATGGAGTGACCCAAAGTAAAGGTACTAAGAAAAGGTTTCCAACAATGAATTCTAGTGAGACAATGGCTCATGAAACCTACAATAAGCCCTCAATCTAAAGCTTAACCAAACTAGGGTTTCTCCTAAATGCAAATAGTTAGGGCAACAAAAATTATGGAGAATGATGGATGGATTAACCACCAATAGGAGTGATTTTGAGGCAACCACTTCAACTTTTATTGTTGAATCCTTCCAAAACCAAAAATCGCTCTACTAGAGCAATTCGCACTAAGCCCTAATTGGGCCCCTTATCCTTGAGAGGTCCAAAAAAGAGAAAGGAGAAATAGAGAAATTTTATTTGTGGATAAAGTAAAGGTTGATGAATTCTATTAGACAAGGCCAGTGCCTAGTGCTTGGGTGGATGGAGTCTATGGATTCTTAAGATTAGCTAAAACTTGCTAAGGAGTAAGGATGTCTTAATGCCCTAGCACCAAAACCCTAACTATTACCTTTGTGAAGGATCAAAATTCACTTGGGAGAGCTAATGTAAGATTCACCAAGGGGATTGTCATTCACAAATCATACATGAGTAATGCATGCAACAATGAGACCTAGCTTCCATACAATTTATCTTCAATAATGATAGTGCAATAAAAAACCCTGAATCATCAATTTAATCCATACATTAGACATAAAATAAGAATTTTTAAAAGATAAAGCTCACTTACAAGATAATATGCATGAACAATACAATTATTGATCCAAGGCAACTTCATTAAAGACAAGAATATAGCTCCAATAAACAAAATGATCCATAGATCACATCTTCTCCAAGATACAAAGAGGCTGAAATTCTCCTGAGTGCCGAAATAGTCCAAGTGACAATGATGAATAACTATGATCCTCTCCTCTATTTACATGAGGATGCGTTCTAATTATTAGCCTACAAGCCCCTAATAACAAGTAAAATCACACAAACGCCTTGTGTTACAAGCCAACCCACTAGCTTTTGACATAAATTCTTAAAAAAGCCCACAAGTGTGAGACATGAGACCTCTAGGGTTGACGTTATCCATAAAATTGGCTCAAAATGCCATGCTTTGGTGCTACAAGGTATCAAGTGTTAGGCAGTAGCATCTAAAAATCATGAGTTGAGGGTTGGCCCTTAAATCAACATCAATAGCTCTTTGTGTTCCCAAAATCCAGTTGGAGCACCACAAAAGGGTCTCCATGGGTCTCCAATTGCTCATAATGTCCATCTCTGCTCCAGAATTAAGGGATTTCCAGGTGCTACTAGCCCTCCTAAGTCTTTGAAAATATGTTGCAAGAAACTTCTAGGAACCCGACGTTTCAGGCCATACTCATACCTAAAACTCGCCTGAAACGTGACCATCATGTAATCATCTATGAGAGTTAATATAAATTTGGTTTTCCTTCTAAATTGTCATCTATGGGTCTAATTCCCTTTTTTCTTGCAAGATAATGTGTTATTCACTTATTTATAAATTTCTTTATATATATATATATATATATATATATATACACATACATGACATTTTGGCCAACATTTCCATTTTTGGGACGTGACGTTTCTAAACATACCCGTTTCGGAAACTCCAAAACATTTCGACACTTCGTGCAACTTAGCTCTGAAGGTGAGACCATCATCATATGGGCCCTAAATCGATTTCCATTCCTCATATGGTGCTAAGATCAACCTAGGGGCATGTTGGATCTAGGTGTGTCATCCTGAAAAGTCATCAAATCTAGTGCAAAGTCGCAGAACATCCTAGGTGTAGGAAGTGCCCAAGGTCATGTGTGATGTACTACTATTGCGTGGAGGTCTGAGGCTCTCAACACTTCACCCGTGAGTGCCAATATACTTCTCTCATGGCATGGGTACCTGTGGGTAAGGTGCCCTGGACATGGGCTATTGAACCACCTAACAATCACAACATAGATTCTAGTGAAATCAACTAGTCATTAGGGACAATAATCATTATTGCATCTAAGTGAACCAAGCTTGAACGTAATGGGCTATCTAACACTTCATAAGGATTCTCTTCCAAGATCAAGGCCTTGGGCTCACAATGGTGTTTCCTCCCTAGGTAGGAGTGGCTAAAAGACAACCCTATTAGGTGTTTGCAACCCCTAAGGGGAGGTAACACTTCCCCCGTCCGCCCTTCAATTGATAGTTGTTCGTGAATAATAATGATGGTACGGAGGGGAGAAGACTTCATGGCCAAGTTCCATGGTCAAAGGGACCAGTATGATGGGGATCCACCTCCTAAATGTATAGATGTGAGGAGGGAGCCATGATGTATGCATGAGTTACCAACTCATGGCATTGTTTTTCCACCCCTCTTGTGCACCTTTTACTTTTGCTTGATTTTATCTTTGTATTATTGCTCATAGATCAAAGGGGTAGAGTTTGCTTCAAATGATATTGCAGTTGTATTACCCCTTAAGGATGAGTCATTTCATTGCTCATCGAGGTTGGGACATGTGAAGGTTCCCTTCATGATGTAATGGAGAAACATGTGCTCAAGAATCGACTGACAACCATAATGAGTGAGGTAGGGATCATGTTAGGCTTTTGCCCAGATGCTAATTTGTATGTCCTGGCCGTCTTTTGCATTTTGATATTCTTTCTTTTGATTTTGTTTTGTGGCCATGATATGCACTTTCTTTTACTTTTAGCGGCATCAACCTCCCAGGGCAAAGTTTCGGGCCCTATTTAGGTATGTGGATGTATGGGTGACAAATCCTAGATAACCAATGGTCAGTTGTACCTAAAGAATGGACGTGAGATAAGGGCTTCTAACATATGATGGAAAGTGGTAAGTATGAAATAAGGATAGATGGAACTATGTTATCTCAATCAAGGCTTCCCAAGTAGTGCCCCTCCTATACCCATTGGGCCATTACGAGAGGTCCCACGAGACTAGGATCAAAAATTAAACCCCATTTAAGGTCAGAGAACAAGATCACAATCAAAACCCCTCCTTCTTCCAGTTCACCCCATAATCCATATCAAATGCCCAACTACAAACAAGCATAAGCACCCGATTGCAAAATCGGGTGAAGTACATTTTCATCTGAAGCCCACCTTCGTCCATGTGCTCTTATCGGATGGGTGAGAAGCGTATGGCTAATGTAGCTGACACAAATAAAATGGCACATCATCAACTAGTGGTGGTTATCAAGGGCTGCATGGCTGGCCAGCTAGATGTGAAGAATAGGAAAAAAGTTTTCTCCTATAAGGTTACCCATTTGGTGGGTAACAAAGCCTAGGCATTTGATAGCAGCAAATTTCAAAGCATGTGTTGAGATACTAGAGAGGTACAGCAGACTATATTCTGAGCTATCTTGGAAGAGATGGAGTGAAATTGCAAGGATATACAAACTCAGATTGGGGAAGGAGTGCAACAAATTTGCTTCAATCTTGGATCAACAATGATTTCCTAGTTCAGTAGGAAGCAAACTTCATGGCACTCAATTCAGCAGAGGCAGAATATATGTCAGCAAGTGTGACGAGTTGTGAGGTCATTGGATATTCAAGTTGATTGCAAGATTATCTAGTCAGGAGTTGGAGCCTATGGTGATAAACAGTGATAATCAGAGTTGTATCAAACCCTCTGAGAATCCATTGTTTCATGATAGGTGCAAGTATATTGAAAACAAGTATGACTTCATCAAAGGCAAGATCCATAAATGGGAAACGAAGCTTTAGTATATCTCCACAAATGAGCAAATTGTAGATGTTCTCTCCGAGCCTTTGGTGAAAGGGAAGTTTATGTTTTACAAGAACAAGCTAGGAGTGGTGGAAAGTATTTCCTTGCTAAGGAATATTGATGTTTGTAGCTCAAGTAGGTACTTCTGCACAAGCCTAAATGTCAAAGTGTGTGGAAGTTGTTTAATTAGATCTTAACCTTGTAATTTTATTTATTAAAGTAATTTCTTTTATGAGAAAAATTAGTTTAATATAATGAAATGCAAAAGTTTTTTTCTTTTTGTTTTTCAAGTTGTCTGTGATCCTCCAAGCTTGACTTGTGGCTTGAGGAGCTGCGACCCAGAGGCATCTAAGTCATCAAAGTCACCCAGGGATTGCACTTGGCTTGGGCCACACCAACCCTTAGCTGACTGGATTTTTTAGCATGTCTCCTCCCCCTAGCACAGGGCACAACCACCCTCCATGAGGTTTGATCTTGGGTCGCCTTGCTGACGAGGCCCATCTTCAACCAGTTGTGCTAGTGGGACTTTACTAATGAAATCCAAAAGTTATTTGCATTAGTGAATTATTTAAATTACAACCATCGATCTCAAGTGAAGTTGAGGTTTAATTCAACTGTAAATCACTTTAGAGATTAGGGTTGTTGATTTAGTCATAAGACAAACATATAAAAATAAGACTAGGCTAAGGGAGAACACACATTATTGAGCACAAGACAGTGAAATAAGATCTCATTGGTGTTGAGAAATCAATGCTAATAGTAATTAGGGTTTGATTCCTCTTCTTTGATAATTACTTGTGAATTATGTTGCTTTCTTTTACTTCATTTTTTTATATTATGTTTCATCAAGCAATTACCAATATATGTGTATATGAAGATCACAAGAACAAGAGACACAAGACGTAGGTGAAGAGCTAGGGAAAAACCCTCATAAGGGGAAAACCCAAACAAAACTCTTCCTTTAGTAGATTCAAAGACAAGATGAGATAGTCCAAGAATCTTTTGACCTATACACAAACTTCACCCAATCACCAAGTCAGCCCTTCCTTCTTCTTCAAGTGATTTTCTCCCAGTAGCAACTTCGACCTAGAACTTCGACCTGGCAACAGCAGAATTTCAGCCTCCACGGCAGTAGAACTTCGACCCCAACAACAAAACTTCAACCTGCAGTAGAATTCAAAATTTTGGCCCCAGTAATAGCCTAGTAACTTCGCACGTGTGAGAGCAATATGGCCCAAAACTTCAACTTTTTCTTCTCCTTCAATCTTCTTCCTTCTCTTGGAATTTCACACCTTTTCCTGCCTCTCTTTCTTGTGTATCAAACTTGTTGAGTGAGTGAGCAGATGGATCGAACTACCTATCTATGTATAGCCTCTTCTGGGGGTCGAATTGCCCTAATGTAGGCCGACTTCATCATCATAGGCCCGACTTGGTGTGGAGGTGTCAAATGACCTATTTAACTAAAAAATAATTATTTTTACTGTTGAGAAATGGCAACAAGAAATTCTAGTTTAATTTGTCCTTGAATTAAACTGTGAATTAAATTCGAATTCTATTCTCATATCAACTTAAAATAGTTAAATTAAGTTTATTAAACTTACTTAACTTAGGCAATTTGAGTTGGAAGTCTTTTGGAAGTCATGTATATGTTCTCCCTACTTTGTAGGAGTCCAATGTGAATTAATTGTGAGTTGTAAAATAGAAGACTCAGTTTCACGAGTCAGTTCAGTTAAATTAGTTCTAAAACTGATTGAGAGAACTAATAGTGAGTTAACAGTGTGTGGTGACACTAATGAACTCCACCAGTGCTACTCTAGTTAACTGAATATTTTCTCATCAGAAACTCATGCATGTCGATTCTGAGAAAGACCCAATTGAGACTAGAGTGCAGGGAATGTGTACTATTTGTTTTACATTTTTCTGAGTTGCACTGATAGTGCATGCAATCAACAACTGATACTTGAGGATTGCACTATTTTTAAAGGCTTTATTTCCCTTTAAATACAAGCTATCCTTCATAGGAATTACACATTGGAATAGAGACTTGGAGAGCTTGTGAATTGGCTAAGCTTTTGCCTTGAGCTTGCTTATGAGTTGGAGATTGAATTTGTTGAGTGTTGGGATTGTTCTAGAGAGAACAAGCATTGTAATTTCATCTTGATTTTCTGGATTAATACAAAACAAATAGTGGCGTTTTGAGCTTTGGCTTTCCCCGGATATTTATTGTGTTATATACCTTTGATTCTCTTCCTCTATTGATTATTGTTTTCTCGATGTTTATGGGCTTCCGTTGTAAAGAGTAGAAGTAGATTCTCGTCTCTTGTTTTAGTAGATTACATGAGCTTATGAATCTACAGGTTTTTCTACATGGTATCAGAGCAAGATTTTTTTGCACCAAGAGTTTGCAGAGAAGTTTTGAGAATTTCTATGCAAAATTTTCAGAAACAAATTGCAGATTTGGATTCCTTGGGAAAAGATACCCAAATTCAAAAAAATCGGCTGAATCGGAGTTCGTACGAGGGAGATATTGTTGATTTAAAATCAACTCTCTAGAGGAGATTTTGAAGTTTTGAGTTTCTGGGTTACAGTTGAAAGTCGAATTTGCATACGTACTTCAGGATCGGCAGATGATGTTCCATGGGTTGAAGCTTGAGTATGCCTTGGAAGACAACTCGAATTTTATAGCCTGAAGGAACAGAATGGAGGTTGTGCTAGAAGATAATGGCTTGAAGGAATTCACTGACCAAGAAGTCCCCAAGCTAGCAGCCACGAATGCACAAAACTTGACCGAATGGAAGAAGTGTGTGGCGAAGGCAAGGCGGATAATCCTTGAGGGAGTTCGAGACCACATTGTCTCGAGTCTCCATGGCAAGGAAACTTTGCATGCTATGTGGAAAACATTGACGGACTTGTATCAAAATAGCAGTGATCAAAGGAAGTTGGCACTGAAGGATAAACTTCATAAAATCAAGATGGAGAAAGGCAAGACGATTCCAAAGTACTTGACCAAGTTCACTCAATGTCAGGATGAACTTGGAAGTGTTGGAATCACAGTTGCCGAGGAGGATATGGTGAGCCTTGCTCTTCTTGGACTCCCAAAGAGTTGGCATAGTTATCAAGACTCTGTCAATGGTCAGGAGAAGCTACCAGATTGGGAACAACTATGGTCGGATTTGATGCAAGATGAGATCAGGAGGAACACCAAGGATGGCTCTTCATCAAACACTGATGATGAAGAGAACTATGCCTTAGCGATTAAGGCAAGGAAGGGGAAAGGTAAAATTTCTCATTCCAAATCAGATTCTTATCATGGAGGTAAGAAGAAGGACATGACGAAAGTTAAATGCTTTCATTGTCACAAGATGGGTCACTTTGCTACAAATTGTCCATTGAAGAAGTCCAAGGAGAAGTCCTCAGGAGGAGCAGCGAGCGAGGCTTTGGCTTCCCAATTCGAATTGGATTTTTCCCTCATTGCATGCATGGTGTCTTCAATGATGGGAAGTGTCTGGTACTTAGACAGTAGAGCTTCTTTCCACATGACTGGCGACAAAGAGTTATTCAGTGAACTGGAGGAGAAAGATCTCAAGATGCATATCGATATGGGTGATGATGGTAAGTATAGTGTTACTAGTGTGGGCACTATTACTTTTCAGAGGAAGCATGCGGCTCCACTCACCTTGAAGAATGTTATGCATGTACCCAGACTGACGAAGAACTTGGTATCCGTTGCCATGCTTGAGGATAGAGGCTATGATGTGATCTTTTTGAAAGGAAAGGCGTTCCTTCGACACATAGCCACGGGTCAAGTAAAGAAGATAGGGATTCAAGTTCAAAATCTCTATAAGATAGAGGTAGAGGATTGTGCTGCTTTGAGTTCAAAAGTGGAAAAGATGTTGAGCCGAGACGTCGGCGAGTTGTGGCACAAGCGATTAGGCCACTTGCATCATGGGGCTTTGAAGATATTGCAACAAATCTCTACCAGTCTTCCCAAAGGTACGCTTGAGCAAGTTGATACATGCAAGGGTTGTACTTTGGGAAAATACACCAAGTCTTCCTTTGGAGATATAGACAGTCGAGCGAAGTCTATTCTGGAGAGAGTCCATTCAAATGTGTGTCGACCATTCTCGACAGTATCCACCGCCAAACACAGGAATTATGTTATATTTGTAGATGACTATTCTCGTAAATGTTGGATATTTTTCATGCAAAGAAAGGATCAAACATTCACAAAGTTTTGTGAATTCAAAGCATTGGTCAAGAAAGAGTCAGGCAAGAAGGTTAAAGCTCTACAGAGTGATAACGGTGGAGAATATGTCTCCAATGAGTTTAAGAACTTTTGTGTAGCGGAAGGGATTAAATGAGAGTTGACGGCACCTCATAACCCTCAACAGAATGGGGTTGCGAGAGGAAGAACAAGAGCATAGTAGGGGCAGAAAGGGCGATGTTGCATGATTAGGGCCTACCACTACACTTGTGGGCTGAGGCATGCAACACAGCGGTTTATGTTCAGAACTGTAGCCCACATCGAATACTTGAGAGTAAAACACCAAAGGAAGCTTATTCCGGTAAGAGGCCAGATGTTGGTCACTTCAGGATTTTTGGGTCATCGATTTATTGCCATGTGACCAAAGATGCACGGAAGAAGCTTGAGCCAACAGCAGAGTTGGGGATCTTTGTGGGGTACACTGATACTCCCCACAACTATCGGGTGTACATGCAAACCAATCGGATGACAGTGGTTCGCAGGGATGTCAAGTTTGATGAGGAGAAGGCCATGTGAGTATCCCTTGAGAGGGAGCTTGAGCTACATGCGGAGGAGAAAATTTTAGTTCCTAAGGTTGAGGAGCCTCATATTGATGTGGAGCAGCCACATGCATAGGTTCCGGGAGTAGAGACATCCACTCAGGCAGAGTCTGCCAAAGAGGGAAGAAAGCGCACTAGAGAGGATGACAAATTGTTGGATGATGCACGAGAGAATGTGGGAGCACCCTCTTCTCAACGCAGACAGAGTAGGTCACCAAACAGGTACACTAGATACATGGCACTTATGGGTGCATGTGTTGTGACAGAGCCATCTTCCTATCATGAAGCAGTGCAGCAGCTAGTTTGGGTTGATGCGATGGTGGAGGAGTATGACTCCATTGTTTGAAACAGTGTTTGGGATGTGGTCCCGAGACCGGAGGACAAGTCAGTTGTGAGCTCCCATTGGCTTTACAACGTAAAGCAAGCTGCAGATGGCAGTGTGGAGAAGCATAAGGCCATATTTGTGGCACGTGGCTTTTCACAGGTACAGGGGATTGACTATGATGAGACCTTTTCTCCTGTTGCAAGGTACTCATCAATCACATCTATTTTGGCACTATTAGCATGGATGGGTTGGAAAATCCATCAAATGGATGTGAAGACTGTCTTCCTCAATGGCATGATTGAGGAAGAGGTGTACATAGAGGAGCCCGAAGGTTTTGAAACCTTGGACAGTGAGTCACATGTGCGCCGATTCAAGAGAGCGTTGTATGGGCTGAAGCAAGCACCCCGTGCTTGGTACACTATGATAGATAGCTACTTCACTGGGTTGGGCTTCATGAAGAGTGAAGCGGATGCGAACCTGTATCACATAGTGGTGGAAGGTAAGTTGTTGATCATTGTACTTTATGTAGATGAGCTTATACTGACAGGGGATGAGAAGCTTATAAAATAGATGGGGAGTTGTTTGTATCTCAAGGCAAGTATGCCAACGAGATACTCAGGAGATTCCGCATGGAGAGCAATAAACCCATGGAGACTCCTTTAGTTGGTAAGTAGAGGAAGGAGGATGTTATTTCAGGGGAAGTAGTGGAAGCTACTGTTTACAGGCAACTTGTGGGTTCACTCACGTACTTGGTAAACACACGACCGGATATGTGCTATGCAGTTAATCATCTTAGTCAAGAGATGGTTAGGCCTACCAAGCTGTATTGGAAGGCAGCAAAGCATGTATTGAGATACCTCATAGGCACTACTCAGTTTGGGTTATGGTACAGACAGACAGAGGGA
Source organism: Pinus tabuliformis (assembly GCA_031772625.1). Classification (NCBI taxonomy): domain Eukaryota; kingdom Viridiplantae; phylum Streptophyta; class Pinopsida; order Pinales; family Pinaceae; genus Pinus; species Pinus tabuliformis. Next base: position 302,752,380 of record CM062809.1, read on the forward strand.
GTGAAGCTTCAAGGCTTCATCGATGCAGATTGGGCAAAGAGTCCATCCGACAGGAAGAGCACATCAGGAGGGATCTTTAATATTGGGTCAGTGGCAGTTTCTTGGTACAACAAGAAACATAAATCGATTGCACTCAATTCGGCAGAGGAAGAGTACATGGCTGCAAGTCAGGCAGCATGTGAGGCTATTTGGATGAGGAAGATCTTGGTTGGTTTGTTTGGTCAACAAATGGATCCGACTGTGATTTATTATGATAATCAAAGTTGTATCAAACTCTCTGAAAATCAAGTCTTTCATGATCAGTCCAAGCATATTGATATCTGGTATCATCATCTCAGCGATTGTGCCTTGAGGTAGATCATGTTGTTATATTACATTCCCACAAAGGAGCAAGATGCTGACATCTTGACAAAGGCATTGCCAAGATGTAAATTCGAGTTTCACAGAGACAGGATCGAGGTAGTTGACAATCCCTTTCTTGTTGAGAGGGAATGTTGAGAAATGGCAACAAGAAATTCCATTTTAATTTGTCCTTCAATTAAACTGTGAATTAAATTCGAATTCTATTCTCATATCAACTTAAAATAGTTAAATTAAGTTTATTAAACTTACTTAACTTAGGAAATTCGAGTTGGAAGTCATGGATATGTTCTCCCTACTTTGTAGGAGTCCAGTGTGAGTTAATTGTGAGTTGTAAAATAGAAGACTCAGTTTCATGAGTCAGCTCAGTTAAATTAGTTCTCAAACTGACTGAGAGAACTAATAATGAGTTACAGTCAGTGGTGACACTAATGAACTCCACCAGCGCTACTCTAGTTAACTGAATATTTACTCATCAAAAATTCACGCATGTCGATTCTGAGAAAGACCTAGTTGACAGTAGAGTATAGGGATAGTGTACTATTTGTTTTAGATTTTTCTAAGTTGCACTGGTAGTGCAAGCAATCAAGAACTGATCCTTGAGGGATTGCGCTATATTAAGAGGCTTTATTTCCCTTTAAATATAAGCTATCCTTCGTAGAATTACCCATTGGAATAGAGACTTGGAGAGCTTGTGAACTGGCTAAGCTTTGGCCTTGAACTTGCTTATGAGTTGGAGATTGAATTTGCTGAGTGTTGGGATTGTTCTAGAGAGAACAAGCATTGTAATTTCATCTTGATTTTCCACATTAATACAAAACAAATAGTGGGGTTTTGAGCTGTGGCTTTCCTCGGATATTTATTGTGTTATGTGCCTTTGATTCTCTTCCTCTATTGATTATTGTTTGCTCGATGTTTATGGGCTTCCGCTATAAAGAGTAGAAGTAGATTCTCATCTCTTGTTTTAGTAGATTACATGAGCTTGTGAATCTACAAGTTTTTCTACATTTACATGAAACAAAAGCCCAAGAAGGGTCCAATAAATTCTACAATGACTCTATTGACTCAATATGAAACCTAGAAGCCTATAATGGAGGCTTTGACCTATAAACATGATGACCCAAGGATGAGACCCATGCTTTAATAAGTCATTATAAAAAAAAAAAATTGACAGATAGATTACATTATATAATTATGAAGATTGAACCTAGTTACATTCTTCAACACTCCCTCTTAACTAGGGAGGTATTCATATATACATATATAAGTACATGGAAGATCTCAAATAACACATGAACTACGAAGTGTTCAGGCACACTCAATGCCATGGACTAGATACCTAACCAGGGTTATCTATCTAGGTGGGACTAATACGCACTAAAGTTTTCAACCACTCTAGGTACCATCATGCTTACTAACTAACCATCAACGCAGAGATTTAGGAGCGTATCCAAGGCCAGAGCTCCAAGACCAACGCCACCCTCCCTCTTCAAGATCAAGATATCAAATACACATAGGCCGACCAAATGTCCTCCAAAGAATTTTCCATTAGATGCTTCATCTCTCTTTATCAACCAAACCTGCAATGTCAACCAAACCAAGCATGCCTCTAAAATACTCAAACTTTTGATTCAAAAGAGACTTTGTCAGCACATCAACTACGAATTCATCATCTTATACGAAACTTTTAATATAATGGTATTTGTTGTTGATATGCTTCATCCTTGCATGGAATAAAAGGTCTTCTTTGATTATCACAATTTATTATAGTAGGATCCAAAGGCTTTCCAAACAAATCTCACAAGAGTTTTCTTACCCCAACAACTTCCTTTCCTACTTCACATGCAACAACGTATTCAACTTCGGCACGACTTAATGCAACATGATCTTGTTTTCTACTCATCCATGAGATCAGTGCAGCGCCCAAACTAAAACATCCACCGGTAGTGCCTCTGTCATCAGCCTCACTGCCACCCCAATCTGAATCTGTGAAACCTGTCAACTTACCTTCCTTTCCATCATATTTTAGGCAGTGATGTATAGTGCCACTGAGATATCTAAGAATATGCTTAGCAGCTATCCAATGGTCATGACGAGGCTCCTACTGAAATTGACTAAGAATATTTATAGCAAAACATACATCAAGTCTTGTATTTACTAGATACATTAGAGGGCCCACCAACTTATGATAGCTAGTAGGATCGACGAGACTAGAGTCAAAGCTTCTCAATTTCTTGAGATTAGTGTTCGGGAATCCATCATACCGAATTTCTATAAAACGTTGATTATGTATTTACCTTGACCCATATATATTTCTCCAAGTTTCTGCCAAACTTCCAAACCCAAGTAATAGTGCATAAGTCCCAAATCTTTCATTTTGAATTCAGCTGCCAACATCTTCTTGCATTCTTGTATTCTATGCTCCACACCTGTAATAAGCAAATCATCTACATAAAGTAGTATAATGACTGGTTCATTGTTTACTACCTTAATGTAGAGATTTGGATCTACAAAACTTTTGATAAACCCAATTCTTAAGAGATATGCATCCATTCTTGCATTTCGTGCCCTAGGAGCTTGCTTTAAACCATATAGAGCTTTCTTGAGTATGCAAACATGTGTGTCCTTGCTATTTATTTCAAAGCCTTCCGATTGTTCAATGTATACTTCTTCATCGATGGTCCCATTCAGAAAAGTTGTTTTTACGTCCATTTGATGAATATTCCATCCCATTGTAGCAGCTAGTGAAACTAAAGATCTTATAGTAGTATACCTAGTAGTGGGTGCAAACATTTCTTCATAGTCTATACCTTCCTTTTGAGAGAAACCCCTTGCAACAAATCTAGCTTTGTATTTATCTATACTTCCATCAATCGCATGTTTGATTTTGTAAATCCATTTTGAAGTGACAATTGATTTGTCCTTTGGCCTAGGAATGATTTACCAGACTCCATTCTTCGTGATGGATTGATATTCTTCTTCATGAGCAGCTTCTTCAAAAGTAGTTGGTTCAGCTTTTATCAATTTTGTTATGTATGCTAATATCTTTTTGGTCTTTTGCTTTCTCTAAAAGTTCCTTTAGGAGCTCCATGTCCTCGGCATCTTCAAGAGTAGTTTTCAACCAATTTGGCCTCTTCCTTGTTTCGGGTATGATCATACATTGAATCGGTTCAATTGGTCCTTTATCTTCTTCTTCTTCATTATCGGAATAAGTTGGAATATCCTTGGATCTCTTGTAGGCATGATTCTCATCGAATATAACATCCCTGCTTACTTCAATTTGTCTTCCTTCCTTAATGTAGATTCTATATGCCTTTGAAGAAAGACTGTAGCCAACAAAGATCCCTTTGATGCTTGTAGAATCTAGTTTCTTTCACTTGTCCTTTGGAACATGGATGTATGCGGGACACCCAAAGATTTGAAGATGGTCCACACATGGCTTCTTCCCTGTGAATGCTTCTTCAGGTGTCATATTCTCAAGAATTCTATGAGGACTTCTATTTTGTATATATATTGTTGTCATAACTGCTTCACCCCATACAAACTTTGGAATATCTTGATCAAATATCATAGTTCGTATGCATTCTTTAATTATTCTATTTTTCCTTTTTGCAACTCCATTTTGTTCAGGATTGTAGGGAACAATGAGCTCCCTCTTAATACCTTCTTCTTTACAATATGCAACCAATTCTTTTGAAGTGTATTCCCCACCGTTGTCGAATCTCAAGATTTTTATCTTTCTTTCGGTTAAGGTTTCCACTTCATATCTAAACTCCTTGAATTTTTCAAATGCTTCATCCTTTGACTTGAGAAGGTAAAGCCATGTTGTTAAAGAGTGATCATAAATGAAGGTCACATAATAAAGATGGCCTCCAAGTGATTTGTTAGATATAGGCCCACACACATCGGAATGAATGAAGTCTAATATTTCTTTAGACCTTGTATCACTGCTTGTGAAAGGCTTTCTTGTATTCTTTCCCAAAGCACATCCCTTACATACTCCTTCATGATTTTCCTTGATGTTAGGGATTCCATTTACCATTTGATTGAGAGAGGGAATGATCTTGTAGTGTATATGCCCATATCTTCCATGCCATAGTTCGATGGGATTGATTTCCATGTGAACTAGGGCTTGAGGAGATGGTGTTATAACTCTATATAGTCTTCCTTCACGAACTCCAATAACTTGTACTTTTTCAACGCTGGAATCCTTTCCCCAAACCAAGACTTTACCATCTACAAAAGGAACCTTATCTCCTTTATCTTCTAAACAAGAAATTAAATTAAATTCTTTTTCAAAGTTGGAACGTAGAGTATATTGTTGAGGTGTAGTTTTGCTCCATTCTCCAGCTTCAAAGATGTAAATCCAAGGCCCTTGACTACATAATTGTTATTGTCTCCTAGCTCCACCGCATGAGATGCTTGTTCGTTTGATAGAGTATGAAGTTGTCCACTTTCGCCTGCCATATGTCTTGATGCTCCACTATCAATAATCCATGCATTGTCATCATCAAGAGTACTTGTAAGTTCAGCCTAGAATCCTTCGCTTTTGACCTTCTTAGATAGGTTGTAGAAGATCCTTCCAATACATCTTCCTGCAATTCTTATGATATTGAATCCCATCTCCAAGTAACTTGCCATGGAGGGAGTATCCTTTCTTTTTAAGCCAACAAAGTTATCTCCAACCTTCTTCAGCCTTAACTTTAATACCATGTTGAGAAATCAATGTTAGTAGTAATTAGGGTTTGATTCCTCTTTTTTGATAATTACTTGTGAATTATGTTGCCTTCTTGTACTTCTTTATTATATTATGTTTCATCAAGCAATTACCAATATATGTGTATATGAAGATCACAAGAACAAGAGACACAAGATGTAGGCAGACAGCGACGGCAAAACCCCTATAAGGGGAAAACCCAATCAAAACTCTTCCTCAGTAGATTCAAAGACAAGATGAGATAGTCCAACACTCTTTTGACCTAGACACTGACTTCCCCCAATCACCAAGTCAACCCTTCTTCTTCAAGTGATGTTCTCCCAGTAGCAACTTTGACCTGGCGGCAGCAACAGAATTTTGGCCTCCCCACCAGCAAAACTTCGACCCCAGCAACAAAACTTCGACCTGCAATAGAATTTAGAATTTCGGCCCCAACAATAGCCTAGTAACTTCGCACGTGTGAGAGAAAGATGGCCCAAAACTTCGACTTTGTCTTCTCCTTCAATCTTCTTCCTTCTCTTGGAATTTCACACCTTTTTCTACCTCTCTTTCTTGTGTATTGAACTTGTTGAGTGAGTGAGAAAATGTATCGAACTACATGTCTATATATAGCCTCTTATGGGGGTCAAATTGCCCTAATGTAGGCCAACTTCATCATCATAGGGCCCACATGGTGTGGAGGTGTCAAACGACCTATTTGACTCATAAATAATTCTTTTTACATGATACAAAAGCCCAAGAAGGGTCCAATAAAATTTACAATGACTCTATTGACTCAATATAAAACCTAGAAGCCTTCAATGGAGGCTTTGGCCCATAAACATGATAACCCAAGCATGAAACCCATGCTTTAATAAGTCATTATAATTTTTCTTTTTGACAAATAAATTACATTATACAATTATGAAGACCGAACCTAGTTACATTCTTCAACAAGTGATAGGGTGGAAAAGGAAATTCACTCAAATTAATAGAGTTTCCAGATAAAAAACAGCAAGAGGATTTGCAGCAAGGAGAAAACCTAACAACAAAAAATCAAGGACTGATTTCTTGCAACCCTACACACACGTGGCAGAACCCAATAGCAGCATGCACATGTGACTACAACAGATGTACAATGTGTGGTACATGTGGTTGTACATCAGATTGCAGGGCCAGGTTTGCAGATTTCGGTTTTCTCGGTGATTTCAAACAACTGTATAGCTTTACCGGTGCTTAGAATTTCTTCAGTAAAGTTTTGAGTATTGTTGTAGTTTGTATTTTCTCAAAGGGCGGATTTTCCTAGGTTGGGAAGGCCCTTGTAAGCTTGAAATTTTTTCTGAATGAAAAGCTGAAATTTTGAAAGGCAAATTTTAAGTGTTTTGTGCAAATGAAATTTGTCATATGAATTTTTGCTTCCACTGAAAATTAATTTATTATTTCCCAGTCAAAACCCCAATAATACATTTTATTCAGCAAGCTGAAAATTAAATTAAAATCAACAAGAAATTTTTTCTAGGAAAGAACTTGTAATTACTAGGATTAGAAAATTAACAACATAACTCTCAACCATGGCTGCTTGGGAGCGGAAAGCGGGAGCGCGGAGCGCCATTTTTAAAAGCTCCCAAGTCAGGAGCGAATTTTATATAATATATATTTTTATATATTTTGATGCATATATGTCAACAAAAGCATGTAGAATGATAAATTAGTGATAAAAAACATAAAAACATGGATTAAACCATATAACATCATTCATCTAATAGTTATAATCTCATCAACCACAAGTCTACAAATTACAAGTTCTCATTTATATAGCATGTAAAAGTGCACATAACCAAAATAGCATAGAGTGCAATCCATCCTGAACCGAAAATACAGCAACAAATAGGCTCAGGAGCGATTTTGGGAGCGAATTTTTTATAATATATATTTTTATATATTTTGATGCATATATGTCAACAAAAGCATGTGGAATGATGAATTAGTGATAAAAAAAAATAAAATCATGGATCAAACCATATAACATCATTCATCTAGTAATTATAATCTCATCAACTACAAGTCTACAAATTACAAGTTCTCATTTATATAGCATGTAAGGGTACACATAACCAAAATAGCATCGAGTGCAATCCAGTCTGAACCAAAAATATAGCAACAAATAGGCTCTAGATGGCCTCTAGCATCCAAAAAAATCATGCTACAACAAATACCTACATATCATCAAAATCATTGCCTATCTTGGGATCTTTTTCATTAATATCACCCAGTGTTATCAAAACCAATGGAACCAACTAGTCCGACCGTTTTTGGCCCAAAACTGGTCCGAACTAGGCCTCTGAACCAGAATAGGTCAGTTTGGTACCGAAACGGCCTATTTCACTGAATCGGCCGGTTCTATGCATTTTGTACCTATGCAGGCCAGTGTAATTTTTTTTATTTTTTTCAATTGGTTGGATCATTCTAATTCTCCACTAGGCTAGCCTAATATTCAAGCCTATGGCTCTTAGCCTAATAATCAAGCCTATGGCCCTAGTATTGCTATGCAATTCATGGTAATGTTAAATTTTTAAAGTAAAAGTGACATTCTCCTTTATCTTTCATTTTCATCCTTTTACTTAAGTTTTTAATGTTACCAGGAAATGACTCGGGATGTTTGAGATTGGTTCCAACCTCATTGGATTTAATATGGAGAAAGTAGAATTTTAGATTTCACTCAAAATCCAGTAGACTTACCAATTTTTCGGGATTTCAAGATTGGGGGGATTGCAACGTTTCCATTGGATTTTGTCATGTATGAGGGTATGGAACCGGTATTTAATAAAAAGAACCAAACCCTCTATGTACTTTGATGTTAGTGGCATCAGTTGTTGAACTCTTCTATTATGACTCTACTAGAAATGTACCCATCGCTCAAACAAAATCTTGACATGGCATGTTACATTTTTCTATCTTATTTTAATGCCTAAATGGTTATATTGATGACGAAGACCCCAATATAGGCAATGATTTTGATGATATGTAGGTGTTTGTTGTAGCATGATTTTGTTTTGCATGTTAGAGGCCATCTACAGCCTATTTGTTAATGTCAGTTCAGAGATGGATTGCACTCGATGCTATTTTGGTTATGTGCACCCTTACATGCAATGCGCACCCTTTGAAAAAAAAAAATCGTAATCCAAGAATATCTATTTCAACCTATTGAAGATCATAACCTTGGTTTTATCCAAGTTGACTATCAACTATCGAAGGTCATAGAAAAGGGCTAAAACATCTAGCTTTCTCTACAGACCCTCTGCAAATAAGGCCAAGGGGACCAAATCATCAACAAAAAGCAAGATATATATCATAACCTAATAGAGAAGTCACCCATTGCCATCCTAGATATGATCATGCAAGAAGAATTCCAACTCATTAATGTAGATATTTAACAATAATTGAAATTGTTAAATGCATGTTGAAGGGTAGGAATTCGCCCACTCATCAATATAGATATTTAAAAATAATTGAAATTGTTAGGTGCAAGTTGAAGGATAGGAATTTTCCAAATAATTTCAGGGAAGAAGCAATCAATATGACGATGTGCATGTTGAACAATCACCAACTAAAGTTGATAATATAAGATAAGGTAAATGTATTAATGTCCAACAAATAACCACTAAAGTAGGTCAATGGGACTATTAGGTACAATGATGTCTATACAAAGCAAGGACGCTAAAGAGGCTCCTATATAAAAGCAGGAAGCAGATAGTAAAACCATAATAGAGGTCCAATCAACCTAGAGAGCCAACGTAAAAAATGAAGAGGCAGTTTAGGAGAAAGATGTACAAGGGAAGTGTGTCACAAATCTATAGCACCAATGGTAGGAGGCCACTTGGGTCCACCAGACCCATCTCTCCTAGCATCCAAGGACAAATGAAGAAAACTAAAAATAGAGGAAAGAAGAATAAAAAAAGGAGTTGGATCGAGTCCTATGATGTTGTGTAGTAGGAACGTCTTGTCGTTTTGCTTTAGAAGATTTCTCTAGTGACTAGTTTATCTACTAGTATAAGGTTTAAACTTTAGTCTAATGCTATGGTCTCATGGAGGTAGAAATAGTGTCTTGTGACGTCATTGATCTAGTATCATCTCTATCCATTTGTCACTTGGTACCTCCAATCGAGAGGACCATAAAAATGAAGTGATCCTTTGGGCAAGAGTTGGTCCAGGATGTGGATGTGGTTGAAGTATAAAAGAGTTGAGATGGAGGGCCTCATATGCATGTATGAAGCCAAGCATTACTAATCATGGTACCTAAAGGAGCTATCGATCATCTATAGCTCTTTCAAAAGACAATGTAATTGCCCTCATGTCTCGTAGTAAATTGGAAAAGGGAACATGAAGTGTTCCTCAGTCCCAATCTTTTGGAGATGGCACAGCTGGCATATCTTGTCAAATAGGTCATCTGATGATTAGTTCAATCTGCAATCTTTGAGAACCAACTATAAACTATCCCATGGGGATCCAGAGAGAATGCATTGAATGGCGAAGTGTGTAATCGAGTCAAACAATGAGTCCATCCCCATAACCATGAAGTGCTTAGCATTGAAGTGTTAAATTATCCTAAAACCAGCTATCTAATCAAGCAGATCAAATCTAATTACTTGTAGAATTATTAACTCTTGTATGTAGAGGAAAACGAGAAAATCAATCACACACAATTACACAATTATTTCTACTTTTCTAGATCAATTCATCATTTAAAATAGCTTTAGAACTTACAAGAGCTCCCTTGCAAGGAAAATGGCTGTGAGAAATTAATCAAATGAACAACAAACCTGAAAATTTTAGTTTGCACATAAATCAAGGAAATCTGCCCTACAATCCGTATGGTTGTATGAAATGCGTACATTCTACTCTACAATCTGTTTGGTTGTATGGAATTTGTAAAGTCGGATGCACAGCCTACTCTGTTTGGTTGTACGGATGCTCTTCTCCTTGTTGTTGACTAGCTTCCTTCACCTTGCTAAACTACTATTGAACCTCCTCACTAATGGTTGAAAATCAAATCTCTGATTTTCTCCTTTCCTCACATGACTTGTGAAATGAACGCTCTGTGTGTGTCTTTGTCCTTTGCCCTCTCTTTATTTTATAACTTTAACATGATCCAAAAACCTAATCATCAACAATTAAGATCTAACCGTGCGATCAATGGCTCTCTTTTAATTAAATCATTAGGTGACCCACTTTAGTCACTTTATTAATAAAAATTCACTTCAATAAAAAAAGCATTCACATTATTGATTAATTAATAAAGTGGACTTCTAGAAAAAAATCATATGATACATTTAATGATGATTTCCATAAGTAGACACCCTCGTGGAAATACCTATCTGAGCTACAAACACTAACACTCTCTCTTAGCAAGGAAGGTATTCTCCACCACTCCAAGCTTGTCTCAAATCAAGACAAACTTTCCCTTCACCAAGGGCTTGGTGAAAATCTCTGCCAATTGCTCCTCTATAGAAATATATTAGAGCTTGACTACTCCCTTCAGCACCCTGTCTCTAATGAAGTGGTATTTGATCTCAATGTGCTTTGAGCTGTCATGAAACACTGGATTCTCCAAGAGTTTGATACAACTATGGTTATCATGGTGGATCATTGTCGACTCAAGCTTTTGACCAAACAATCATGTGAATAGCTTGTGAAGACAAATGGCTTCACAGCTAACTAAGTTGGCCGCCATGTACTCCGCCTCAATTGAACTCAATGCTACTACAGTATTCTTCCTGCTAAACCAAGAAATGACTACTAACCCCAAACTAAAGAAACACCCAGAGGTGCTCTTCAAATCTGTATCATTTCTCACCCAATCTAAATATAAGTACCCCTACAACTTCACACCATCTCCACCAAGGTAATGCAATCCATATCCTATTGTGCCCTACACAAAATTAAGCATGTGCTTTGTTGCATCCCAGTGAACCTCCCTCTGTTCCACCATGAACTAGCTCAAGGTGTTAACAACAAAGTTGATGTTTGGTCAAGTGTTGACCAAATACATCAACAAGCCAATCAACTACCTTTATTATTCGGAGTTTGCCAACTCTAAAACTGAAGAAGCAATCTTCTTTAGATTTGTCACCATCGGAGTGGCCATCAATTTGTTCTCCTCCATCCTGAATATGTTCAAGATCGCTAAAGTGTACTTCCCATGTCTTAGGAAGATCTCGCCCGATAGCTACCAAATCTCAAGTCCCAGAACGTAATGCATCAGCCTGATATCATTCATCTCAAATTCTGACACTAGATTTGAATTGCAACTTGCAACCAGTCTTCCTACACCTATCAAATTTTTAATCATCCACAAACAACACCAAAACGAGGGGATCAGATCCAACCAACAAGAAGTATAGGTTGGGATCTACCTCACTTTTGGTGAAGCCTATGCCCTACAAACCTGGTATACCAGGCCCTGGGCGCCTGCTTGAGTCCATAGAGGGATTTCTTAAGCTTGCATACATGCATCTCTCGTTAATGGACCTCAAACCCCTGAGGTTGTTTGATGTAGACTTCTTCCTCGATGCCATTGAGGGAGGCAGTTTTCACATCCATCTAGTGGATGCTCCATCCCATCTCAGACGCTATCGAAATAACTATTCAAATAGAGGAGTATCTGTCTATGGAAGCAAAAAGGCTCTTCATAGTCTACTCCCTCTTTCTAATAAAATCGACAAGCCACAAATCTGGCCTTGTATTTCTCCACACTACCATCTATTGCATGCTTTACCATGTAAAGCCACTTGGAAGTCACAACTGACTACCCCTTTGGTCTCGACACAATCTCGCAAACATCATTCTTCATGATGCGGTTATGCTCCTCCACCATGGCATCTCTCCACACCTGCTAGTTGGTTGCTTCCTCAAAGTTGGAAGGCTTTGAGTCTATGATGCTAGTAATCGAAGTCATGTATGTCGAAAACTTCCACAAAGGTTTGCTCTCCTTGAAAGTGGTCCTAGGGGGATCAACTTGCTTCGAAGCATCCCACAAGGTTTGCTTCGCCCACCTAAGCCTCCTAACTAATGTTGACGGATCTCACTTCTCCTATATTGAAGCTTGGCTACCTTTACTATTGAAAGTTTCTACTCTCAGCTCCACCATTGGTTCCTCCTCCTAAGGCCACTCTGCAACTATTGGTAGGTCTTAAGATTTCCTAGATGCCAAGTTCTCCTCAAACTTGACATCTCGACTCACCACTTTCTTCCACTAATCTATCTGGAATACTCTATATACCTTTGAATCCTAGTTGTATCCCACTAGGATGCCCCCCTCACCTAAGTGTTGCAACTTGCAACTTTGTCCTCTTTTCCAAAAGTAGGTGGATGTAAACTTCACAACCAAATATCCTAAGATGTCCTATCTCAGGTTTTTGGCCTATGAATTCTTCCTTTGATGTCTTGTCCTCTAGAATCCTGTGTGGGCTCCTATTCTACAAATACACAACTATGTTGCATTCCTCAGCCCATAGAAACATCGACAAACTCTGATAATGGATCATGGCCTTCATCGCACCGATGATAGAATAGTTCATCCTCTCTACAACCCCATCCTGTTGCAAGTTGTAGGTCATTACCTTCTCCCTCTTGATCCCTGCCTCCTTGCAAAAATCAGTGAACTCATTAGAGGTGTATTCACCCCTGTTGTCTGTCCTCAACACCTTGATCTTCCTTCCTGTCATGTTCTCCACCTGAGCTTTGAAAGCTCTGAAATGACTAAAGACCTCACCCTTGGTCTTCATGAAGTAGATCTAGGTCTTCCTGGAGAAGTCATCAATGAAGGTCACATAGTAAGATGCTCCCTTTACTGAAGAAACTAACATAGACCCTACTAAATCAGAATGAATCAGATCCAAAATGCCTTTCGATTAAGTCTCGTTGTTAGGGAAAGATGCCTTGACATTCTTGCCAAGTGCACACCCCTTGCATACAACCTTATTGGTCCAATTTGAAGTGACCATCCATCTCAGTAATGGTAGATATTTGTGATGGAGATGCCCCATCCCCCTGTGCCAAAGCTCACACATGCTCTCACTAGTGTGCATAAGTGCTTGACTAGGCTGATCCTAAAGTTTATATAGGTTCATGTCCCAAAATCCAATCCTCACTACAGTCTTCGAACTGGTTCCCTCTAGGTAGATATACACTTGCCCCTCTAGAAGTTAACCTCATTACCTTTGTCCTCCATGATTGAGATGGAAAAATGGTTCTTCTTTAGGCTGGGTACATAGAGTACCTCCTGCACATCAAAGGACCCTACTGACTCAAGTTGGAATTGAACTGCCCCTTTTCCCCTAACCACATACTTGGCATCATCACCAACCTCAATATGGATCCTTGAGTCGTCCTTTGCAAAACTACTGAATGGCTCTCTAGCCTCTGTCATGTGGCAAGAGGCACCACTATCCAAGTACCAAATGCTTCTAGTAATAGCACTAGTAGAAAGGCAAGAGATGAGTGACAAGTCACTCTCGAACTTGGAAGCAAGCTCACTGAACTGTCTTTGTTGTCGTTGCAACTGTTTGCGACTTCCCCTTGCCCTTCTTCCTCTATGGACACTGAGAAATGGCCATTCTTATGGCAGACACAACATTTGATCTTGCTCATATCCCTCTTCTACTCGGATTGGTTTCCTTCTCCCTGACTGTCACCCTTCTTGATGGAAACTTTCCCTTTGGTCTTATTCATCTTGATGACCAAGGCCAAGTTTTCATTTGTTGGTCATTCTCCCTACTTGTTGGTCCTAGACTCTTTACAAGTCTCCTCTTTGATGCAGTCATCCTAAAGTCTCCCGCCAAGGAAGATGCTCTCAGGGACAGATGCCCATGATGAATGGTTCCCAAGCTTGGGTGAACCCATTCAGAGCAACATTCAATAGCTATACATCCAATACATCATCTCTAATAGCTGCAAGCTAGTCTCTGATCTATGTGATCCTCATAAGGTAGCTGGTCACATTGTCTAAGGGGTTCATTCTGCACTCTTGGAGCTTAGTTTGAGAATCATTTTCTAACTCATGCTATCACTTTTAAAGTGATATCTGTTGAAAAAATGCAATAGGGAAGCTATTAATTCAATTTCTCCTTAATCTTAACAATTGTTTGTGAACTTTATTTGTCTTCTTATGTTTCTTTATTAGATCTTCTTCATCAAAAAATTATCAAGAGAAAAATAGTAAAGACAATGGACACAGAAATTAGGCTCCAAGCCAGGGAAAAACCCCTCCAAGTGGAAAACACAGAAAAACTCTTCTCTTCTTAAAGAATCTGCTTCAAATGAGACAACCAAGACCCAAACCCTAGACCAAGTCTTCCTCCAAGCACAGAGTCAACCCTCTACGAAGCTCTTTCCAAGTAGAGAAGAACAACAAGGCTCAATCTTGCTTCAACTAGCTTCAGGTTCAACTTCGACCCTGCAACTTCAACCCTGTAGCTACTTCAGAAACCCTAACACTGGTAAGAAACAATTCTTCAAGGGTTCCTCCTTTGAGCAGGATAATCAACTGGGTCAAATTAGAATAAATGACCTTCTAGCAACATGATATCCTGCAATTTTGGCCTTCCTTGAAGCTGCAAAAACCTTAATTCTTCACATGTGTGAGAGATAGAGAGCCCAAAAAGAAATCTCCAAGACTTCCTCTTGCTTCCTTGATCTTCGTTATAGCCTTCTAGGTCTTCCCAGCTTCAGATCGAACTTGTAAGTGAGTAAGTGCCAAATGAGATCGAATTTGCTTCTACTTATACATATCTAAGGGGTTGAGTACCTTCCTTTAGGTTGACTTGTAGCTGCCAGGTCCAACTTGTACTTCAGAGGTTTCCAGGACTTTCTAGACTCAAAACAAATATTTTTACAAGATACATCTTGCCTAGAAGGGTCTTATAATCATGATGTTGACTCTCTTGACTAATGACAATAAATCCTATCACCTAACAAACCCTAGAAACATGAACATGCTTTTACCTAGAAGACTATCAGCAAGAAGCATGAAACCCATGCTCTAAAATAATAACCTTTCTTTCTTATTTTTTTGTTACATATGATATCATATTGACATGAGTACAATAACGATTATGAAGACCGAAACTAGTTACAATTTCCAACAATATCAAGGCATCAAACATCTCCTTAGATCTAGTCTTTTATGCAGCATGTGGAATTAGATGATCCTTAATAGCTTCAAGGATCACCCTTTGTGCCTTTATGTCCTTCTCATCCCACGTTGCATGCACTACAGGGTATACTATTGTTGGTTTTTGCGTGCTCCCTAAGGTTTGCGTTGGAGTTGAAGCAGGTTGGACACGATTTCCCAGAAATCTCGCTCCTTAAAGATCACTAAGATTCTTGCCTTCCATGGCAATAAATTCGAAACCCCATCAAGTTAATCCTCAACTTTCACATTTGTTATTGACATCGTTGGCCTGAGCTATGTCTCTCAAGCTCGCTGAAGTAACCTAGAAAACAATAGATCTACTTTTCTCTCATAGAAAATGCTTTGATACCATGATAAATTATCCTCAACCCAGCTATCTAAGCAAATAGATCAGATCTAGTTACTTGTCATAATTATTAACTCTTGCATGCAGTGTAAAACAAGAAAATCAATCACACACTACACAATTATTTTTGCTCTTCTAGATCAATTCATCATTTAAAAATACCTTAAGAACTTACAAGAGCTCCCTTACAGGGAAATGGCTCTGAGAAATTAATCAAACAAATAAGAACCTAAAACTTCCAGTCTGCACAAAAATCGAGGTAGCCTGCTCTACAATTTGTATAATCTGCTATGCAATCCATATAGATGTACGAAATCCATATGGTCAGCTATAATACTGTCTCTACTAGGTTGTACAACTACTTCTTTCCTTGCTTCTAATTCATTTCCTTCTTGCTGAACTATTGTTGAAACTCCTCCCCAATAGCTAAAAATCAGAACTTTGATTTTCTCCTTCACTTACGTGACTTGTGAAATGAATGTTGTATATGTGCTTGTGTCCTTTTCCCTCTCTTTCTTATATAACTTTGACATTAGTCTAAAACCTAATATTCAATGGTTAATATCTAGGTGAGATCAATGGATCTCTTTTAATTAAATCATTAGGCCGCTTACTTCAATCACTTTATTATTTAAAAGTCGCTTTAATAAATAAATAAAAAACGTAGAGTGAACTTCCATAAGTAGACGCCCTCATGAAAATACCTATTTGAGCTACAAACACTAACAAGAAGGCCATCTTCAAAAGTAGCCCACCCTAAGCGTTTATTCATGTGACCTGTACAAACTACCTATAGATATCTTCTTTAATGACTATGTTCATCTCTTGTCTAGTCAGTAAAAAGTGGTTGGGTGCATTTAAAGAATATCTAAATGGAGGGAGTTGGTCCATCATAATACCAACAGATGCTAAGAGATCCAGGACCCCTGAGTACCAACATTGAGGCCAAACTGGATAACTAGCTAATGCAGTGGACTCTGATAAGCAGTACGCTAAGTGTGGATATTTTTCATGTCCCATCCCTATATCAACAAAGCTACAAACGCAATATAGGAATGAGATGAGACTGAACATCATCTCATGCCAAAAGTGTTATCTTAAAGTGTAGGATTTAGATTTAATGTCTCATGTTTCATGTAGTTATTTTACCCTCAGAAATTATTTTTCTCAATAAATGAATTTTTCCGTAGTAAATAAAATCTAAAAACTACAACTAGAAAATTCTCTAGCAATTTAACTAAGCAAATAGAAGAAGAAAATATTTCAAAACATAACCCAGAAAAAACCAAACAAGAACGACAATTATTATAACCCTCCAAACTCTTTATTAATTTTTTCTCATAGAAATTACAAGTTCCCTTACCAGGGAAAATTTCCCACTGAAATACAACACTAAAACCTAGGATTTTTCTCCAAGAAAAACACAGCAGACCACTCCACACGTGTGGATTTTCCTTTCTTTTTCGTGCAACATTTCCTTTCTCTTATGTGTCACATGTGCAACCTCCTTCGCTCAAGAGTCAAAACCCCTCTCGACTTCCCACATGGAGCCTCCCACCTGCAAAAATAATTCTGTCTGCTCACACGTGTGGGTTCTCTACAAATTTTTTGTCACCTGCTGCTACTCCTTTTTCCTCAACCTTTGAATCTCTCACTCACCAAATCTACACTGTACCCACCACTTTGTGGGTGATATGCATAGGAGGAATATTTTCTCCTAGATGGTCTTCAGCCAGAAACCCCTTGCAGCCACCAGATAGCTCGATGTGCCATTATCTTCGCTACCTAAGCCAACCATGTGGTTTCTTGCCCATCTATTATGATCGCATGTTTAAAGGTGGGCCCTCCAACTCCAAAGGTATGGCTTTTCATTGTGTAGTTGGGTATTTTCGCTTACTTATCATGGACACATTTTGGCATGGATCAATGAGGGGATCCGGTGGAAAGAGTGGGCTAAGTTTCTACTCTTAACTCCTCTATCAAATTTGATGGTTGACCTTGTATCCTAGTCCTATGGGATCTCCATTATTGGCTATTAGCTTTAGGGATGGCACTACATGGGAAACCCCAATTTTGGTTGCGTGGTCCCGCTTCCTGACACCATATACATCACCCCCCTTCTGCTCATTACAACCCCATTCATCATATTTCCCATTTGGGTCCACATTTGTCCATTGAGTCCACAAGGAGTTAGCTCCCCCCCCCCTTGTCCACTCCTTGGGTTGAGCCTAGAACGATGCCCCAGACGTTGATGCAGCAAAAAAGAGAAGAAAAATCATATTTTGGCCACTCTCAACAAGAAACGTACCATAAAATGCAAAAGATAGTCGAGACATACAAACTTAGCACTTGGTCAAAAGCCAAACATAAGCTCTGCCCCTATCATTATGGCCATCACCCTAGTTGCTAGGGTCCCTCATATTGGCCGCTTACATCATCAAGGAACCCATAATTGTCCCAACCCCTGGTGGGCAATTGTCGAAGTTTCTAAGTTTACTTATAGTTAGAAACCCTCCATACACTCTTTCTGATTTATTCCTACCTACTTGTTATTTTCCTTAACAAGTTATTTACAATGTAAATACTGAAAATAAACACTAGTGCATGCTCAACATATTACAGATCAGCAACTAAAAAAAACATAAAGATGACACCATTATTTTTGGACTAATGTCCTCGGAAAAACCCAATGTTGGAAAACCGGTGCAGCTATTTGAGGGTTTTCTTATTAAGCAATATTAGAGTACAATCTAGGTACCGAAACTGGCCTGCCCAACAAAGAATTTCCTTGGCAGTAATACCTCTTAGTTTCTGACAAATCTCCTGGCTAAAACCCCAGATAATCTTTATGGTAGCTACTCAGCACCAATCTGACCCAGAAACCTCAGTGTCAACCTCTCTCTAAACTGCGTCAGCCCCTCTCTGCCTCACGTTGGCCCTGCGTCATCCCGGATGGGTCTACGTTAGCCCTGGGAGGCCCTGCGTCAGCCCTCTAGCCGTCTGCGCCAGCAATGCTGGCCTCTCTGAGGCTCTGTGCAACTCTCGGCCGCCTCTACGTGGCACTGTGTGAGCCCTAGCTGGCTCTGCATCACTCTCCTTGGCTACTGTGCAGCTCTCCTGGCACTATCTCTGCCTCTCTGTCTCTCTGTACTCAAAAGCTCCTCAGTTGCATCTCCCGATCACTAATTCTATCTCTCTTAGCAAACCCTGCTCTAGAGAATAGAATGACTGATCACTCTGGTGTACTCTCCAAGTGATCCTCAAGCCTCCTCTTATACTTTTCTCGTTGACATATCAATGGCCGAGATTAAGTCCCTAATAAACGGCGAAGATTAAATCTGGCTTGATCCATGTCTTTTGGACCATTCTAACACAGTTTTATATTAATCCACATTAATATTTTAATTTCCCTAAGTTTAGACTTAGGGACTCCCCTAAAAATATTAATTATTTTAATATCTCCTGACCTGTTTAGAATCTACCCAAACCCTTTCTGGATATTGGATATCTCATGTGCCCCAACCTCTCCACCAAATTTCGTGGCTAGAACACATCCGATGCTACCCCAAATCAACACTCCCTCTTAGCGAGGACTGTGCTCTAGCAATACTCCTCACTGAGTATTACTCTGATCATCCGGCATCGGTACTTGTGTTGATGCTAGGCCTTCCTGCCCAACATCCTCTGCACTGTTGCATCCTGTACTACTGCCCATGGTTCTGCCACTGCCATTGTTGCATCTGTACAACAGCTCCCTCTGCATCCGTGCTGCTGCTGGTCCTTTCTCCCAGCACTGCATCCGCACTGCACCTCCTCTCATCATGCTGCATCGTTCTGCCCACTACTGCACTGCAACTCAGTTACTGAGAAGTAAGTAACTGATCTCCCAGTCTAACCTCCCTATTGGGCTAGAGACACCAACTGATGCTGAAGCTCCCTCTGCCGCTAACAAGTGCTCCCTCTCTAACCTCTTCGCTGCTGCAACAACTCCCTGCATCTTGCACCGTTGCACACCTCTTTATGCCATCCTGCACTAGTGCAACACTCTTATGCCTCTCGCACTGCTGCAGCCTGCTAGCCTCACACTGTCTTAGGACTCCTGCATTGTAGCTCTCTCTACCGCTTCAACTGCATCCATCTGTACCCAACTCAACCAATCCTGCTACTCCTCTTCAGGGCTCCCGTAGCAAGGCCTAATCCAAGACGCTGGGTACCTCGAGGATCCTGCCCCTCATCGCTTGTAGTCCCCCTGACTACAACTCAATGTCTCCCCACTTTCGCTCAAGTGGTGCGTGTGCACTCATGGCACAGTCATCGTCTGTCAAAACTTCCTTCTCTACTCGTGCTGGCGTTGCCTTAGTCTCGGAAGACTCTCCCTTACTATTCTTCCTTGGACACTAGGTCGCATAAT
Organism: Pinus tabuliformis; assembly: GCA_031772625.1. NCBI lineage: Eukaryota > Viridiplantae > Streptophyta > Pinopsida > Pinales > Pinaceae > Pinus > Pinus tabuliformis. The sequence continues at coordinate 302,772,385 of CM062809.1, forward strand.
GACCCAACACCCCATAGTGGAAGCACTTGATCTTGGAGAGATCTTTCTTCTTCCGCTTCTCTTGCTTTCCCTCAAATGATAGGGCCACATCTTCCTCCTCCTACTTGACTTTGATCCCCTTGCTGCCGCTACTCGTCTTCGACTGCCGTCTGATCTCTTCCTGGCGAAGAGTTGCCCACATCTTGTCCCAAGGTGGGAGAGTCCCTCTGACCAGGATACTCTGGACAAATACCTCCCAATCTTCTAAGATAGCATTCAAGGTTGTCCTCACCATCAGCTCCTGATCCGGTGTCGCCTCTATAGCAGTTAATTGATCTCAAATCTCATTCAGTCCTCCAAGGAAGGTGTCAATCAGCGCTCCCTTCTTCATCTAATACGACCTCAACTGATTCTCAAGTAGCATTCTTCTCTGCACAGAAGTATGCTGGTACAGCTTCTTGAGAGCCTCCCACATCTCAAATGTCGTTTCCTTCTCGACTATGTGGTACTACATGATCCTTGACCCCGTCAAGGATAATGCTCTTGGCCCTCGCCATCGCCTCCTTATACTTGTCATTATCATTGGGGTCGACTGGGATAGCTATTACCTTCAAGGTGAAGTTCTTGACACAATTCCTGTCAAGTACGGGTAAGATTCTGGCCTTCCAAACTGCAAAGTTCGATGGTCGTCCAGTCTACCCTGGTCTCTTACTCTGTGTAGTGCCATGATGCTCCTTTACTTCCCTCCTGGAAGTTCTCTGTTCGACTCCTCTGAGTCTCTACTTCTTGTCTGGAAGTTCTCTTCTGGACTCCCTCTGAGTCCTGATTTCCCTCCTGGAAATCCTTCTGCCGCTGTCGAGATGCCCCTACTCTGATCGTCTTCTGCAACCGCACCACTAATCCGGATTCCTCGGCTAGAAACCCTCAGTAGCAACTCCTCTGGCCTTGCTTTGTCAGGTATTGTTCTAGCTACAGTAGCTCACCAGTTCCACTCTGCAATATTCCCACAACCTTCTAAACCCCAACAACTCAGCCTCCTCAGCCAACTGCGTCAGCCCTCCCAGCGATTGTGTAGCTCTGCGTGAGGCTTCTTTTGCCTTCCTTAGCCTCTGCGCTGCCTCTTTCCAACTCACCCTTGATGATGCAGGCACTGCGTCACCCTTTCTTGTTGTTGCTCTGCTAGAAATAGCTTCTGTCACCTCGGGACAACTGTTTTCTGTTGCTATTGCTCCGCTTGGCTAATGTCCTTTAGTCTTCCTGTGATCTGCAATCACGCTCTGATACCATGTCAAAGTTTCTAAGTTTACTTAGTTAGAAACCCTCCATGCACTTTATTTTATTTATTCCTACCTACTTGTTATTTTCCTTAACAAGTTATTTACAATGTCAAAACTGAAAATAAACACTAGTGCATGCTCAACATATTACAGATCAGCAACTAAAAGAAACATAAACAAACACACCATATGACGCCATTATTTTTGGACTAATGTCCCCAGAAAAACCCAATGTGGGAAAACCAGTGCAGCTACCTGAGGGTTTTCTTATTAAGCAATATCAGAGTACAATCTAGGTGCCGAAACTACTTTACCCAATAGAGAATTTCCTTGGCAGTAATACCTCTCAGTTTTTGACAAATCTCCTGGCTGAAAACGGATAATCCTTCCGGCAGCTACTTAGCACCAATCTGCCCCAAAACCCACAGCGTTAGCCTCTCTTTGGACTGCGTCAGCCCCTCTCTACCTCACATTGGCCCTGCATCATCCTAGATGGGTCTGCGTCAGCCCTGGGAGGCCCTGCGTCAGCCCTCTAGCCCTCTGTGTCAACAACGCTGGCCTCTCTGAGGCTCTGCGCAACTCCCAGCCGCCTCGGCGTGGCCCTGCATGAGCCCTGGCTGGCTCTGCGTCACTCTCCTTGGCTACTGAACAGCTCTCCCAACACTCTCTGCCTCTCTGTCTCTTTGTACTCAAATGCCCCTCAACTGCATCTCACTATCACTAATTCTATCTCTCTTACCAAACCCCGCTCTAGAGAATAGAATGACTGATCACTCTGGTGTACTCTCCAAGTGACCCTCAAGCAGCCTCTTATATTTTTCTCGTTGACATATCAACGGTTGAGATTAAGTCCCTAATCAACGGCTAAGATTAGATCTGGTTTGATCCATGTCTTTTGGACCATTCTAACAAAGTTTTATATTAATCCACATTAATATTTTAATTTCCCTAAGTTTAGACTTAGGGACTCCATTAAAAATATTAATTATTTTAATATCTCCTGAACTGTTTAGGATCTGCCCAAACCCTTTCTGAGTATTGGAGATCTCATGTGCCCTAACCTCTCCACCAAATTTCGTGGCTAGAGCACATCCGATGCTACCCCAAATCAACAACAATGAACTGCCCCACCTTAAGGGGGTATTCACTGCTATATCCTACGCATCATGCTCTCATCCCCTGTGCTACCCCAAATCAACAACAATGAACTGCCCCTGGAGCCCTGAGCAGTTATGAAAAAAAATCAATCAAAGGAACAAGGCATCTGAAGAAGGTGGAAAAAAAAAAGGTCGGGGTAACTCATGTACCATAATTGCTCCCTCCTACATTCACATACCCAAGTGTGGGCTTCCCCTATTATAGCTACCCTTGTATTGTGACATGTGGCTTGGAGCCTTCCCCTAATGCCCCACTCTGTTCCATCATTGTATCATATGCCATCCACCACTTGGTGGATGTACCATGGACATGTCACCCCCTTCAGAGTGTGAAACCACCTAATAGGGTCCTTGGTTAACCCCTTATTGAGCTTGGAGACACATGTACATGCTAAAGCCCACTATGTAAGGGCATGCCACTATGAAGTGTCCACTTGATTCCATGATTTGTAAGCTCTTTTACTCGATTACTCTAATGATTTATTGTATTGGAAGGCGAGGGGGTGCATTGAATCTTATACAAGATTGCAAGTGGGTCTCCATTTGGGGTTTGGTCTCCCTATACAGGGTCCAAGCCCTCCAAAGGGTCATATTGGCACTTGTAGGGTGAGCGTTGAGAGCCATGGGCCTCCACCATAGCAGAGAGCAGATTGCCACTTCATGGATCCCTCAGCACCATTCATTGATTGCTTGTGTTCCACCTTTTGGATGAGGATGATGCACCTGGACCACCATGCCCAGTCGGCTTCACACTTGCACCACACACTTGGTAGATGTTCCAGGGCCCAGATGAGGATGTCTCATCATGGGAGACGGAGGGAGGTCTTATGTCATCATTCTAGCCCTTAAAAATGGTATACAAGCATTATCAATCCACTTGGAGACCCATGAGGATGTCATTGTGCCCCCACACCCACTTGGGGACACCACATTTGATTTGCTTGGATATCAAGGGGCCACCCCCTTGATCACTATGTTTGGAGCCTATTCTCTCACCTTGGCACACTTTGGACTCCACTAGGCCTCTTCAATGGCCCAACGACTCATTGTATCTATTATTTTGCCCTCTTGAGAGGCTTATCTTTGTATTATGGAGCTATCTTGGTGGGCTTGTCACCAAGTCATGTCATTATTGTACATTATTTTATTATTTGGAGCTTAATTAAACCTAATTGTATCTATTATTTTGCCCTCTTGAGAGACTTATCTTTGTATTATGGAGCTATCTTGGTGGGCTTGTCACCTAAGTCATGTCATTATTGTACATTATTTTATTATTTGGAGGTTAATTAGGCCTAATTCGGAAAATCGAACTCTTTAGAAAGGATATAAATTGGAGCTAAATTGATGAGAGTTCATTTGAATCCCATCATCACTTGGATTTGGATCATTTGTTTCTTCTGGAAATTTCGCTAAGCCTTTTGATGGACAAATTGGAGATTTAATGCATTTCGATGTTTGGAAGAGCCTAATTTTTGTCTTGGAGCTTCAATTTTCTTGCATCTTGACAATTGGAATAATGTCACTATACTTGTGAGTACTTTTTCATGCTTATCTTATAATTTTGTCTCATGAAATAATCTATGAAATATTTTTGTTCATCAAGCTGGTGTAGCTACTCTTACGCTTATGCGAAGTTGCTAATTTGTCTTTGTGAGGGATTTTTCATGTGGTTATTGTGAAGTATGGTGAATTATTGTCCTATGGGGTACGTGGTTTTTCAAGATTTGCCTTGATAAGTCATCATTTTGCCCCATAGAGAAGTATAAATTTCTTTTGTAACCTAATTGTTGCTAAGGTCATACGAAGTTGTTGGGGAACTCCTTGGTTGGAATTAAGCCTGTCTAAGCATTGATTTCATTAGACTCCATTCTCCCAATTGGCTAGGCATTGATCTAGTCCTAAGGTGATCACAAAAGTATATTCTTCTCACCTCCCTTCATCTTTTCTAAGCCCTAACCTGGTAGGCCTCCTAAGGATCATCTAAAATTGTTTCTAGCCATTGAAAATCCTTGAAAATTGGTCAACTACCACATTGGGGTCTTCTTGAGAGGTGCTCCAAACTTGAGACCAATCCCACGATGGAATCTCAAGATATTTCAAGCCCTAGCTTCAAGATCGTTCTCATCCCTAGGTTCCCTTTGGTTGATGGATTCATTAGGATCATTGTACTCAAATTCCAAGAGAAATTCAATTCCTTTGATCCTATTCTCCTCCTTAACTTGGTCAATATCATCCATTTGTTGTTCTAATAAAAAACCCTTGACCTCATTTGGGCCCACTTGGGCTTCTTCGTGGTCCCACTACATTATAACTTCAATTTCACAAAGATCACTTAGAAACCCTAGTTTTCTAGGACTCCTTGATCTTGGGCACTTATTTTCAAGTAACACTCCTCAAACCCTAGGTCTAGGCATCCTCTTAGCCCTTCTAAGAGAGCCACCCATCTTTCTTCTATAGCAAGTAAGCCATTACCTGGGCCTCTTTTGTGAATAGGCTTTAGGAATCACCTCACATCCTGTCATTGATCCATTTATTCTAGTGATTCCTCTCAAACTAGAACTCCTCCCATCGGTAAAAGTTCATAAAGAGCAGGGAGCCTTAACTAAGGTGACAGTGGGCTATCGCTCCATTGTTGCGACTTAACCTAGTACTTGTTCTATAGGATCCCCTCCTATGACCCCTGCTAGTTTGAGCAGTAACATGCACCATGACTCATGCAAATTCTTCAAAAACATCTCTCTTTGAATTACTCTCATGTGTCTCCATCCTCTCCCTTAGGTTCTCTTTATAGTTCCTCCATACACCAAATCCCTAATCTTCAAAAGTGATAAAGGGTTATGAGTAAATCATAGCCTTCTTAGAATTAGAAGAATGGTGAATATTAGATCTAAGTTATTTAAATAATTTAATATATATCCTTACTCCCCTAATCAGGGTGCGAGTTGGACAACAATTCTATTATGACAAATTAATGACGATGCCCTTGGGGTACAAACCCACCACCCTCCACATGCTTGAGGTATATGGTGCGGTGGCTCCGTGCATGCATGGTGTAAATACTCCCGCAGGAGGTGACAGCGGTATTGTGTTTTGGTTTTGGCATTTGGTTAGTTTCTCTGTGAGAGAAGTTGGTAAGTGTCTTGTTCACGGTAGAGGAGTGTGGAAGGGTGGTGCCAAGCTCTGTGGAACGACGCAGATTCAAGCAAGGTGGCGGGCTAGTCTTCTCCTTGTGTGGGTAAACTGGTATGTGATCCGCCATTCCTTTCTCTCCTCCATGCAACGGCTTATCTGTTTGATGGAATTGGGACTATATGGTTTTGAATTGTCGAGGTTTGTAAGAAAGAGAGGCTCCATGCATCTACATGCGTGTGTTTGCCTGCTGAAACAGGTCCATCTACCCGACATGGTCTCTGTGTCTGTTTTGTTTGGGATTATCTTATCAAGATGGGGTTATATGGGGTATCTGTCTCTACGGTCGGTCCCTGGGACATCCTTCTGTCTCAGCTTGGAATCGCTGGGACTTGGGGATGGGTAGTTTACAGTTTCGCTCCTGGGTTTGTCTTTCCGAATTTTCTGGGGATGGGTCAAGGCTTTTTCTCTGTTTGTTCTGGAGCCGAATTGTTCCCTGGAGGCTTTTATGTGGGTTCCATGACCTCTGCCCCTGTGGGAGTCTTCTTGGGCATATGTTTGTGGCTCTGCGATGGTTTGGGTATTGGGTTTGTCCCTATGGTATAAGCTTTGGTGTTTTCTCCATATCATTTTCTGACTATTATGTTAACGAGCTCTGGGTTGTGGCAGTTGTATCTCTGTTTGGGTCGGTCAGTAAGGAAGGTATGCAATGGAAGAGAAGGGAGGAAGTCCCTCAGGTTCTTTATTGGAAATTATTGTTTCATGCTTCTTCCTTGGCAGGTGTGCGGGGTAGTAGTGTCACCTGGAAGCTGGGAGCTTCTGGGCTCGGGCTACCACTTGTGCAAGCAATTCGATTTACCATTTTCTCCATTGAAAACTGTAAGCACACAACAATGGCTCGGTTGGCAACTGTAAAGGCACGAAGCCTAGCGCTGAGGTGATGAGGCAGAAGATCCAGGGGGGGCCCGAATGCAAGGTAGCCCAGCTCCTCTGGGGGCAAATCGAGGGGTCGAAAACCAGTTGCCAGCATCATAAATGATGCGGCTACAGCTTATCACGAAGGAACGAATGAGGAAATCCGACAGTTAATTGAGGAATGGGAAGCAGACTTGAACCGTCAGGCTGGCTCGATGGAAATTGAGGTGGAGCACTGGCAAGCTGTAGTGCCGGATCCAGGGAACACCCGTGGTCGCGTCACTCAATTCAACTTCAAATAGACCTTGTTCTTGTATTGGTCCATGAAGAGTATCTTGGGAAAGGCTTTGGAGCAGGTCTCTGTGGGCATGGCAACAACGGTGCAAGAATTCCTAACTATAAACAGGAATTTCAAAAGCTCCAGTTTCAGATGCAAAAACAAGATGGCCACCTTCAACAAATAGAAGAACACCTCCCTTGCATTCTCTCACAGACAGAGCTCCCGGGTTCCAATGCTAAGGACCCAGCTCTGGTGGAGTCTGCGTCTGCCGAGGGAGCAGAGTAGTATGCTAGCTGGTCTCTCAGTTTCCTTTTTCTTTTTGTATGCGGGAAGCTTTTAGTTTTCAGAATATTGATCATTTTGTTTTTAGGCATGTAGTATTCAGGGAAGGCAAAGACATTCAGACTTATCTAGCTTGGTTAGAAAGACTTATTATTTTTTGTTATTGGATGGCATATCACGCTATTAGGTGGCCAACAGACTTGGTTTCCCTCAGGGCAAGTTGAGGCCACCTAACTATCTGTTATGTGGATGTAACTTGCTTTTATATTAATGAAAATGGAAGGACCTACCAAGCTTACAAAAAAAAAAAATATCTATCCTTACATAAACATTAGCCCAAACTCAACATTAATCAAATAATTAACCAATGTACTTTTCTTAAGTTAAAAAACTTAGGAAGGAGATCATATTAGTTTCCCCTCTTGAACAACCACCTAAAGTGCACTTCTCTCTTGCATGCCAAGACACCAAGCCTATGCAAAAGACCTTCCAAAGCTATAAAATCAACAAAAAGGGGTCAGCGCCAAACTCTACAAGGACAGTGGACTAAGGAACTGTCTTCTTGCCTCCGATGATGTGGCAAAGGAGGATGATCTATACTCTCTTGTTGAAGACCAGTTAGACCCTAATAAGCCAAGACCCCAAACCTCAAAACCGTATAGTACTATGGGTCAAACAAGAGTGTCCATGAGTGACATCTTGAAGAATATCTCCTAGAAATGGCTCTAGAAACACTACCTGTCAAGAAGGGCCAAGGACCCATAGCCCTTGCTAACTTAGGGCTAAGGTGCATGTCACAAACTAAAGAAATCCCTGTAAGTAACACCCCCAGATAAGTATATGTGATGGTGATCTCAATCTCCTCTCCTTTAAAAAAGAAATGGTGATCTAAGAGGATCTTGTTTGACTCATTGAAGATCATGACCTTGAGATATTATAGTTATCTCATCTTACCTTTAACTTGAATAGAGACCTAGAAGAAGAGGTGTATATGTGATGTAAGAAGGAGGCAAACATCAATTAAGTCCATGAGCAATGGAATCATGCCAACAATGGGTTCATCTAAGAATTAGCACACAAATCTAGTCACTGTATCATAGGTGCAAAATAACACAAAATCATCAACACAAAATGTCGATTAAAGTCTTTACAATCTTAAAATGCAGATTGTAGTCTTTCCAATCCATATGAAAACGATATTATCCAATTGGTTCCATAAAATTCCATACGAGCACATGTGGCCCCCCACCAAATTCACTTAAAATGGAAAAATAAAAATTTACAAGAAAAGACCCTAAAGCCCTAAACCTAATTGTAAACCCTTATTTGTTAAATACATGAGTAAAATTTGCCCCTATCAAAAGTTTTATAGGTTTTTTTTTATGAGTGATATTGCCCCTTACTTGTCTGCTCTTCCTTCTTTAGGAATTTTCAGTATAACGTACAAAATAATCTTCAAATTACGAAGGAATTGACGAATAGGACATATTTGTGTCTTATGGTATGGATTCACATGGATGTACATGAATATAATTTTACACCAAGAGGCGCATTCTACAACCTAGTATGATGGCAATGTGTGATTATGTTTGTGTTCAACGTGGAGTTGACACATGTTCCTCTTTAAATAAAAATTAAAAATATTCTCTAAATAGAAAAACAATGTCGACTATAATAAAAAACACAAATGAATATACATGTTTAGTTAGTTTTAATTAAAAGCATTATAAAACATCAATAATCCCAACTTTACTATGGTCATTTGATTTGTTGTTGATGTTAAAACTCAATGTGGTAAAAATATTTCACACTCTCATTCATAACTAAAATATTTCGATGTGCACACGACCTAATATAATTTCATATCAACTTTGAAAGGAGATAAAGTAATTAGAGATCAAAGAAAGTGTGAATAAGATGTTTAAACCTAATACTTTTCAAAGATGTTTCAACACGTGATTTAAATTAACTAGTTGAAGATCTATGTTAAGTAATTTATGTTGACATCAAATTCATATATATTTATATATAGAAAGAAAATGTTAAAAGGTTGTCTATAAAAAAATATTCAATGTCCAAAGAAAAAAGTAGTTGGAAGTTAAAAAAATGAATTTAAAAAAAGTACTTTCTAATAAGAATAATAAGATGGAGATCTGTAATTCATTCACATATTAATATAAAATTAATATGTGACATGTCAAAATATTCATAATAATAAAAAATTCAATCTAGGTCATCAATAAAATATTTTAATATGCAGGATTAGGTAATATTAATGTATACTTAAAAATATATTAATAACAAAAAAACTATTTTATTGTAAAAAATGTAGCCACAGATAAAATGTCTCAATGCACATGTTATGTAAAAATATTTTAATGTCAACTATACATATATATTATATATTGTTTAAAAAAATTGTGATATATCATATAGTGCAATTGAAAATAAAAAAAAATTTGGTTAAAACATTTGTAGTCTCACTATTTTACAATTTGGTCCTTTTTTTAGGTATATTCTTTTGTCAATTTCCAAAGATTTTTGGTAATTACAAGTTTAAGTTATGTACTCTATATAGCATTCAAAAATACAATTTAAACAAAAAAATTATACATTGTATATATAGATAGACAGAACAAAGACAAAACCACTATAGATTCATTGGGATCTATCAAGGGATGAGAGGGATGCAATTTTCTTTTCCAAATTTTGCACTCTAGAAGAAGTTTGCACCTAACAGAGTTGATCCCTTTCGGCGTGTGCTAGATCCATGCTTAAGATGGATCTATATTGCTTTAATCAAATTTTAATATTCTATGGATTTTTTTGTTGATTGGGTTTTTTTGTTTTTTACTACCAATTTTTTGGGTCGACCAATTCAACCATTGGTATGGTCCCGATAACATTGACATATGTGTGTGCGCTATGTTACTAGAAACGAGAAACGGGAAACGAAACGAGAAACGACAACGGGACGAGAAACGAAGTTTGGAGGTTTCGCATTCAAGAAACGAGGAGAGAGAAAAAAGAAAGAAAAATGTGAAAAACATAAAACAAAGTATACGTCATCGGCATTCTCCAATAATGTGGTTCATACATAGTTGCTCATAGTGTTTTGTTGCTCACATAGAGCATTCTCGAATATTCATAGTGAGAAACAAAGCTTGTATTGCTTACATAGGTCATTCTCAAATACCCATGTTTGATCCTCTAATAGTGAAGAAACCTTTGGCATTGAACTCAAGCTTGATTTGACCTTTCCATTTCCACTTGATTTGGACCTAGTGAGAGTGGGATTTTTTTGAAGGCCATATCCCTAGAAATTTCTAAATGAGTACATGATCTCTCATATCATGTGTATATTCTCCCATATTGTTTGAGCAGACCTCAAATTTGGGCTATATTGTACTATTTGGTAAGCAACTACTAGGATGTAGTTTCCCTAGTTGGGTAATAGGATGGTGAAGATTGAATTGAGCTCCATTGGGATTGGGGAATTGAGCCAAAAGTAGAGGGTTGTTTAGAATTACTACTACCTTCAACTATCTTGCTATAGGAAGAAGTGTTGCTCCCTCCACTGACATTTTGTATAGAAAAAACGAAAGGGTTGAAAACCATAAACACTACAACTAGACAAAACATAAAAAAAATTACCATCAAACTTTCAAAACTTTATTGTTAATCCATTATAATAATAATTAATCTTTATAATAATAAAAATAATATATAATATAACCGTGTGCATTTAAATTTATAGTTTTGTATAAAGAGATAATTTTTAAATGTTAAATACACTAAAATTATATAAGAAACTCTACACTAAATACACTTTTAAAGAAACTCTACACTAAATACACTTTTAAATAAAACCAACAGGAAAATTAAGAAAAAATATTTAAAACATTAAAAAAACATAACAATAACCCGCACATCCCAATAATATATTTTTAACGAACAAAATCCCTAAATAAACATTGTTAAAGAAATTTTGCGCTAACTACGACAGACCATGAAACCGCCACTAAATAGTAAAAACTATCTACAAAACGAACCAGAGCAAAGTTTCTTAGAAAACCAACCTTTGGAATGAGATAAGCGTTACAACTAAACGAACAACGTTTTTCAGAACACCGTGTCCAAAAACCATTCATTTCGGGAGAAACCGGTTTCATGCATTGAAAAACGAAAACGACCGTACAAAACGGCGTTTTCCGTACCGTTCCGTTTTCTTTGCGTTTTCTTCCAGAAACGAATGCTCCCGTACCATTTCTGGTAACATAGTGTGTGCGTACATCAATGCATCAAAGAGAGCAATCCTTATGCACCTCGCAATGAGGTATATACATCCGTATGTATATATATCACAATGGTGGCATACATACTAGTTTATATACTATAGTGAACAGCATTGTGGGGCATTGCACATCCAATGACATACACACCAACATATATACCACAAGGTTCTTACTATATAACCAACAATACATTAAAAGGAAGTATATGGAGCAGTGCATTAAATACAAATATATTCTCCCTGTCTTAGTGCATTGTTGTAACACACTCCAACTCACTTTTAGGCATGTCACAACAATTCAATCTTTGTAAAAACTAAATTTTTAAAATTTATTTTAACCTCAAGAATATTTTGACGCCATGATTATGCATGGTAGTGCTCTAATTCTAACTATAACATTTCCAACTGGTTTGATAGGAATTTTTTTAACAAAACTCATATTCCTAGTATGAGCTATAACAAATATGCAATTCCATGCATAATTATATACATGCACGGCATAACAAACTATTAAGCATTTAATATAATACAATTAACATAACAAAAACACATATACTTTATAAAAACACCAAATGGTTACAAACCTTAGACATTTCACCCAACCGTAGGCATTGTTGTTTTAGTTCTCTCAATAGTAGGACACCCTCTAAACTAGGGCTATAGCCTATCACTCCACCAAGGCAAAAGCTACATAAGCCAGCTAGGTCTAACGTTCAACACAAACAATGGTTAGGCTAAGGTACCAAACGCCAATTCCAACCACATTCTCATCCCCTTCAACCTACACAACCCAAGGAACTATACCCCCTTCTCTGCTCCATAGTTCCATGTTCCATGGGCTATCTCACTTCCTTTCTAGGGTCCGACATAGGCTGGCCAAGAAGTCTCAAAGTTGTGGCTCTGAGACCTCCAAGACTTTAGGAATATATTATTTTATTTCTTAGCTTATGCCCCCTTGACTTAGCCTTTTTGCTTGAACCCTCAGCCCCCTTTCCTTCTTGTGGAGACATTGTCCCCCATACTCTTTTGTCTGACTTGGTCTCCAGCAGTGATGTATTTGATTAATATATCAATTACACTTACAATACTAAGCCCATCGGCCTTTCAGCATACAGGCTCTCCAGCCTAATATCACATAGGCACTCCAGCCCAAAAACCATACTGGTTCACCGAACCAACCTATAGAACATATGTACATTTACAACCTGGGTGTATTATAACTGCCGCAGAGTGGATAATTACTATTGTTGATTGGGGGCTGCACCAAGCAGACAACTGGCTGTCAAGAGAACAAAAGCACAAAATGCCTATGGGCAGGCAAGCTGAGTTGTGGACATAAGCATAGATGGGGCAGGGCAGGGAACCGAACTACTCAATGTGAAAAATCCTTAGACATGTCATCCTACACCTTATAAATGATCGGTTGATTAGTGTTGCAGTTGGAGGAACGGTGCTTAAGTTTACCGAATGGTCTTGGAGTTCGGAGTTATCCCAGTTTTTTATGTTTTTAATATCTTTGTTTTTAGAAAGGCGTGGACAGAGATGTAGCAGGGCAGAGAACCAAACCACTCAATGTAAAACAATCCTAATCCTAGTACGTACGCCTCGTAAATGATCGATTGATTAGCACTGCAGTTGGACGCACAGTCCTTAAATTTATCGAATGATCTTGGACTTTGGACTTATCCCAATTTTTTATGATTTTGATATCTTGGTTTTCTGGATGTAAATTGATCGAATGATCTTGGGCTTCGGACTTATCCCAGTTTTTTATGTTTTAATATCTTGTCTTTTAGAAAAGCTTTGCTTATGTGGATGTGTGAACTTTGGAAGTCGAGAATTTTTAATATGAGACTATATTTTCGTTATATCATCCTCGGCCCCCTCATATTTCCCAAATGTAAAAATTCATCATGTACTTAGTTAGAAATTTAATGGAAAAACAAAAAATTTTGCTCACCTGCATGCAATCCCCCACATTGATGACAAAGGAATTGGGGATAGGCTTCACTCCAATCCATTCTCCATCTTTTCGCCTGACTTGCAGCCCTCCAACCTCATCCTGAGCTAGCACAGTGAGAGCCCCTCCGTCCTTGTGGCGACCCACCCCCAAAGCCAGCTCCGGCGCAGGGCATGGCGAATAATGATTCAACCTCAGACGAGAAGTGGGATCTTCAAACTTGGAATGGAAATAGCGAGCCGGCAATCCCAAGCTCAGAGATATGAGTTCCAGCAATCTGAAAGAAAGCTTCTCCACGGCCTCTGCATATTTCTCGCATGCCTCCCTGTATCAACAAGCCGTTTCAAACTATTCAATAATTATCAAAACTTTGGAAGCCATTGATGAATACGACACATACGGGGATTATAGGTAATTGTCCTGCAAGCTATCAAATCCCTGGAGGTGCAAATCTCAAACACTTAGAAGACTAATTCTTAAAATTGGCACCTCCAGAAAATTGATGCTTCGCCGTGCATAAGAGTTCCGGGATTAATAAGGACCTTAGGCCAGGTGGGTTCTGAGGCCATTGATTTGTCGCTGTCAGAATCTCAGCGGACTCTCCTTCGAAACTCGCAGGAAGACGAAATTCGCCTCGGCATGTAAAATCGAAGACCTCTTTCCAGTCCCTGACGTTCTTTGTGAGCTCTGTGTCGTAATAGCCTAGTGGATTCTCGAAATCTCTTCTCACTTTGCATTTTTCCTGCATGGGGAGGGAGAAGAAATTGGCCGCTTCCGATAGGATTGTTTGGAGGAAATGGGGGGAGACGCCATGGTTGATGACTTGGAAAAATCCCCAGTCCCTGCAAGCTGCTTGTATTTGAGTGACGAGGGAGTCCAAGGTGGTTGGGGATGGTGGAATAGGGGAGTTGATAGGGGAGAGATCTATGAGCGGAATTTGATCAAGAGTGAAGTCGCAGTATTTGGCGTTTGGGCGGTGCTCTGGAGAGAGGATGAAAACCGGATCAAGATCAAAACGCGCTTCGGATTCGCTCTGAACACCCATTTTGGCTGCTTTGATATTCTGCCGATGTGGATGAAGATTAGCGTTAGAACCTGGTTTTAAATGTTTCCACTAGGAAGCAGGTATCATGCCACTCTCTTCGACGACGAAGGTGTCGACACAACAATTGTGGTGCACTGAATCTAGACATTTTATTGTCACCATCTTTCGTGCAGCTTGAGGGGGACGTTATATTGAATTTAGCCAAAAGTTAGTCTAGTTTTAATATTTGGTAGGTTTGTTTATTTGTGTGATGTTGAGATATCACGTTTTACAAAATTGTCCCATCTTTAGACAAAGTTATCCCGTTCTAATATTTTGTAGTTTGACACATCACATTTTAAATTTTTGATATATCAAAAAGGAGAGAAATATTTCAAAATACATTGAATTTTGACAAAGTTGTTTAGTTCTAATATTTGATGGTTTATCTATTTATGTAATATTGAGCATCACACTCAAACTATGTAATATATCAAATTTAAGAGGAGAGGATACAAGATATTCCAAGGAAATATATATATATATTATTTTAAAATATTAAATTTAATATATTTTATCGTTTTTTATTGTGTTTATTTATTTTTTTTATTATTATTATTATTATGATTTTTAATCATGCACTTACTTAACATATTTTTTTAATAGAGATGGGATACGGTAAGAAAACACATGAATCTATTTTATGACTTATCAAATAGATGAATTTGCACAACTTTTTTATTTTTTTGAAAACATTTTGAGTGCTATTGAACTTTTAGAATATCTTACTTAAGGGATTCTTAAATAAAATTTCGATAGACACAAGGATTTGTTGAAATATATGGCTAATTTTTAATGGGTGTAGGCTAGCTATGTCACTACTCTTGCCCTTGTTCTCAATTCAAAATCTCTTGTTACTTTGAATACAAGTGTTATGAGTGTATGTTGAAAACCAAACCATGGCTAATGTTCAGTGGGTGCAGGCTAGATATGTCATTAGTCTTACCATTCCTCTCAATTCAAATAATTTATTGTTACTTTGAATACAAGTGTGTGTTTTCTTCCTTTTACAAAAATCTAATACATTTTTCCACCATATGTAGTGAATGCATAAAAGAATTCAACCATCATATGTAGTGAATGCATAGGTGAATTCAAAAAAACAATATGCATAAAGCAATAATATGCATAATTGCTTTAGTAATGTAGGGTGATAACTCAACTCCAATTTTCCATTAAATGAATAAGTTTGTACAATATGATATAAAGAAATCCAAGTTTCATAACATAATCATTTATCAACTCTTTTACAAGATGTAAATGGGGTATAAAAAATACAATCCAAAAAAGAAGTGTTTCACCTCCCACCTATTCAAATATAAAATTACATAAATGTACAAGTTCTTGAATGATGAAGATTAAACAAGATGTAAATGGGGTACAAACAATACAATCCAAAAAAGAAGTGTATCACCTCCGACCTATTCAAATATAAAATTACATAAGTGTACAAGTTCTTGAATGATGAAGATTAAACAAGATGTAAATGGGGTATAAGCAATACAATCCAAAAAAGAAGTGTTTCACCTCCCACCTATTCAAATATAAAATTACATAAGTGTACAAGTTCCTGAATGATGAAGATTATACAACAAAGAAGATAACAAATCGTGACAACTTTTGGCTTCCACGCATGATGATTCATTCATTAAGCCATCAAGCCCTATGTGAATCTAAACCAAAGCACGTCAAAGTATTATAAGTTGAAGCACAACCAAATCTAACTATCTCCAATGGATCATAGTTGTAACAACCCCTAGTTGATTTTCCATGTAAATAAAATAAGACCAAGGTCACTGTACATGTATTCCAAGTTGAACGTTGGGTAAACATCATAGTGGGCATCACTTGCGGAATTATGAAACAACGTTATTATACCTACATCCAGCACGATATATAACAATGAATTTTGTTTTGACTGTACATCAATTTCCTTTGACCTTTGACCTTTACCTTATCTTAAGAGCAAGATATAAGTTTTTTAGGTATTCGAAAAGATATCATTCTTAAATAAACAAATGTTTCATAATGAAAATATATTGGGTATTATGAAAAATGAATACAATAGTTAAAAACACATCTTATAAAAGAAATAACTATATATACAATTCAATATAGTAAAATAATTCATCTCCTTGATTATATAGTGAAATATTCAAAACCCTAAACATAATAAGTTTAAAAATCCACATTTCTTTTTAATCGACAACATAAATAAACAAAAATAATATATCTACAAATTGTCTTCATTGCATTAGAACCCTATAACTCTCAAATACAATAATAAAAAAATAAAGTCACCAAATATCATTCATATGCCTAAAACATTTGCAAAAATTATTAATATAATTAAGTAAAAATGCTTTTCATACTATAACTTTTCTTAATTTCTCTATCTTCTTTGCTATTTTTGTTGTTACAATTATTCTTATCCCAATTTCTTTCGAAAAAATTGATCTTATATACTCTTTCTCTCCATTTAATTTCACCACTCATACATATAAGTATTCGCTATCAACAATCAAATTCATCTCAATTGACATAATAATAATAATAAATCTATAATATTATAATCATAAAGTTGAAGTTGTCCAGCAAAGCCTTTTTAACTTTTTCTCTTTTAAAACTCAGTTACACTTTACACTTAAATTTACTTTTAAATGATTTTAATATAATTGATTTTTATAATGCGCTTTGTTTTTAAGTTAGCATTTCGTTAGTTACATGTGGAATCTAGGGCACATTATTGTGGTTATTTTATTAATAATAAAAATAATTTTATTATTAAATAAATATTAATATATTCCATCCTTAATTTTGAATAGATAATGTAATTTGATTTTAACCTTGCATTTGATGTGAAGTCCACCGCTTATCATTTTAATCCCTTTCTTGCTTGATGTAGTCACTTTCCAACCCTATGAATTATATAAACTCCTTAAACATAACCTTATATCGTAGAACCCATGCAACTGGTTGTTTCGAGGTTTAAGTCTACCATTCGTTTGTCCACCCCACACGATGTAATTTTTTTTTTCGGAAAGAAAAAGCTTCATGATTTATATTAAGAGCATATAAAATTTGAGTTTAAAAAATTGTTTTAAAGTATATCATCATTTGTTAACCATGAGCTTTAATATTTAATCATTATACCAAACCATATATCATCATTTTTTTAACCATTTTTTTAACCATGATCTCTAATATTTTAAAATAGAATTTGAAAACGTGTCAGAGAGAAAGCAAAACTTAAATTTTGCAGGTAATTGATCCATTCATTACAACAATCTTTCACTTCTAATTTTAGAATATGATTTTATTAGATATTAGGCAATTCTAATAAGTAAGTGGATGACACATTTTATTGTTTCATTGATATGTTATTTTTATTCCATTGGAATTTGGTTTTCTATTTGAGTTTTTTAAAATGTAATATTTTTATTTGTATTTTTAAAATTAAATTTCAAAGAGGTAGTTTAATTAGCGATTATCGTGTTATGATCTATGATGTAAATTACGAAATTAATGTTCAAATCTCTTTTGAGTGAAGTAAAAAAAATAAATAAATTATAATTTATGTATAACATTTAAAAGTTTTAATAAATATAATTGAATTATTTTATTAGTTTAAAATATGTTTTTTAATTGATGTGTATTATTTTATGTAAAAAAGTTTCAAAAATTACACATTCAATTACAAAGAATTTTATGCAAACTTTGCTTGCATTTGAAGAATAATGCAGTCCCAATAGGGAGGCATATTATATTTGGATATTATTACTACTACCAAATCTAATTACATTTATGAGTGCTCACGTGGGGAGGGGTGTGAACCCCTCCTACAAAAAAAGTTGTGACTGGGAAAACCTTCCACATGTTGCTGGAGAGGGAGGATCTGGAGCACCAAATGGATGAGGAGAATCACGAGACTGTGATTCTAGGAGCGCAAAAGCAATCTCGATTCAATAGTCGGTGCTTGCCCAAGGCACAACCAACCCCAAATAAGAGGTTCAACCTAACAAACTGGAAGGATATAGACAATATATGACATACCACACCCTCATTTGCAAGTTTATTGGCATATGGCCTTTGGAGAAAGATATGGTAAGATAGATCTACAACAAATGGTAGCCAAAAGGAAAAAATGATTTGGAACTAGGGGCCAAAGGTTCCTTTGCGATTATCTTTACAAGCTTGGAGACAAGGCTAAAGTGTTCAAAAATGGCCCCTACTTCTATAATAATACAAGTTTATTTATGTGGTTCTAGGAGTGTAGAGTCCAAGGACTACTTTACCTTGACACCCTTTTTGCCTATACTTCTTCCTTTTTCCTATTCCTATCACCTAAATAAATGCAATAAACATAAGGTTTTGTTAAGGTAAGCACTTACATGTCCTCTTTTTCATATTTTGTCTATATACCTTATTGTTTTATTAAAGTTTGCATTCAACTACAAAATTGACCTGATTCTACAGCTAATCCATAGATCCACAGCTACCTCCATTGTTGACAGGGTTCGAGTGCACCAGCTCAGCAAAAGAAGATATGGATAGATGAGGAATGATCCCCTCATGGATTCTTTCCTATTCTCTCGAGCCAATCCTTCAAGAAAATCGCATTGTAATATGGTCAACCTCAAAGTCAACTGCAAAATCATATGCCAAAACAGAGTTTGAATTTCACGAAATATTATCGATTTTCTTTTCCAAATAGCAAATCGATGATTAAGCGATATAGTTTGGTTTAATAGGGATCGTAATGAAGATACGTAGGCTTAAAACTCTCATGCTGTTATTTGAAGAAATGTTATAAGAACAATGGTCGCTCTGTGTTTTGGTGTGCGCCACTATATGTAAATTTTGAAGAACATCCTGTCAAAATTGTTTGCGATTAATAGACTTTGGTTCATACTTTCCATGCTGCGTTTATTAAATATTGTTGACTGTCTCGTGGAGGGCCCCTACATCCAGTTCAGGTCTTTGATCCATTGAAATAGGTTTCCTTTGATTTCTTATAGTTAAATTATGGATGCTTTGTTTTATGTTTTAAGATGCAGTCTAATGGAATTCGCGATTAAACTATTATTTGCATCAACAATTTCATTTGCTTTCTACCTAGCATAATTCAGTTATTTCATTTGTTTTCTACCTAGTATAATTCAACTATCTCATTTCACAGTTTGGTTGTTTTCTAGCTTATCAATTTAGTTCTTGTTTGAGTGAAGTTGAAATAGTTAAAGAGCGACAGTCTTTTTCTTGGCAACTGAATTCAAGCATCATTCATTTCCAATTCGATAGAATAGATCTCTTTTGCAAATGCTTTCATAGTTAGTCTAGTTTGGTTGTAGCATAAAATTCAATATGAAATGAAAAACAATCTAACAGAGTTGAGTTTAGGATCACTCTCCAACCATCCACAAAACTTGATTCAATTGAGGTTAATTTTAGAATAACCAGCTAACAGATTTTAGGGACAATACTCTAATATAGACAGTAACACCATCTCCATATTAATTCTAAATTTAGACCTTAACAATAACATAAATATCTTCACAACATAAAATAACTTCTAGCACATACAATGCACTTATGCTTCATCAGTATACCTGCCCTAGTCGATAATTTATGTTGACAATTTAAGAACATTAAATTGACTAAACATTTTGGCGCCGTTGCTGGGGAAGTACAAATAGAAGTTAAAAAAAAATCATCAATTCAAAACATGATATGAGTAGGGATAGAGACTCTAGAGGTAGATTTGTAGGACGGGGAAGAATCTTAATTCCACAAATCCACTCACTTCACCACGACTTCGAAATTCCACACCACCTAATCAAACTCGAATTCCATTTGCACGTTGACAAAGACTTCCTGAAGTCTCAAGATCAGAAATCCAATTTAGAACTTCAGCTACTTCAATTACTGAAGCTGTAATTGAAGAAAATCCTACATCTCCAACTACAGGAGTAGTTTTTCTATCCTCCACTGGTGAACAAATTCTAGGAGAAGTATTAGAAATTCCTAATGAAGAAGAGGAAGAAGAAACTTATTTCGGCCACCCATTGATAGAGGAACTAGAAGAATCAAAAGAACCTTACATTAGTTCTGAGGCATCCATCATGGCTGAAGAAGTGGAAGGAGAGGTACACAATGTCAATGGTGAGGAAAATAGGATTGAAGGAGCTAGAGGTAGAGGAGGAGGTGGAGATAGGAATAGAGGAGGGGGTAGAGGTAGAGGAAATCAAGATCCTTTTGGATTTCCTCTTTTCGATGAAGATACAACCCTCACAATGAAAAATATTTCACCTTCTATTCTTCCTAATTTCCATGGAAAAAGAAATGAAGACCCAGAGACACATCTCTTCGAATTTGAAGTATTATGCAGATCATATGATTATCTGCATGATGCTCAAAAACTGAAATTATTCCCTGTTGCCTTAAAGGATTTAGCATTAAAATGGTTCATGAGTTTAGGAATGAATTCTATAAGAACATGGGCACAAATGAAAGAGGCTTTCCTAGGCAAATATAGAGATTATTGTATGCCTAGTAACATTAAAGATGAAGTCTTCAAAATGACACAAAAGGAAGATGAAAATCTTGAAGACTTAGTAGAGAGATTTGTCTATAATATTAAAAGAGAAAAAATGGATAATTTGGATGAGGAAACTTTGAAAGCCCTCCTGCTCAAAGCTATCAAAGATGAATGGATCGATCTCCTTAACTTAACAGGGAAAGGAGATATTTCTCAATTACCATTTGCAGATATTTGTGATCTATGTGTACATATCTCAAGGGGTAAAGCACGAGTTGGAAAGAGTCCTAGAGACCCTCTCTTATCAAGAATTAATAAATCTGCAGCTGGGACAGTTAGTAGGGCAGAATTAGGAAGCTTGCTTGATACTTTCAAGACAGATATTTTAGGGAGTCTAAGTGAACAAATAGACACCCTTAAAATACAGAATAAGAAAAAATCTGAAAATGCTGCATTATCCATTTTCTGTCCTAGATGTTGGAAGAAGCATGCCCTAAGAGAGTGTCCCTTAGATTCAAAAGCTATAGAAACTTGTGCCATATGTGCAGATAACCATGATACTAAGGATTTCCCTTCTTTACCAGGTCTCAAGGCTATATTTAATGATGAAGGAATACCGGAACAAGTAGACCCTCTTTACTTTATAGCCAAGAGACCATGGAAAAACTCCCAACCAAATCAACCACAAGGCTTCAGACCACAACAATTTGCTCAGTCTTCACAAAATAATTGGAATCCATCTTGGCAGCCTTGGGCTCAGCCACAATCACAATCTTGGAATCAAGGATGGCAAAACCCTTATGGGGCTTATGCTCAATATCAACAATATTCACCATCCTATCTTCCACCACAATTCCTACCCCAATCTAATCAAATTCCTCAAGCTAATCAATTACCTCAAGTCCAAGTTCAGAGTCAAAATCCACAACTCTCCCTACCATTTGCACAAAAACCAAATCAACTCCCTGCTCAACCACTTTTGAGAAGAATCTTTGGCGAAAATCACATAGAGATAATTTTGTCGACGTGTTTCGAACCAACCAGTGTGGTTCATCGTCAGGACAAGTTGAATGAGTAGATCTTGCTATGCATTATAAATAGATCGGGCAGAATCCTAATAATAAAATGTCACAACAACTTGTGTACAACATGGAAGGGAAAAATCCTCAAACTTATGTAATAACTCCACTAGATCTAAATAATGTTCAATTAAGGTCTAGAAGAGTATTGCAAAGAAAACCCCCTGTTGTTATTCAGGAAGCAAGAACAAATCTTCAAAAACATAAAAATCAATCTGAAGAAGGAGAGACCTCTCTCCCTCAAAAAGAGAATAATCAAATAGAAAATGTTCCAATAAATACTCCTGTTATAAAACAACCCTCGATATCAATTAGACCACCTTTCCCTGAATGGTTGAAAATTGATGGAGGAGTAGAAAAACAAATCACATTGCCTGATTATAATATGATGGATGAATTAAGAAATGTCTGTATCAAAATTCCTTTATTACAAGCCATAAAAGAAATACTAATCTTTGCAAAAATGATTAAGGAATTAAGTACTCAAAGATCAGGAAGAAAAAAAAAAGACATAAAAAGAATTTAATTAGTCGAGAAAATTGCAGACATCATGATGGGGAAAACGACAATCCAAAAATATATAGATCTAGGAACCCCCATTGTAAAAATTCACATCAATGGAATTGAAATATCAAACACACTGATTGATCTAGGAGCAGCCACAAACATAATGAGTAAACAAGTTATGGATTCACTTAGTCTTTCTAACCTTCAATACACACCAACAGTATTACAATTAGCAGATAGGTCTGTGATTAAACCTGATGGTGTGTTGGAAGATGTTTGTGTATCCTTAGATTCTTGGGAATATCCTATCGATTTCATGGTATTAACACCCAACAATAATTTAGGAGCATATCCATTAATCCTAGGAAGACCTTGGTTAGCTATAGTTGATGCTTTCATCAATTGTATATCAGGTGACATGTTTATCTTAGATGGAAATTCTACAAAGAAATTTACATTATACCCACCTGCAAGAACAACAATAGAAACAAAAAATGAGGAATGGATAGATGATGAAGATGATATACAACCTGTTTTCACTACTAAACAAGTAAGAGAGGAGGACCAAATTTTAAATCTATTGGAAAATAATGAATCTTCCTCACATTATGACCGTAGTCGAAATGAATATCTCTCATCTAGACAAGTATCATTGCTCTCCATGGAGAAATTTGGGAATTCTTTAATAGAAATTTTTCCAGGTAAAACTTTGAATGTTAATGAAAACTTGGAAGAATTACAAAAGAATCAACTGGTAGAAGTCTTACAGAAACATTCTTCTGCTTATGCATGGGAATACACTGATATGAGAGGAATTGATCCTAAAACTTGCATACATCATATCTACATCGAACAAAGTGCAAGACCAATTAGATAGCCACAACGAAGAATGAACCCAAATCTAAAAGAAATTGTTAAGGAGGAATTGCAAAAACTGCTAAATGTAAATTTCATCTATCTGGTATGAGACAGTTAGTGGGTCTCACCCTTAGTAATTGTTCCAAAGAAAAATGGAAAATGGAGAGTATGCATTGATTACAGGGAATTGAATAAAGCAACATTAAAAGACCACTTTCCACTTCCTTTCATAGATCAAGTTTTAGACACATTAGCAAGGAAAAAGTATTTTTTTTTTGGACTTTTTTAGTGGATATAGCTAGATTCAGGTAGCACCTAAAGATCAAAATAAAACCACATTTACCTGTCCATGGGGAACTTATGCTTACCAAGTACTTCCCTTTGGATTATGTAATGCTTCGGCAACATTCCAAAGAGCAGTCCTCGGAATTTTCTATGATCTTATTCATGGTTGTGTGGAAGTGTACATGGATGATTTCACAATTTATGGAGATTCTTTTAACGAAGCACTTGAAAATTTAGAAAAAGTTTTAATAAGATGTAAAGAAGAAAATCTTTCGTTAAGTCATGAGAAATGTTTCATAATGTTTAATGAAGGAATTGTTTTAGGTCACCATATTTGAGGAGATGGAATTAAGGTAGACTCATCTAAATTCGAGGTCATTTCTAAATTATCAATGCCAAAATGTCAACGAGATGTTAGGAGTTTTCTTGGTTTTACTAGATATTATAGAAGATTTATAGAAAACTTCACAAAAATTGCATCTCCACTCTTTAAACTACTTACCAAGGACTGTGAATTCAGTTGGAATTCTGATTGTCAAGCTGCCTTTGAAACTTTGAAAAAGAGAATTTCTGAAGCACCTATCTTAAAAGGACCTAATTGTAAATTGCCTTTCCATATATTGTTGGGTAGCGGACCCCCCCAATAGCAAGTTTTGGGGCTTAAAGCCCGCGTTTTGGTCCATGTAATGTAAAAACCCCGCAAAATGCAGGCACGGAAGTGCGAGATTTTAGGGTTGTCCACCCTAAAATAATGTAAATTAATAATAAATGGGTCAGCCTACCCATGGTCTGCGAACCATGGGATTGTATAAATAGAGTGAGGCTCTAAGGGTAAAAGTCAGTCTTAGTCTTAGCTTTGAGAAGTAATATGGGTTTTTGAATGAGGAATTCACTATGAGTCTGTAAGTCTAAGTCTTGGGTCGTAGTAGTAGTAAGAGGCTTTGCAGCTGAGTGCGCAGAGGCCTGGTAGAGTCTGCAGCTGTGTGCGCGGACCCTTGCAGTTGAGTGCGCAGGGCGGAGTTGGGATTGTACTTGGACAAAGAATTAATAAAAGATAAGTTGATTTTGGAAATACTGTGTGTTTATACTCCTGTTATGTTTATGCATCTCTTTACGATTTATGATTACGCGCACTAGTTATAAATGTTGAATGATTAATGAGAATATTGGGCCCACATAATTAAATTAAGATCTATAATAAAAGCAAAATAAGGATAAAGGATCTAGACAACACCTTTTCGTGCTCTTTATAGAGCTGCGCGAAAGCAGTCGCACAAGCTGCAAAGGATAGATGACTGCGGGAAGCAGCGCAAGCGCACAGGATCAGGTGTACGAACTTCCCTGAATTCATCAAGACATCCCTAGGGTGCAGAAACCTGGTTCCAGCACCCTCCCATACTACCTCGGGTGAGACCTCAGTCCGCGCACCACAGACTGTTGTCGAAAGGGCCGGTAGTACCGAGATTTGCTTGGCTAAACTCACTATTGAACCTGGGTCAGGCCCCACATAGCCAACAAATGGTTCCGTTGCCAGGACTGAGATCTGCCTAAGGAATTTCTGATGTCAGAACACTGGAATCCCACGAAGAAGGAAATTGAAGAGTGGTTGGATCAGAAGATTCACGAGTTCGTGACACAAGAAAACAGAACTCCGCAGATATCCGAGAAGAGGTGGCTGGATCGCTACGTATATACGGAAATCCACGAGATCTTCTTTGCGTCCTTCCCTTCTGAACTGTATGAGTGGATCGCGAGGTTAGCCAACAACCAAGGAAGGTATAAGCTCGATCAACCGATAGTGTGGACTCCAGAATTAGTGCGCAAACTAGAGACATCAGAAGATAAGATCGCGCAGGTTGTGGACCATTGGCTCGACCGGATAATAGGGGGATTTATCACTGAATTTGTGATAGACACAACCGTGAGCTACAGTGAAGCAAAGTGAAATTTTCTCAAGGGACCGTGAGGTTGGTACATTAAATCCCTGAATACCTGGATTAAGATGTTGTTATGTGAAAAACGGGTGATGCGAATACATTAATGTTTGGAACGACATGGAGCGGAAGGATCTACAAAGGTAGCGGGGAATTAGGAAACAGTCCCTTGATTTCACCTTCGCGAGAGAGCGAGGAAGAGCTCGCTCAGGTCTCTCCGAGAAGTGCGATTAGTTTGATAAGGCAGTGCATTCCACAGTTACCACCTCCACTTACGCCACCACCCGCTTCACCTCCTTCACCTCCATCTCCACCCACTCCACCTCCACCACCCCCACAGTTCAACATGGCGAGCGCGATCAAGCTACCTGTATTCAGAGGAGTAGGAAATGAGGATATGGATCAGTTTTGGTTCGTGGTAAGAGCAGTGTGGGAAGCACAAGGGGTCACAGATGACAACATTAAGAAGGCTACATTAGTGAGCGTGCTGTAGGATCACGCATTGACATGGTATATCAAGCATTCCAATGATCACCCAAATGCAGGAATAGCGAAGATCCAGAATGTGCTGAATAGAGAATTTAGTCGGCCGAAATCAGAGACGCAGTTAATCATCGGATTTAAAGAGATCGCGATGCTTCCAGGCGAGACCCCTTGGGATCTGGATTAGTGGCTAAAGAGTATGATCCGCGAGGCTAATATGACGCTAACGGATGTGCAGCACCACGGATGGTTTGTGGCGTCTTTGACACCACACCTGAGGACGACCCTGTCATAGTAGAAGCTTTCAACCTAGGCCGAAGTGTTGGAAATGGCGATGAGGTTGCATGAAACACCGATACAGGATCCGACGTTGGGAGTTCAACAAATCCACGCGCAACTACAAAATCTATGCTTGGAGATGTAGAGTTTGAAGCAAAATAGGGCACCGCAGCCAGAGGCGCACGATGAAGTATGGTGTATAAAATGCAAAGGTCAGGGCCACGACAAGGATCACTGTCCAGTATTCGTGAACTACTTGGCGGGGGGGGGACCGATGTCATTGAGACTAGAAGCACAGGCAGGGCCAAGTACGACACCCGCGTTATGGTGTGTGATCTGTCAGATAGGAGGAAAACACACGACGGACAATTGTCATCTATTTCAGAAGTATACACAGACTCTGCAACAGTTGTTTTGTAATTTCTGTAGGTCGGTGGGCCACAACGAGCGTACTTGTCGTAGCTACGAGTTGATGATGGAATGAACCCCAGCCTATAGAATGCAGATAGAAACGCGAGGCCTCGACCGAGTCGCGGGGATGCATGCGCTGGATTTCAGGGCCGAGGTTAAGGACGAGGAGGAATGGGGCTAAGAAGGGGTCGCGAACAATTAATCTGTTACAATTGCGGAGGACCAGGGTACTACGCTCATGATTGTACGAACCCAACGAGAATATCTTGTTCGTATTGTGCTCAGTTTGATCATGAACCAGTGGATTGTCCTATGTTGATCGCACAAATGCACGAGAAAGGGGTACTACAACCTACTCTGACTTAGAATATCCAAATGATGAGGTCTGAACCATGTGACGAAGACCCCAACATGAACATGATGCTCAGAAGTGGCGCGACAATAGGAGAAGATAAGGGGAAGTAGCTTAAGGAAGATACATGGGTTTGCAAGGCTCCTGCAAAGGAACCTGAATTTGACTTAGAACGCGCAAAGGAGATGTTTATGGAAGCTAAGAAGAGCTTCGCGAAGGCCTCTACTTCAGGTTGTAAGGATCAACCAGAGCGAGGAATGGATCCTTCTATGCTTACTACCTTTTTAGAGACATGCATGAAGCTGTTGCGCGATAATAAGGCAGTCAAGGGACTACAGGAGTTGATCACCAGGTGCGCAGGATCAGGGGAGCCGTGCGTAGTACGAAAACTGGGAAAACATACATTACGCACTGGAAGGGAGATGAGATTGATGGCGCAGATTGGTGAATACGAAATGGATCAGGTAATCTTGGACCTGGGGTCCGATGTAAATGTGTTACCTAAGCAAACCTAGGAACGCATGGGCAAGCCCGCATTGCAGTGGTCCCCTATTCAATTATGAATGGTAAACCAACAGAAGATCGTGCTGATGGGAAGTTGCAAGGAGTAAGAGTTGATATTGAAGGCATGAGCACACAGATGGACTTTGAAGTAATAGAGATTGTTGATGACAACAATCCTTATCCCGCATTGCTAGGAATAGATTGGGCCACTGATATGAATGGCGTCATCAACCTGAAGAAGCAGAAGATGATATTCGAGAAAAAGTCTCTACGCGTAGTAGTTCTGTTAGATCCAGCCGAAGGGGCGGGCTACACTGAACCTGTGCGCGACAATGACAGTGATGATGAGCTAGATTGCATTTACCAGATAATGATGCAAGACCAGGATTTGGTGAACTCGATTGCATATGGGAGAATCTTGTGGGAACGTGACAGTTCTTTTACTTCAGATTCAGATGAAGGAGTAGAACGCTGGCAGAACCGGTTGCACGAAGTGACAATGTTGAATTGCAACATGATGACTAGATCCCTGCATTGCGTGACAACAGAAGCGAGGGAACTACCAACGTATGATGGAGAAACAACGGTGGATGAATTCTTGGACAAATTTGAAAGCGCAGTACCAGAACAACAGCGGTATGATGCACTGGAATGGGCATTGTGCGCAACACCTGCATGATGGTGGAGTACACATCAGAAGACTATTGGAAATTGGAACGAATGTAGAAGATGGATGTGCTTACGGTTTGGAAGTCCCCAGCATCGAACGAGAGTCGGGCAGCTAGGACGAAGCAGCTTGCGCACCCACCTGTGTCGATGGGTGCAGACGTGTGCTGTGCAAGCACATCCCAAACTAAGGATCAACACTCGGAACTTGCTACAACAACAGGAAAAGCATTGCGCACCGCAAAAGTTCCACAAAGAAGCATTCAAGAGGGTATGTGGGATGTTGAATATGGTTCACCAAGCCAAACGGACTGATTGGGACCTGCGTGTGCCAAGTGGTCCGATGGGCCTATGGGGCCATGCATAAGAACCTAAGCATGAGAATGATTCTGGAAATGACGAGCAAAGTCGAGGTTGTAGCTTTGGGAAAGAACCCTCATGCAATAACTCCCATAATTGATACAACATGCGGAGGACCAGAGCAAAGAAAGTATGCCGCTGTGCAAAGACGACTATATACAGTTACCGGATGTCCTTCGCCCCCCAAAAATTCGCGAACTCGAAGAAGATCGAGTATGGCTGAGGAAGAAAAGCAGGATCTTGGATGAAGAAATCAACAAATTGGAAACTAGAATCACACAGGTAGGCCGCGCCGAGGGACCAAGTATGACAGGACAAGAGGGAGGCAACCATACTACTGCATTAGAAGGATTTGTGGCTCTGCTACCATGGTTGTGGCCACACCTCACTAGACAAAGGAATCGAGGGAGCGCATCGTATAAGAAAGAACGCGACACGTTGATTGACGCGAGGGTAATTGAAGGGTGCCCACAGACTAGGATGGCAGGTGCAGGGAAGCTTCACACAGGTGGTGTGCCCACCTGACTATCTGTAGAAAGCATAGTGTCAGTGCTCCAAGTAGTTGAAAGAGAGCACGGGACTATAAACAAGTTTGTAGGAGAGCTGCGCGAGAAGGAGGTTACGTGCAAGGTCAGTATGTCACAGGGGTCGCGGTCGCACATAAGGGGCTACGCTGCTGCGTGGGTAGGCTGGAAGGTGACCGTTGATGTCACTGTTCATGAAAAGAGGTCCAATTTAAGGCAGAAAGGAGCGGGCAGTGGGTAATTAAGATAAGAGTTAAGAGCTAGATTCAGGACAATTTGCCACCAAGAAGCAGTGCTTAAAGCGCGCATCCAGCCTTGGCTCGAGGAAGCATTCCCGGTCAATGCCACGATTGAGGGAAAGCTGGCACAGATATAGGATACATATGCGCTAAGGCAAGAAGTTTCCCCTGACAGCGATGCATCGGAGATTTGCGCACAACTGATATAGCGAATAGCAAAAGAATGTGTTGTCGACGTAAACGAAACGCAGAAGTTGCTGGATGAACTCCGCGCGAAGATCACCACACCAGCCGAGTGACTCGGGACGAGTCACGATGACTGTGTTGGGGGCTTGTTGGGCAACAGATCCCCCCAATAGCAAGTTTTGGGGCTTAAAGCCCGAGTTTTGGTCCATGTAATGTAAAGACCCCGTAAAATGCAGGCACAGAAGCGCAAGAGTCTAGGGTTGTCCACCCTAAAATAATGTAATTTAATATAGAATGTGTCGACCTACCCATGGTTTGCAGACCATGGGATTGTATAAATAGAGTGAGGCTCTAAGGGTAAAAGTCAGTCTTAGCTTTGAGAAGTAATATGGATTTTTGAATAAGGAATTCGCTCTGAGTTTGTAAGTCTAAGTCTTGGGTCGTAGTAGTAGTAAGAGGCTCTGCAGCTGAGTGTGTAGAGGCCTGGTAGAGTCCGTAGCTGTGTGCACGGACCCCTGTAGCTGAGTGCACAGGGCGGAGTTGGGATTGTACTTGGACAGAGAATTAATAAAAGATAAGTTGATTCTGGAAATACTGTGTGTTGATACTCCTGTTATGTTTATGCATCTCTTTATGGTTTTATGATTGCACGCACTAGTTATAAATGTTGAATGATTAATGAGAATATTGGGCCCACATAATTAAGTTAAGATCTATAATAAAAGCACAGTAAGGATAAAGGATCTAGACAACACCCTTTCGTGTTGTTTATAGAGTTGCGCGAACGCAGTCGCACAAGCTACGAAGGATAGATGGCTGCGCGGAGCAGCGCAAGCGTGCAGGATCGGGTGTGCGAACTTCCCAGACTTCATCAAGACATCCCTAGGGTGTGGAAACTTGGTTCCAGCACCCTCCCATACTACCTCAGGTGAGACCTTAGTCCGCGCACCGCGGACTATTGCTGAAAGGGCCGGTAGTACCGGGATTTGCTTGGCTAAACTCACTGCTGAACTTGGGTGAGGCCCCACGTAGCCAACATATATCAACTGATTCTTCATATACAACCTTAGGAGTTGTGTTAGGGCAAAAATACCTTACTCCTTATGTAATCTAATATACCAGGAAGAATTTAACTCCTACAGAGCTAAATTATATTGTAACTAAGAAGGAGTTTTTAGCTGTAGTTCATGCCATTAACAAATTCAAACATTATATAACTGGCTATGAAACTTTCATTCACACAGACCATTCTATCATTAGATACATAATGAATAAACCAATCACTAATGGAATAATAACCAAATGGATCTTATTGTTACAAGAATTCAACATCACCATTCTAGATAGACATAGAATACAGAATACAATTGCTGACTTTTTATCTAGAATTTAGAATGATAATAATGATCAATATCTTTTTGTAGTATCTACTAAATCACCTTGGTATGTAGATATTGCTAACTATTTAGCCACAGGGAAAATGTCATTTCATTTGTCTCATAGAGAAAAGAGGATAGTTCATAATAGCACAACTTAGTCATGGATAAACAAAGAATTATACAAAATAGGACCAGATCTCATTATCAGAAGATGTGTTCGAGAGGATGAAATACCATAAATACTTAAAGCCTGCCATGATGAACCATGTGGAGGACATTTTTCTAACAAAAGAATTGCTTATAAAGTCCTACTTTTAGGATATTATTGGCCTTCCATTTTCAAGGATACCAAGGAATATGTTAAAAGATGTGATAGTTGTCAAAGAATGGGCAAACCTACTCTTTCAAATGAAATGCCATTACAACCACAGATACTCATTGAACCATTTGAAAAATGGGCACTAGATTTTGTTGGTCCAATCAGTCCACCTTCAAAGCAAAAAAGGTATATTCTGGTATGTATTGATTATGTCACTAAATGGGTAGAAGCTAAAGCACCTCCTTTGGCTACTGAAAATGTTGTAGTTTCATTTATTTTTGAGGATATTTTCACTTGTTTTGGTGTTCCAAGAGAAATTGTAACAAATCAAGGAACACAATTTACATCCAGATTAGTGCAGAAGCTTGTAGAGCAGTACAAAATCAAACATCGGAAGTCCACTCCATACCATCCACAAGCCAATGGACAAGTTGAGTCTACAAATAAGGTGATTGAAGCAATCCTTACCAAGGCTATACACTTACATAGGAAGGATTGGGCAGAAAAGCTTCCAGAAGCTTTGTGGGCTTATAGAACTACATGGAGAAGTACTACAGGACATACTCCCTATGAACTTGTTTATGGGAAGCAGGTCTTACTTCCAATAGAGTTCCAGATCCAAACCTATAAAACAACAGTCCAATTGGATCTTGACTTATCAGAAGCACAAAAGCAAAGGATGAGACAACTTAATGAGCTTGATGAAATAAGACAAGAATCCCTCCAGAAGACTAGCCTAGTTCAGCAACAGAGATCCAGATGGCATGATAAGTACATTAAAGAAAGGAAATTTCATCCAGGAGATTGGGCATTACTCTTCGATTCAAAGTTCAAGAATTTCCAAGGAAAATTCCAAACCCACTGGCTTGGACCTTATGAAGTTGAAAATGTCTTTGACAATGGTGCAGTTAGAATCAGGACTATTGATGAAGAGAAAATTCCTCTTTTAGTGAATGGACATTGACTTAGACTTTATTGGAAGCCATTGACAAAAGAACAATTTGTCAAAATTTTCCAAGATAATTTAGAATTGAAAATGGTTGAGCAAAATTCTTCTTCTTTTCCACCTTAGAAATCGTATTTTCCTATATATATATATATATATATATATATATAATAATAATGTATAAACATGAAAACCAACTCATGTTGGCACCTTAAATTTTCTCTTTTCCAAAAAGAAATTCCCCTTTCCTAAAGTTTTTTTTTCTCAACTACAAAATTAGTAACTTTCTACAGCTCAGACAAGTTTTTGTAGCTCTAATAATATTTTTGTAGCCAACTTGACAGGAACACTTAGTGACTCGAATTGAAGAATAATTGACAGTGCAAAGTACCTGCAGAAGATATCAAAGGAAAAATAAGGTTAGCAAATCAATCAAAGGTATGTGATACTTTAATTTTACAATGAGGATTAATATATTGCATATATGAACTAAGAGGACATAGCACTGCCGAAATAAAACAAAATCATTGCAAATCGTGGGTGATGGTCACTTGTCAAAATCATCATAATCCACCATTTGAACTCCTGCCTTGTCCCCATTCTGAATATATCGAAGTAATTGTCGAATCATTATTTTGAATGCGCTCTAACGATTAACTCATTTCCGCAGCCTTCATTATAATTCACTTGTTCTCTCATTTCTTTGAATTCACCTAGCCTCTCCTCCGCCACTGAACAAAACCCTACCAACACCATTTTTTTTCCCTATCAAGTAAACTGTCCTTGAGACGAAGCATCTTCCATAATGGGTGTTATTGTCCGAACAGAACTAGTAGGAAAGAAGTTCTTGGAAGGATATCCTCAGACCAGGGAGTTGTTGCAGAAAGTACAGTGGTTACAATTCATAGAGAAATTTGATGGTTTCCACAGGGAGGTAACAAAAACTTTTGCACGTTCTTTTGATGGAACAAAGGTTGAAATAGGAGACATCAAATTCACCATAACAGAGTCCCTGATTGCAGCAGCTACCGAATTACCCAGAAGTGGAGAAAAATGGTTCAAAAACAGAGGAATCAATGGGGAAGATTGGAAAGTCTTCTTGAAAAATCCAAACATGGACACCACCATCTTCAAAAAAGGTATTCCTAGTACAACCCTTAAGAGTAAATGGAGGAATTTGCTCCTTGTACTTCAGAAATTTATTACTTGTGAAGGTCGGTTTGGATACATGTTTTTCTACCACATTAGGATAATGATGAATTTTCTTGAGGAACATCAAATGAATCTTCCATATTTCCTCTTGCATAGTCTTAAGAAAATGTCCATGAATTTTCAAAAGAAAATTCAATTCATAGACAATACCATGTACCATCATGGATTGATAAAGATCTTGATTGAGTTTCACCTTCAGAGTATAGGTGACAACTGGGAAAATTTTCTAGTAAGGAATCATTTTGAAGAAAGATTTCCTGAATAACCCAGTGGTAGTAGAACCCTCAGGGGAAGGAAGAGAAAAATGGAAACAATAAAAGAACAAGAACCTTAGTCTCAATAGGAATTATCAGAGGATGAACTACCCATAGTAGGTATTTTGCAGAAAATGAAAAATTGAATCTTAGAAGAAAGAAAGTTGGCAAAGGAACAAAGGATTTATCCCAAACCAAGATCCTTCCTCAGAAAGAGAATCCAAAAGCTAAAAAGAGGAAAAATCAGGGATTACCAACCTCAGGTCTAAGAAGAAGTACCAGATTGAACACTATGCAACAAGCAGTCTCAGGAGTTGCAGAATATATCAATCTTGAGGTGAAGGAGCAGAATGAAGACCTTGTAGACTTTCCAGAAGAATCACCAAAATTGTCACCAAGGGTGTCATCAGCCCCCTTCAGTTCACCTCCAAGAAGTCCAATACACAGTCCATGTCTTGATCCGATTCAACAAGAAATTTATGACTACATAGAGTCATTAGAAAGGAAGGAAGCAGCAACTAAAGAGTCAATCCAAAGTCCAGGAGAAGGAAGTAATCAGTTCAATGAGCCACAAGAACCTTTAGCATCTAATGTTTTAAAGCAAGAAATCTTTGAGTTGGAGACATTGAACATATACCTCAAAAATGAAAATCAGACACTAAAAGCACATAATGGAATTCAAATTGCAAAGAGTGACAACCTTATTCTTCACTTGAGTTTATGGTACAAAAAGAACAAGAAGTTGAAGAAAGAAAATAGGGAAATGCAAAGAGAAATCATCAACCTAAAATATAAAATCCTCATGAAGAAACCAAGAATGCCAGTGGTTGCCAGAAAGAAGAAGAAAGTGAATCCTGAATGTGATAACTAGAAGGCACAAGAGAATGACAATGATGAATTGTATGAGGACATACAAAACCTCCAGCGTGGGGGAATGTAGAGTCCAAGGACTGCTTTACCTTGACACCCTTTTTGCCTATACTTCTTCCTTTTTCCTATTCCTATCACCTAAATAAATGCAATAAACATAAGGTTTTGTTAAGGTAAGCACTTACATGTCCTCTTTTTCATATTTTGTCTATATACCTTATTGTTTTATTAAAGTTTGCATTCAGCTACGGAATTGACCTGATTTTGCAGCTAATCCACAGATCTGCAACTACCTCCATTGTTGACAGGGTTCAAGTGCACCAGCTCAGCAAAAGAAGATATGGATAGATGAGGAATGATCCCCTCATGGATTCTTTCCTACTCTCTTGAGCCAATCCTTCAAGAAAATGGCACTATAATACGGTCAACCTCAAGTCAACTACAAAATCATATGCTGGAACATACTCTGAATTTCACGAAATATTATCAATTTGCTTTTCCAAATAGAAAATCAATGATTAACCGATATAGTTTGGTTTAATAGAGATCGTAATGAAGATACGTAGGCTTAAAACTCTCATGTTGTTATTTGAAGAAATTTTATAAGAACAATGGTCGCTCTGTGTTTTGGTGCGCGCCACTGTATGTATATTTTGAAGAATATCCTGTCAAAACTATTTGCATTTAATAGACTTTGGTTCATACTTTCCATGCTATGTTGATTAAAGGTTGTTCACTGTCTCGTGGAGAGCCCCTACACGCAGTTCAGGTCTTTGATCCATTGCAAATAGATTTCCTTTGATTTTTTAGAGTTAAATTATGGATGCTCTAATTTATGTTTTAAGATGCAGTCTAATGGAATTCACGATTAAACTGTTATCTGCATCAGCAATTTCATTTGCTTTCTACCTAGCATAATTCAGTTATTTCATTTGATTTTTACCTAGTATAATTGAACTATCTCATTTCACAGTTTGGTTGTTTTCTAGCTTATCAATTTAGTTCTTGTTTGAGTGAAGCTGCAATAGTTAAAGAGTGATCATATTTTTCTTGGAAACTGAATCAATCATCATTCATTTCCAATTCAGTAGAATAGATATCTTTTGCACATGCTTTCATAGTTAGTCTAGTCTGGTTGCAACAAAAAATTCAATATGAAATAAAAAACAGTGTAACAGAGTAGAGTTTAGGATCACTCTCCAACCATCCACAAAACTTGATTCAATTGAGGTTAATTTTAGAATAATCAGCTAACAGATTTTAGGGACAATACTCTAATATAGACGGTAACACCATCTCCATATTAATTCTAAAATTAGACCTTAACAATAACATAAATATATTAACGACATAAAATAACTTCTAGCACATACAGTGCACTTGTGCTTCATCAGTATACCTGCCCTAGTCGACAATTTATGCTAACAATTGAAGAACATTAAATTGACTAAACAAGGAGGAACACTATAACCCTAAAAAGGAGAAATTATTAGCAACCTAGTATGGGTGAGACTATTTTCTTAGACTAAATAATTTTGGGATTCAAAGATTCTTAAAGGAATCAATAACTCAATCAATTCTTTTTTCAAGATCTCGGAGGTTACCAGATTTGGGAGGTACATTTCATATGCCAGTATATGCATCTACATGAACATCTCTTAGTTATTTCCAAAGTCTATCGAAATCTCCTACCAAGATGAGATATGGAGTCACCTCTAGATTATGAACATGTTTTTTCTGGTGCGAGAGATGCCATTAATATGGTCATTTGTTCAGAGAATAATTGATCATCCAGGTGGAAATGTAAAAATAATCTCAAAATACTACTCCAAAGGATTTTCAAAGAGTCACAACCAGAATGAGAAACCCTAAAAACCAATATGCTCAACCAAAGGCAACCTCAATTCTGACTGGAAATAAGTATTCAAAACTTACCAACTAGGATGTTGACATAGAGCTACCCAAATATCTCATGAATTTGGGCTCAAATGTAGAGGAGGACTAGACCAAAACCTCACCTGAAAGGAAGGTTCCATAAATGATATGGATTGGATCATTATATTATTTTCATCCATCTCGATGCTTTCATAGTGGAAAAAGTGGAGGAATCAATTCATGAGACCGTATTTTACCGGTGGGACCCAGTTTAGCAAATAATGTCTGAAACCTTATGGGAGCATTTTGAGACATCAAACAACATTTTTTGTGAATAAAACTTTGTTTTAGTAGTGCCATGCCTTTTCATGCTATTATACACACAGATACTTTTCCAACGGCCCAAGAATTGCGTCAATCAAAGTCTGTATTCAAATTTATGCCACTCAGAAGTTGACCTTCCTATTTTCAGCACCATAATTCGAGAGGATGCCATGTTGGCCCCAAATGTTCATGGAAAAGGGGCTAGCCACATGATGATGATGTAGAAGACGCTAGAAGAGTCTATATTGTAACTTTGGTTAAGAGTTGAGGTATGCAAACCTAACCACTACTAGGCTATTGGGCTGTGTTATAACCAGGCCACTAGGAGGAAAAAGGATTTCATTCTTTCGAGTGCATTTGTTCCATAACTAAACAAAAATATCCAAGAAGGATAGGAGGTAGAACAAACAAAGTGGATTTATGCACTGTAGCAACCCATGGGCCATAGGCCATACTTCTTTGTATTCGCAACCATATTTCCATTCAGAGAAAGAGAGTGGAGCAACCTCACCTTCTAGCTGGGTTTTTCTCTTGAAAGGGTTTTCCAAAGCATATCTTGTGTCAAATGTGTGTGTGAGCTTATATTTTTCCATTTTCTATTTTCTGCATAATTTTCATTTGCATGCATGCAATATTAACAGTGAATATATAGATCCAGAAGTCTAACAAAACTGTAATACTGTAGAATTTTAGTTTTTTAATATAATATTATCATATTTGTTGTCATGGAAAATTTTAGGGGCTAATATTCGCAGGTGGGTTAATTTTCCATGCTTTTTCCAATTTTTTTTTTACCAATTTCTATTTTTTCTAAAACTGATTCGCCCAAATTTTACAATATAAAATTATTTTACCTTAAAAATCGCCAACATTATATAGAGACTATATATAAATCATTATAAATTTGAATACTTTTACAAATATATCAATAAACATTTTATAGTTTGCATATTAAGGACTACTGATATTTGCCAATGTTTTTAAACTTCAAGATAATTTTCCATCCTTAAAATTTTCCCTGTTTGTTGTGACAAATTGTCCATTGGAATATCCACGATAGTTTACAGATCAAGAAACCCCACTGGAAATCATAGCCCAAGAGGAGGATCTCATGTTGGATGTGGTAAGAATGGATGTAGAGTAAGACACTGAAATCTTGAAGATAGATTAGAAAACCTTGTTAGACTTTCTTGAAGAATGGAAAAATAAAGATCTAAGCATGAAATTAGAACATTAGAAAGCCTAATATCATTAGATATATTTAAGAGTGAAAGACTAGCTATAGGCATCCAACGGAGATGTGGGATCACCATATAAGGGTTTGGGGGTTCTTACACAAAGCAAGAAAGGCAAATCCCAATCGCATAAGCAATTCAAGAAAAGGGGAAGAAGGAAAAACAAAGCCTCGATTGAGATAGTTGGGGAACACTTAGTTAATACATGACAGGTGAATTTATTATCAAAGGTGTTTTCCTTACCCAAGCATGCCACACAACGAAGATCATCTCCTAGAACATGCACAGTCTCAACAATAGAGGTAAGCAAAGATATATTTGAGGGTGAATTAAAAAGGAAAGGCCATCTATATTTATGATACAAGAAACAAAAGTCTCAAGTGACAAATTCAAGGAAATCACCTCTCATTGTTGGAGGGGTTGTGATGTTGTAGCATTACACATTAGAGAAAGTGTGGGAGGTCTATCCATTCTATGGAACCCTCAAGAGGTGTCATTCCAAGATTGGATAACACTCCTTCATATTATCGTGGGCCGCTTTCAGTATGTAGGAGCTAGGGAATCATGTTGTTTAATGGCAATAAATGGTCCTCATATCCCTACATAAAAATTGGCCTTTCTAGAAAATATCAGAACAATAAGATCCCTCCATAGTGATGAAATTTAGGTTGTTGATAGAGACTTCAGCTTTATTAGATATTTGGAAGAGAAGAAGAGGGTGAATAGAAGATTACAACCATAAGCACTGTTACCCACCATTTTGTGGGTAATATCCCTAGGAGAATTTTTTTTCTCTAAGATGATCCTCTGTTGGCAGCCATCAACCCCTTGTAGCCACCAGCTAGCTCATTGTACCATTTCTCTGCCACTTGAGCCAGTCATGTGGTCCCTCGCCCATCTACCATGATCATATGTTTGAAGGTGGGCCTCCTGAACCTAAAGGTATGCCTTGTCATTTGGAAATTGAGTATTATAGTTTTCTTATCATGGACACTTTTGGGCATGGATTAATGGTGGGATTCGATGGAAATAATGGGATAAGTCTGTTCTCTTGTCCCCTAGACCTCTTTTAGGTATTGACCTTAGATTCTAGTCCCATGGGATCTCTTTTACTAACCATTTGGCTCGGGATGGTATTTCTTGGGAAACCCCCATTTTGGTTGCGTGGTCATGCTCCCTTATCCGCTTATGTTTCCCTCTTTCCATTCATTATTACCCCATTCATCGTTTCCCCCACCTAGGTCTACATTCCTTCACTCGGTCCACATAGGGTTAGCTTGCCCCTTCCCCTTGCCCACACCTTGGGTCATGGCCTAGGATGAAGCCCAAAGGTTGATGCAGCTAAAAATAAACATAAAAGAATATATGGCCACATTCAACAGGAAAGTGTAACACAAAATGAAAAAGTTGCATGGGAAAAACACGTTTAACACGTGGCCAAAAGCAAATACATGAGCTCTACCCCATCATCATGGCCATCACCCTGGTTCCTACATGTTATATGAACCTCCTTCATCGTATAGGAACCCATGATTGTCCCAACCCCTATTGGGCAATGAACCGCCCCACCTTAAAATGGGGTAGTCACTGTTATATCTTATACATCGTGCTCTTACCCCTTGAGCCCTGAGAAGCTAATAAAAGAAAATCATAAAAAGGAAAAAGACATATAAAGAAGGGTGGAAAAATCAAGGCATGGGCATCTCATGTACCACGATTTCTCCCTCCTATACATTATAAATCCAAGTGTGGAATTCCCTATTATTAGCTACCCTTGTACCCCAACATGTGACCCAAGGTTGCCCCTTCTCATTCCCCACTTCATTCACTTATCTGTCACATGTGACCACCTATTGAAGGATGTAACTTGACTATATTATCCCTTTTAGAAGTAGAAACCACCTAATAGGATCATTGGTTAACTCCATTTGGAGTTTAGGAGACATTAGAACACCTTGAAGCCCATTATGGAAGGGTAGGCTATTATGAAGTCCCCACCCGTGGTCCATTATTGGTAAGCTCATTTACTCGATTTATCTAATG
Source organism: Pinus tabuliformis (assembly GCA_031772625.1). NCBI lineage: Eukaryota > Viridiplantae > Streptophyta > Pinopsida > Pinales > Pinaceae > Pinus > Pinus tabuliformis. Next base: position 302,812,404 of record CM062809.1, read on the forward strand.
AATTGTTGTACTGGAAGGCTAGGGGATGCATTAGATCTTATGCAGGATTGCATATGGTCGCCATCTTTGGTTTGGTCTCCCTATACGGGGTCCTAACCCTCCAGAGGGCTGGATTAGCACATGTAGTGTGTGCATTGAGAGCCATGGGCCTCCACATCAATAGAAAACACTCCATGGATCCCCATAACCATTCATATATTGCTCATGGTTCACTTATTGGACAAGGAAGATGCACCTAACCTATCATGCTCAGTTGGCCCCAAATTTACACCATACACTTGGCAGATGATCCAGGACTTTCATGATGATGTGGCATCACTTACACCATCATACTATCCCTTGCAGGTGATCTACTAACATCTTCAATTTGTTTGGAGACCTATGAGGACACTTGTGTGCCCCCACATGTCATTTGGAGCAGCACAGGTCATTACAAGGGGCCAACCCCTTGTCCACTTCTTTTGAGGGTCTTATTCTTCATTGTGGCACCCATGGACCTCAGCAAGCCTCTTAGAGGGTTGTATGACATGTATAGATTATTATTTGATCTCTTGAGAGGATTACTCTTTCTTTTATGAGCTAGTTTGGTGGGCTTGTCACCAAAAGTTGAATTATTAGAACATTATTTTATTTCTGGGGCTAATGTAGGCCAAAGAGGCTAATTCAAACTCCTAACTTGTGTATAAATACAAGTGAGATGAGTTCATTTTATCATCATCACTTTGGATTGGATCTCTTCTCTCTCTTGAGAATTTCACACTTTTTCTAGAGGATGAATTGGAGTTTTATGGATGAATTTTGATGTGTGGATATTGGTCCATATTCTCTTGGACCTTCTCTCTTGTCACTTGTGAATGGTTGGATATATTCTTTTACATGTAAGTACATTATTTTAATGTTATTCTTGTTTTACTTTTTCATATATATTGTATTGGGATTTTTCTTTGTTCTAGGGCTAATTGTTGCATGCATTTACTGCTTAAAATTATGGAATTTTGTTTCTATAAAATAATTTGATCTTGATAAGCCATTCCCTTTGTGCATCGAAGTATAAAAGCTGCAATATTGCTTATCCTTGACCTAGAAGGCTAGCGAAGAGGTCTTGAGGCCTCCTTCATTGGGAAGAAAGAATCCTACTCATATTCATCATAGAATCCATTATCTCAAAGACGATGGCACTGATCTACCAAAGGTGGTCACCAAAAATCATATTCTTTCACCTTCTTCCACGTCTAGCCAAGTTGGGCCACCTAGGGCATCAATTTCCTGACAAGCTAGCCCTCCAAAAAGTTCGATCTCCGAGGGTCTCTTGCATTGGTGTTTCCCCAAGGTCTCCTCCAATTTTGAATCCATTCCGTGGTGGAGTTGGGAGAAAAGTCAATCCCTAGCTCCAGGATCAAACCTTGCCTTAGCATCCCCAAGGCTAGTACCTCATAGGATCAAATCAACACCTTCAAGCGAAAATTATTTATTTAATCCTCTCCCCCACCTTGTCTAGGGTAAGAACATCGTTGGTTTCCATACTCTTTCCCCCTATCCTAGATCGGGTCCACTTGGTCCCGTGTGGTCCCATTCCTTTGAAAAGATAATTCTTCAAGAACCATACGGGATACTAATTATAATAAAGATTTTAGGGATTGGGAAGTTACTTCACAAGTCATATCCCATAAACCTAACCCTCAAATACTCCCTTCCTTTCCCTAGAAGACATTGTACCTTGCTTAGAAAGCAAGCAAACTCTATCTTTCTAACTCTTCCTAGAAATGGATTAATTGTGCCCCTCCATATCCTTTCATTGAATTATCCTTCATCGGCGACCCCATAATATACCAGGTCTCCTCCCATTGGTGAAAGTCCGCAAATAGAAGGGAACCTTAGCTGAGGTCACATTGGGCTAACTCACCATTTGTTGCCCTTGGCCTAGCATTTTCCCTTTAGGGATCCCCTTTAGGTCCCCTACTAGTTTGAGTGGCAACATTTTGGGGTCGTTGTCGAGGACATGAAACATGTGCTTTGTTCCCCATACAACATTATTGATACAATCACTTGACGACTCCATTGGTGGAAAAAAGTACTAGTTCCTCATTGAACTTCAAATTCAATGCTTGTAGTGTGAAGCAGGAATTTGTGAAGGCATTTTAATTCACCCTGGTGACTCCATTTTCAAATTATATGCAAGATCATGAAAAATGGTTAAAAAAAGTATCAATGACATTAGCCTTGAAGAAGAACAAGGCCTATGCGAAAGGTTGGATTTGTGTTATGAGTTTTGTGATCATCTGATAAAGCACAAGAATAAGAGTAGGTCAAACCTCAATAGCATAAGGAAGGAGTATGAAGAAGGGCCCAAAAATTATCTCTTCTTGGAGCTTGCCTATTATACTGGTGAATTTAATTCCTTGCCTCACAAGATCAAGGAAAAATATGGCTCATTACTAGATGAGGATTTGGATGACCAAGAAAATGACGATGATGAACAAGTACTAGTTATGGAATTGGGTGTGAATAACAGTGAAGTGAAAGACATCTCCTCCGAGGATGACGAGGAGTTGGATTCTGAAAGCCTCCAAATCACACAAGAAAGAATGAATGAATATAGTAGGTCATGCAGGGGATTAGTAAGGTAATGTAATTCTAAATACGTATTCTCCATTTTATATGATTAAGAGGTGAAGCTTCATAAGATGAAATGTGAATATAAATATAACCCTACTAATGCTCTCCTCCTAGAATCATATTACCAAAATCATGTAACAAATACCTAGCCATTGTTCTTCAAGAGAAGATAGAAGAAGAGGGGTCTCGCTTGTCAACCAACCAAGATGAAGATGACCTTAATAATCTCAAAGATGAGCCATCGTTGGGGCCCCAGGGCGAACAAGCTGATTCTGAGAGCACATGTGTTGAGAAGAATGAGGCCATGGAAAGTAAGGTCGAGATTGAACTTACTTTTCTCAAAGGGTATCACTCCTAATGAATCTCCTTTTGAAAACCTTGAGGAAGGTGATCCCATAAGCTCCTTGGAAGATGACATTGGAGATTACTTCCACATTGAAAAGGAGAAATGGGAGATTGTTGGGCCTCAATTTGATTGTGCTCCCATTTATGATACTAATGAAGAAGATGAGAGTGAGAGTGGTTTTTCCTTTATCCTGGGCATTACTTGCGATGACATCTCCATTGATACCCCTGGGAAGGAGAATTATTATTTTTCCTTGCATGAAGAAGGAAAATATTTGAGGGAAGTGATTGACTCTCCTTTTAGTGAAAGCCCAATCTTTGATGCTTATAATGAGGAGAGCAACGAATCTCTTACCTACCCACCTTATGATTATGTATTAAAATCACTTGAGCCTCTAGATCATGGGGAAGGAAAAATCATTGAACAATGACACTTCACCCTCCCCTTTGCCTTTTCCTCTTGTTCATCACCTTGAGTCTTCCTCAAGTAAGTCCCTTGTCCATTTTGGTATAGCCTCAAGTTACCATGCCCCTTTTCCCCTTTCTGAATATGGTGTCAAGAAAGAACCCTTCATTGAATATACTTTATCCCCTTTGACCCATCCTCAGGATTATGATCACTCTACGACCTCCCCTCTCTGATGTAACCATCATATTGAGTGACCTATTTGTTTCACTCCTTCCTTATCTCACCCTTCCTTCCCCTCTCATCACAACCATTAGACATCTTCAAAGCATAATATTACAAACAATGATTGTGATGAAGAGTTATTGAGAGTGATCATTCATTCCACCATTGTGTACCTAGAAGGAAATCCTGGGACCTCTAGATTGACCTATTTTATTAGGAATTCCCTTTACCTCATATGGAGATCATATTTTCCCACTCCCCACCCGCTTCATCCATGTGACTATGTCCACATTCAACTTGAGAGTTGTTGCATGAGTAATCATACTGATAAGCATATGTATATTGATGTGATGATATGTTGGTTGCACTGACATTATGATTACAGTTAGTAGTAGCCTTTCTATATGCATGTTAGAGTAGGATGTATTGCATGCTAATTTCCGCATTAGAACTATCATATGATATTTATCATGGTAGATAGACACATATTTGCATATTTTATTTTGGGTTGATTTTATGGCCTAAAATTTAGCATGTACGATCATGAGATGCCACGAAAGCATGCCGCCCCATGTTGTTCCATCTATTATTTGTACAGGTGATAGGTATACGATAACCAAGAGATTGTTGGAGTTCTCGTGACCTCCCATTCGAGTAGCTTCGCCCACTTCTTCGAGAGATGACGTCCCAGTTGGAGCCAGATGTTACCCACCATTTTGTGGGTAATATCCCCTGGAGAATTTTTTTCTCCAAGATGGTCCTCAGTCAGCAGCCAGCAGCCCCTTGCAGCCACTAGCTAGCTGATTGTGCGATTTCTCTGCCACTTGAGCCAGCTGATGGGCCTACAAATTAGACACAAATTAAGGCCCATCTAACCTTTCCTAGGCACATAAAGGCTATATTAAATCTCTCCTTATACACTTAATAATTTTTTTTTAGCTTTAATATGTTCATTAGGAAGGTTTAGAGATAATTTCATATTTGTGCCTAATATTATTTATTTTTGTAGAATATTGTGAGAATATTGGGCAAATTATGAAGATTTGGAGGAGGAGATAATCTAGGGACTTGCTCCATGCTACACGAGGATCAATATTGTATAACAAATGAATAAACATCATGAAATTATTAACAAATTTTGGAGCACCACTGATTGAAAAAATCTACCTTGTCATTTAATGTAGATTCCTAGTGTTGGGAACTAAATCCACTATTTGAGGGATTTTGGAGGGAAAATCTTCCTCCTTCCAAGGAGAATGCTTCCTCATCACTTTGTATAAGTACCAATTCTAATTATCCTCTAGGGGCATGTATTTTTTAGTCTTCTTTTGGAGAAAACTTGTATTTTTGCAGCTTCACTTTCATTTCTAGCATGGATGCAATTGCATTGATTCAAATAATGAAGTTTGGTGCCATTTTTAGCTTCTAAAGCTTGTTCTCTTTCATAAAACTCTGAGTATCCTTGGGCCCGGCCATATCAAGAGCCTCAAAGCCTTTTGTACAATTTTGCTTTCTTCGTTTCACTTTTGTTCACATGCATCTCTTATTCTTGTTTTTCCTATTTCTGCATTTAATATTGATGCTTCTTTTGCTGTAGGATTAGGTTAAATGATTGAAGTGAGTTTTTTTTTCTTTAGGTTATTTATAGAGTCACAAGAATTACACATCCTTAAAATATATTTTAAAATTCATAATCACCATTGATATACTTGGATTGGTTTACTACACAAATCTAGAATTTCTAGAAGTCCTTGTAGCAAAATAGTAGTAATTTCTGTTTTTTTTAGAATGTGTTAATGAGCTTCATTTGAGTTGATTCAACTTTAATTATATCATAAAAAAATTCAAGTTAATAAAAACTTTTACCCCATATAATTTTCACTTGATTATGTTAGGCATTTGGTAGATTAACTAGCACACTAGTTCTTGAATTTTGAGTTTTTAGAGTAGTAATTTTCTGCTATTTTTTAGCACATGTTAACATGGGTATTTTGGAGTGATTCCACTTGGAATGGAGACCTAAGACATCCTACTGAATAAAAAAAATTGTCCCATCCCATTTTCATTTGATTTACTTGGTCATTTGGTGAATTATCTCCTCTTGTAGCAATTCTGTTTCGCTTGTAGGAACCTCCTATAGCACTCCTATAACACGTGTAAACTTGACCATATTTGCTCCAAAATCTTGGTTTTTGTCTCTTAGGCTTGAATCATGACCCTTAGGCTCTAAATCCATGATTGAGGAAGAATAAACATCAATTAGGACATGCCTTTTTACAAAGTAGATTAGGCCTATTTATTTGAATTCATGATCTTAGGATTTCAATTACAAATTGTTGTTCTTGCCTAAGATTAATTTCTTTTCAAAGTAACATTTCCATTTCTGCAATTAGTTTAGGCTTTGATTTCATGACATTCAATCCATTACATCAGATCAATGAAAGAAGGGCACATTGTATGTTGCACATATAGTGCTGACACCTCTTAAGTTTGTACAAACCCCGGGTTGATAATTTAAGTTGGTAGCCTTGGGAGTTGCAACATTCTTGTTACAATACTGGGGCTCATCACTTTTTGGCGTCGTTGTCGAGGAGGTGTTAAAGTATTCATTGTTTTCTTCCCTAGTTTATTCATTTCTTTTATTTTCTGCAAAAACAAAAAAGATTTGCATTAGGCATATTTTATTTCAAAAATAGAAAATTGCATTGCATTAGCATTCTCATTAAATAAATAAATAAATAAAAAGTACTTCTCTAATAGCAACCCCCCCATTTGATCATGTGGTGCAGTAAGAGCCACATCACCATCTACTTTTGCAGGCAGAAGAAGAGGAGGTGACAGATAAGGTAGAATAAATGGATGGGGATGATGACAATGAAGAAGATCCTCTTGGATTTCCCATTCAAGATATTGATGTCAGTGTGCATATGAGCAACATCCCTCCATCTTTCGTTCCCAACTTCCATGGTATGAGGTCAGAAGATCCGAAAACCTTCCTCTTTGAATTTGAAATCCTTTGTAGATTTTATGGTTACTTACTAAACACTCAAAAGTTGAGATTGTTTCCGATAACATTGAAGGATAAAGCTCTTAAATGGTTCAGCCCTTCCACCACAAAGAAGGCCTTTGATCCTTGTCAAAAGATTACTCATGAATTATCAATATTTTTAAATGCATCACCTGAAGGAAATAATGATCCTAGGATGGTCTATATGACTGTGATAGGAAGACACACAGTCCTGTAGTAGTATGCAGAAGGCCTCTAGAACCACAATAAAAAGCACCTGGAAGCACCATAATGAAGAATTGACCAACATGAAGCATTGAGGTATCATCTCCTCGATCTTGGGCAACCACAAAACTTCTGTAGGGCTACTACAGGGTCATTGATAATCTCAAACAAAAACAACTTGATCCATCATCAATAAGACCTATAGTGAAAAATTCGATCAATCAAGCAAATTTCAAGAGAAAAATTTAAGAGCAAAGCCAATGCATTGAGAAACAAGCATAAGAGGATGACACCTCAAGAATCCAATAGATCAACCATTGTTGGCTTGTTGGGGCCTGACCCAGGTTCAGAGGTGATTTATCCAAACAAATCCCGGTACTACTGGCCCTTTCGGCAACAGTTCGCGGAGCGCGGACTAAGGTCTTACTCGAAGTAGTATGGGAGGGTGCTAGAACTAGGTTTCCACACCCTGGAGATGTCTGATGGGTTCAAGTGGTCCACAGCGTGCACGTCGCTACGCTTACCCCCGCAGCCTACAATGCTGCCTTCGCGCAGCCTTACTAAGGGGCTGAACAATGTTATTACCCAAGTCCTTACTAGTACTCCGATATTAGTTGATTAACTTAGCTTATTTGTATGCTTTCAGTTATACTTAACAATATTCACAATTCATACAAGCGCACATAATAAAGAAACAATATATTTGCAAATGATATAAAACATGTAATAACTTAGAATAGATACACAGAATTGGTAACAAAACCTTTCTTTATTAATCTCTTTTCCGATTACAGACTCGACTCTGCCCTTCGCACTTAGTTGCAAGGGTCCGCGCACTCTTTTGTGGACTCTACTAAGCCTCTGTGCACTCAGCTACAAGGGTCCGTGCACTCAGCTGCGGACTCTACTAAGCCTATGCGCACTCAGCTGCAGAGCCTTTTTCCTACTCTACGACTCAAGACACACTTCGCACTTCTACTTAATCTCTAAGACCCTTCATGCCTATTCTCTATTAGATCCCATTAGATGTCTTTACAACTTAGAGCCTCGCTCTATTTATACAATCCCATGGTCCGCGGACCATGGGTAGGCCAACATTACATTCAAAACTAGGGCGGACAACCCTATGACTCTAACATACATTTCACGCCCGCAATTCACGGAGCTTTACAATAATATCAACTCAAAACTTGGGCTTTGAGCCCCAAAACATGTTGTCGGGGGATTCCATACCGAACAGGCCCCCAACACAAACATCACTATGTTGGTGCAGTGATCTTGGCGTGGAATCCCTCCAACTGTCCTCGAACTGTGCTGATGTCGGCAACGCATTGCACCGTTGCTTGCTGAATCTGTTGCATCCTCTGTTCTGAGACCTCCATGGCTGAATTGTTTCCTTACATCTGTACCAGCATCTATTGCATATTTTTATAGTCCCGCGCCTTTGTCAAGCTCCTTGGAGCGCGAAGACTGTGCTTCGGTTGGCTAGTCAGATAGCCGGCCCATCCGTGTAGGGCTTCAAGCGGCTGCCATTTACTTTGCCTGGGAAGGGTTTTCCATTTAGTTTGACTAGCTGGACCATGCCTCCGTCTGTGACCTCCTTAACCACGTATGGTCCTAGCCAATGCATTCTGAATTTTCCCAAAAGATTTTCAAACTTACTGTCATACAACAACACTAAGTCATTTACCTTGAAGGTGCGCAGCTTGATATAGCGGTCGTGCCAGGATTTTCACGTTGCTTTTGTACCTATTAGTGAAACCCAGCCAAAAACCGTTCTTCCTTAAGTTCTTCCAATTACGCGAGCCTTTCCTCTAGAGCTTCGCAGTCCGTCATCCCTGTGGGCGCTTCTATTCGCAGACTAGGTACGATATATTCCATCGGCATGACAGCTTCCATGCCATAAACTAATCGGAAAGGTGTATGTCCTGTCAGTTTCTTGCACATTGTCTTGTAAGCCCATAGCACAGCAGGTACATGTAGGTCCCAATCGTTTTGCTGCGTGTTGCACACTTTGGTCAGCGCAGTCTCCAATATTTTGTTGAAGGCTTCTACAGTCCCATTGGCTTGTGGGTTGTACTGTGTACTTTTCTAATGATACACTTCAAATTCTTCTGTGAGCGTTCTGATGGTTTCGTTCGGGAAATGTGTTCCGAATCACTCATTAAGATTTTCAGACAACCAAATCGGGTCAACACATTTTTGAACAAAAACTTCGCAGCTGTAGAGGCCGTGCAATCTTTGACCGACTACGCCTCCACTCATCGTGTCAGGTACTCCGTTGTGGTGATGATGTAGCACGTGCCTGTCTTTCCCTGAGGTTTGATTGGTCCCACAAAGTCGATTACCCATTTCTCGAACGACTGCAGCGTCATTTGTGCATTTAGTGGCATCCCGTCCCTTCGTGATAGTTTTCCAGTCCTTTGACATATATCACAGGGCTTACAGTGTGATTTCGAATCCCGGTGTAGGGTTGGCCACCACAACCCTGCGTGGAGAATCTTTTGTGCAATTGCTCATCCTGCATAGTGTCCTCCTACAATGCCCCCATGTGCTTCTGCAAGGATATGACTTCGTTCAAACTTAGGTACGTATCTTCGCAATATCTCATCATTGCCCATTTTATATAGGTGCCCTGTGATGACAGAAAAATCCGCCGTGCGCACCACCAATTCCTTCTTCTATTGGACGGAGTATTCCTTCGGTGTGATCCCCGTGGTCAGAAAGTGGATTATATCTTTGAAATGTCCGTCTGTGATGCGCACAGCAAAAATCTGAGCATCAGGTAGTCCCTCCTCCAAATTAGTGGGTTCTTCGCCCGTCTCAATGCACGACAAGTGATCCGGTCTTGCTTTCAGGCGTCCCGGATTTACTACAACCTCAAAATCATATTCCTGGAACAATAAGAGCCACCTGTATATGCACGCCCCCCCCCCCCCAAAACACAGGCTTATTGACCAGATATTTCAGCGCAGAATGGTCGATATACATCTTGAAATGTCCTTCGAGCAAATAGTGTCGGTATTTTTGGAGCGCGTACACCATTGCCAACCCCTCGCGCTCGGTGGTGGAATAAATCTTCTCTACTTTGGACAACCTCTACTTGCAAACGCAATAGGGTGATCCAAGCCTTCCCCGCCCTCCTATGTGAGCACTATTCCCAGCGCGATACACGACACATTAACATGGACATGAAACTCCACATCCCATTTTGGGAAGACCAGGATTGGAGCGGAGGCCAATTTCCCCTTCAGGACATCCAAAATTTTCATGCAATCATCATTCCAGCAAAATGTAACATCCTTTTTCAATAGTTTTTCCATCAGCGCGGTGATTTGGGCATAGCTTTTGATAAACTTTCTGTAGTACCTGGTGTGTCCCAAGGTAGCGCGCAACTGTTTAACACTTCGCGGTGCTTCCAAATTTAGAATAACGACAATCTTCGTAGGGTCCACCATCAGTCCCTATTTGTAGACCACATGTCCCAACAGGTTTCCAAAGGGAACGAGGAATGTGCACTTCTTAAGGTTCAGCGCAATCTGGTGTCGTCAGAAAGTATCCAACATCAAGCGTAAACTTGCTACATGGTGCTTAACTAATCCGAAGACAATCCAATCATCCAGATAGACCTCCAAGAACTTGTGGATGTATTCTTTGAATGTGGCAACAACGATGCACGAAAAGATGGCTGGTGCATTCTTCAATCCAAAAGGCATAACGGTGTATTGAAAGCAGCCCCATTTCGTTGCAAAGGTCATTTTGCTCCTATCTTCCGGCATGATCTTGATCTGGTGGTACCCCGAGAACCCATTCATGAACAAGTATGCTTCTTGTTCGCTAACATTTTTGAATACTTCATCTGTGAACGGTGTTGGGAATGGGTCGTGTACACATGCGTCATTCAGCTTCCTGAAGTCCACACATATTCTTATTTCGCCCTTCTGCTTTTTCTTCTCTACTACCATAGGACTCACCCAGTTGGATTCTTCCACTGACTCAATAATTCCGGCTGTGAGCATTTTGTCTAATTCTACGCGGACCTTTTCCTTGTACTTCGGATTCAAGCGGTAAGGCCTTTGCTTGACTGGATTTGCGTTGGGTTTTAAGGTGATCTTCATCATCCCTAAGTCGCCAATGATCCCTTTTAAATCCGTAATTTTGGTGAGGAATAAGCCTTGGTATTCATGGAGTAACTCAGTGACCTTATCCACTGTGGCATCATCCCAATAGTCTCCAAGCGTTGCATACTTTGGTTCCACGTCTGTCCCAATGTTTACCTGCTTTGTTTTTAGTGGTGCGGTGATGTCGGGATCCTTGAACCTCGCGACATCCTTCCGTTTCTGGAATGTTAATATTCCGTGGATCCTCATCATCCTCCTCAACATTTACATTGTAACATCCTAGTGCGTAGCTCAGCTGTGTCGCCCATTCCGACTAAAGCACTTCCATTGGCTCTTGGGGTATTTTGAAGATAACTACTTTTACTGCTTGTAGCGCGTCATCAACTGTATCCCACCAATGATCTTCAAATGTGGAAGTTAACAGAAATGCCTCGCGCAAGACATCCAATTCGCTCGTACCATGGCGGAGCTCCGTCTCAATATACCAATTCATGGGTATGACATCCAGGGTATGGTAGAACAAATGCACCTATTCAGGCTGTGGCTCTTCCTCGTAGACCTTGGTCCATTTCACGAGGTGTGCATGTGGATCATCATGGCCATCATATTTGTCTGTTAACCACATCTGTGTTTCCCAAATCGTAGGTGCATCATATTTCTACATTCGCACCAGTCCCCGAAACTCTGCTACTGCGTACCCCACCACCTTGTGGGCATAGCGCACAGTTCCCTTTTCAGAGCATCAAACCACTGCTGTTCTGGCACTTTGCTTTCAAATTTGTTCAGGAATTCATCCACCGCGGTCAAACCTTCATACATAGGCAGATCCCTTTCCTCTTTTGTCACGTAGCGTAGTGATCTTACCATCATGTTGCAGTTGAGCGTGGTTACCTCGTGTAACCGATTCTGCCATCGTTCTATTTCCTCGTTTGAATCCGATGTGCAGGAGCTTTCGCACTCCCACAAAATCCTGCCATCCGTTGTAGGATTTACCCAATCATGTTCCCAAGCGGTTATCTTGTAGATATAGTCTAGCTTGTTGTCACACTGGCTCTGTGTAGCGCGATCCTTCCGCAGGGTCTAAAGGTACCACTACACGTAGTGACTTTTTCTCAAATATCATTTTGCGCTTCTTCAGGTTTATCACTCCATTCATGTTAGTGGCCCAATTGATTCCCAATAGTGCGGGATAGGGATTGTTGTCATCGACAATCTCTATCACTTCGAAATCTATAAGTGCGCTCGCACCTTCGATGTCTACCGTTATTCCCTGCAATCTTCCCATCGGTAGGATCTTCTGGTGGTTCACCATTCGTAATTGAATAGGTGACCATTGCAATGCAAGCTTGCCCATGCGCTCCCATGTTTTCTTTGGCAGTACAGTCACGTCTGATCCTAGATCCAAAATTACTTGATCCATTTCATACTCCTCGATTTGCACAGTCAATCTCATTTCCCTTCTTGTTCGTGATGTATGTTTCCTGAGCTTCTAGACTACGCGCGGTTCTCCTGACCCAATGCACCTAGTGATAAGTACTTGCAGTCCCTTCACTGCTTTTCTGTCGCACACAGTAGCTTCATGCATGTCTCCAGAAAGGTAGTGAGTGTTGAAGGATCCATCTCTGGCTCTAGTTGATCCTTACTACCTGAAGTGGAGGCCTCCGTGAAGCTCTTCTTAGCTTCCATGAATGTCTCATTCGCGTGCTCCAAATCAAATTCAAGTTCCTTTGTAGGGGCCTTGCGAACCCACACACTTTCTTCAGGTTGCTTACCTTTGTCATCTCCTATCGTGATACCACTTTGAAGCATAATGTTTACATTCGGGTCCTCTTCGCGTGGCTCAGATCTCGTCATTTGTAGGTTCTGAGTCGGGGGAGGCTGGAGTATTCCTTTATCACACAACCTCGTTATCAGTGTAGGGTAGTCCTCTGTCTCATGATCAAACTTGGTACAATATACAAATGATTCTCTCGTTGGATTTGTACAATCGCGGGCATAATGCCTTGGCCCTCCACAATTGTAATAAATCAGCTGTCTATGACCCCTTCCTGGTCCCATTCCACCTCGACCTTGTTCGCGCCCCTGAAATCCAGTGTGCACCATCCCTGCATTTTGATCAAGGGCTCGTGTTTCGGTCTGCACTCTGTAGGTAGGTAGTTTGATCCATCATCAGTTCATAACTTCTGCAGGTGCGCTCATCATGGCCTACTGACTTGTAGAAATTACAGAACAATTGTTGGGACGTCTGTGTATACTTCTGTAATAGATGACAATTATCTGTAGCATGTTTTCCTCCTATCTGACAAATCACGCACCATAATGCAGGCGCCACACTCGGTTCGTCTTGTGCCTCTGGTCTTAATGGCATCAACCCTCCTGCCGCCAAGTAGTTCGTGAAGACTGTGTTATCACAAAATCGTTTGTACTGAAGGCTGCTACCAGTTGGACTTTATGTAACTACTTCAGACCAGCGTTAGACTAAGGTTAGCCTCTTAGTCAGAGAGGGCTCTCTCACAGATTTGTGATAGGAATTATTAAC
>CM062809.1:302825987-303072130 GCA_031772625.1 Pinus tabuliformis
ACGCGAGGCCTCGACCGAGTCGCGGGGATGCATGCGCTGGATTTCAGGGCCGAGGTTAAGGACGAGGAGGAATGGGGCTAAGAAGGGGTCGCGAACAATTAATCTGTTACAATTGCGGAGGACCAGGGCACTACGCTCATGATTGTACGAACCCAACGAGAATATCTTGTTCGTATTGTGCTCAGTTTGATCATGAACCAGTGGATTGTCCTATGTTGATCGCACAAATGCACGAGAAAGGGGTACTACAACCTACTCTGACTTAGAATATCCAAATGATGAGGTCTGAACCATGTGACGAAGACCCCAACATGAACATGATGCTCAGAAGTGGCGCGACAATAGGAGAAGATAAGGGGAAGTAGCTTAAGGAAGATACATGGGTTTGCAAGGCTCCTGCAAAGGAACCTGAATTTGACTTAGAACGCGCAAAGGAGATGTTTATGGAAGCTAAGAAGAGCTTCGCGAAGGCCTCTACTTCAGGTTGTAAGGATCAACCAGAGCGAGGAATGGATCCTTCTATGCTTACTACCTTTTTAGAGACATGCATGAAGCTGTTGCGCGATAATAAGGCAGTCAAGGGACTACAGGAGTTGATCACCAGGTGCGCAGGATCAGGGGAGCCGTGCGTAGTACGAAAACTGGAAAACATACATTACGCACTGGAAGGGAGATGAGATTGATGGCGCAGATTGGTGAATACGAAATGGATCAGGTAATCTTGGACCTGGGGTCCGATGTAAATGTGTTACCTAAGCAAACCTAGGAACGCATGGGCAAGCCCGCATTGCAGTGGTCCCCTATTCAATTATGAATGGTAAACCAACAGAAGATCGTGCTGATGGGAAGTTGCAAGGAGTAAGAGTTGATATTGAAGGCATGAGCACACAGATGGACTTTGAAGTAATAGAGATTGTTGATGACAACAATCCTTATCCCGCATTGCTAGGAATAGATTGGGCCACTGATATGAATGGCGTCATCAACCTGAAGAAGCAGAAGATGATATTCGAGAAAAAGTCTCTACGCGTAGTAGTTCTGTTAGATCCAGCCGAAGGGGCGGGCTACACTGAACCTGTGCGCGACAATGACAGTGATGATGAGCTAGATTGCATTTACCAGATAATGATGCAAGACCAGGATTTGGTGAACTCGATTGCATATGGGAGAATCTTGTGGAACGTGACAGTTCTTTTACTTCAGATTCAGATGAAGGAGTAGAACGCTGGCAGAACCGGTTGCACGAAGTGACAATGTTGAATTGCAACATGATGACTAGATCCCTGCATTGCGTGACAACAGAAGCGAGGGAACTACCAACGTATGATGGAGAAACAACGGTGGATGAATTCTTGGACAAATTTGAAAGCGCAGTACCAGAACAACAGCGGTATGATGCACTGGAATGGGCATTGTGCGCAACACCTGCATGATGGTGGAGTACACATCAGAAGACTATTGGAAATTGGAACGAATGTAGAAGATGGATGTGCTTACGGTTTGGAAGTCCCCAGCATCGAACGAGAGTCGGGCAGCTAGGACGAAGCAGCTTGCGCACCCACCTGTGTCGATGGGTGCAGACGTGTGCTGTGCAAGCACATCCCAAACTAAGGATCAACACTCGGAACTTGCTACAACAACAGGAAAAGCATTGCGCACCGCAAAAGTTCCACAAAGAAGCATTCAAGAGGGTATGTGGGATGTTGAATATGGTTCACCAAGCCAAACGGACTGATTGGGACCTGCGTGTGCCAAGTGGTCCGATGGGCCTATGGGGCCATGCATAAGAACCTAAGCATGAGAATGATTCTGGAAATGACGAGCAAAGTCGAGGTTGTAGCTTTGGGAAAGAACCCTCATGCAATAACTCCCATAATTGATACAACATGCGGAGGACCAGAGCAAAGAAAGTATGCCGCTGTGCAAAGACGACTATATACAGTTACCGGATGTCCTTCGCCCCCCAAAAATTCGCGAACTCGAAGAAGATCGAGTATGGCTGAGGAAGAAAAGCAGGATCTTGGATGAAGAAATCAACAAATTGGAAACTAGAATCACACAGGTAGGCCGCGCCGAGGGACCAAGTATGACAGGACAAGAGGGAGGCAACCATACTACTGCATTAGAAGGATTTGTGGCTCTGCTACCATGGTTGTGGCCACACCTCACTAGACAAAGGAATCGAGGGAGCGCATCGTATAAGAAAGAACGCGACACGTTGATTGACGCGAGGGTAATTGAAGGGTGCCCACAGACTAGGATGGCAGGTGCAGGGAAGCTTCACACAGGTGGTGTGCCCACCTGACTATCTGTAGAAAGCATAGTCTCAGTGCTCCAAGTAGTTGAAAGAGAGCACGGGACTATAAACAAGTTTGTAGGAGAGCTGCGCGAGAAGGAGGTTACGTGCAAGGTCAGTATGTCACAGGGGTCGCGGTCGCACATAAGGGGCTACGCTGCTGCGTGGGTAGGCTGGAAGGTGACCGTTGATGTCACTGTTCATGACAAGAGGTCCAATTTAAGGCAGAAAGGAGCGGGCAGTGGGTAATTAAGATAAGAGTTAAGAGCTAGATTCAGGACAATTTGCCACCAAGAAGCAGTGCTTAAAGCGCGCATCCAGCCTTGGCTCGAGGAAGCATTCCCGGTCAATGCCACGATTGAGGGAAAGCTGGCACAGATATAGGATACATATGCGCTAAGGCAAGAAGTTTCCCCTGACAGCGATGCATCGGAGATTTGCGCACAACTGATATAGCGAATAGCAAAAGAATGTGTTGTCGACGTAAACGAAACGCAGAAGTTGCTGGATGAACTCCGCGCGAAGATCACCACACCAGCCGAGTGACTCGGGACGAGTCACGATGACTGTGTTGGGGGCTTGTTGGGCAACAGATCCCCCCAATAGCAAGTTTTGGGCTTAAAGCCCGAGTTTTGGTCCATGTAATGTAAAGACCCCGTAAAATGCAGGCACAGAAGCGCAAGAGTCTAGGGTTGTCCACCCTAAAATAATGTAATTTAATATAGAATGTGTCGACCTACCCATGTTTGCAGACCATGGGATTGTATAAATAGAGTGAGGCTCTAAGGGTAAAAGTCAGTCTTAGCTTTGAGAAGTAATATGGATTTTTGAATAAGGAATTCGCTCTGAGTTTGTAAGTCTAAGTCTTGGGTCGTAGTAGTAGTAAGAGGCTCTGCAGCTGAGTGTGTAGAGGCCTGTAGAGTCCGTAGCTGTGTGCACGGACCCCTGTAGCTGAGTGCACAGGGCGGAGTTGGGATTGTACTTGGACAGAGAATTAATAAAAGATAAGTTGATTCTGGAAATACTGTGTGTTGATACTCCTGTTATGTTTATGCATCTCTTTATGGTTTTATGATTGCACGCACTAGTTATAAATGTTGAATGATTAATGAGAATATTGGGCCCACATAATTAAGTTAAGATCTATAATAAAAGCACAGTAAGGATAAAGGATCTAGACAACACCCTTTCGTGTTGTTTATAGAGTTGCGCGAACGCAGTCGCACAAGCTACGAAGGATAGATGGCTGCGCGGAGCAGCGCAAGCGTGCAGGATCGGGTGTGCGAACTTCCCAGACTTCATCAAGACATCCCTAGGGTGTGGAAACTTGGTTCCAGCACCCTCCCATACTACCTCAGGTGAGACCTTAGTCCGCGCACCGCGGACTATTGCTGAAAGGGCCGGTAGTACCGGGATTTGCTTGGCTAAACTCACTGCTGAACTTGGGTGAGGCCCCACGTAGCCAACATATATCAACTGATTCTTCATATACAACCTTAGGAGTTGTGTTAGGGCAAAAATACCTTACTCCTTATGTAATCTAATATACCAGGAAGAATTTAACTCCTACAGAGCTAAATTATATTGTAACTAAGAAGGAGTTTTTAGCTGTAGTTCATGCCATTAACAAATTCAAACATTATATAACTGGCTATGAAACTTTCATTCACACAGACCATTCTATCATTAGATACATAATGAATAAACCAATCACTAATGGAATAATAACCAAATGGATCTTATTGTTACAAGAATTCAACATCACCATTCTAGATAGACATAGAATACAGAATACAATTGCTGACTTTTTATCTAGAATTTAGAATGATAATAATGATCAATATCTTTTTGTAGTATCTACTAAATCACCTTGGTATGTAGATATTGCTAACTATTTAGCCACAGGGAAAATGTCATTTCATTTGTCTCATAGAGAAAAGAGGATAGTTCATAATAGCACAACTTAGTCATGGATAAACAAAGAATTATACAAAATAGGACCAGATCTCATTATCAGAAGATGTGTTCGAGAGGATGAAATACCATAAATACTTAAAGCCTGCCATGATGAACCATGTGGAGGACATTTTTCTAACAAAAGAATTGCTTATAAAGTCCTACTTTTAGGATATTATTGGCCTTCCATTTTCAAGGATACCAAGGAATATGTTAAAAGATGTGATAGTTGTCAAAGAATGGGCAAACCTACTCTTTCAAATGAAATGCCATTACAACCACAGGTACTCATTGAACCATTTGAAAAATGGGCACTAGATTTTGTTGGTCCAATCAGTCCACCTTCAAAGCAAAAAAGGTATATTCTGGTATGTATTGATTATGTCACTAAATGGGTAGAAGCTAAAGCACCTCCTTTGGCTACTGAAAATGTTGTAGTTTCATTTATTTTTGAGGATATTTTCACTTGTTTTGGTGTTCCAAGAGAAATTGTAACAAATCAAGGAACACAATTTACATCCAGATTAGTGCAGAAGCTTGTGGAGCAGTACAAAATCAAACATCGGAAGTCCACTCCATACCATCCACAAGCCAATGGACAAGTTGAGTCTACAAATAAGGTGATTGAAGCAATCCTTACCAAGGCTATACACTTACATAGGAAAGATTGGGCAGAAAAGCTTCCAGAAGCTTTGTGGGCTTATAGAACTACATGGAGAAGTACTAAAGGACATACTCCCTATGAACTTGTTTATGGGAAGCAGGTCTTACTTCCAATAGAGTTCCAGATCCAAACCTATAAAACAACAGTCCAATTGGATCTTGACTTATCAGAAGCACAAAAGCAAAGGATGAGACAACTTAATGAGCTTGATGAAATAAGACAAGAATCCCTCCAGAAGACTAGCCTAGTTCAGCAACAGAGATCCAGATGGCATGATAAGTACATTAAAGAAAGGAAATTTCATCCAGGAGATTGGGCATTACTCTTCGATTCAAAGTTCAAGAATTTCCAAGGAAAATTCCAAACCCACTGGCTTGGACCTTATGAAGTTGAAAATGTCTTTGACAATGGTGCAGTTAGAATCAGGACTATTGATGAAAAGAAAATTCCTCTTTTAGTGAATGGACATTGACTTAGACTTTATTGGAAGCCATTGACAAAAGAACAATTTGTCAAAATTTTCCAAGATAATTTAGAATTGAAAATGGTTGAGCAAAATTCTTCTTCTTTTCCACCTTAGAAATCGTATTTTCCTATATATATATATATAAATATATATATATAATAATAATGTATAAACATGAAAACCAACTCATGTTGGCACCTTAAATTTTCTCTTTTCCAAAAAGAAATTCCCCTTTCCTAAAGTTTTTTTTTTCTCAACTACATAATTAGTAACTTTCTACAGCTGAGATAAGTTTTTGTAGCTCTAATAATATTTTTGTAGCCAACTTGACAGGAACACTTAGTGACTCGAATTGAAGAATAATTGACAGTGCAAAGTACCTGCAGAAGATATCAAAGGAAAAATAAGGTTAGCAAATCAATCAAAGGTATGTGATACTTTAATTTTACAATGAGGATTAATATATTGCATATATGAACTAAGAGGACATAGCACTGCCGAAATAAAACAAAATCATTGCAAATCGTGGGTGATGGTCACTTGTCAAAATCATCATAATCCACCATTTGAACTCCTGCCTTGTCCCCATTCTGAATATATCGAAGTAATTGTCGAATCATTATTTTGAATGCGCTCTAACGATTAACTCATTTCCGCAGCCTTCATTATAATTCACTTGTTCTCTCATTTCTCTGAATTCACCTAGCCTCTCCTCCGCCACTGAACAAAACCCTACCAACACCATTTTTTTTCCCTATCAAGTAAACTGTCCTTGAGACGAAGCATCTTCCATAATGGGTGTTATTGTCCGAACAGAACTAGTAGGAAAGAAGTTCTTGGAAGGATATCCTCAGACCAGGGAGTTGTTGCAGAAAGTACAGTGGTTACAATTCATAGAGAAATTTGATGGTTTCCACAGGGAGGTAACAAAAACTTTTGCACGTTCTTTTGATGGAACAAAGGTTGAAATAGGAGACATCAAATTCACCATAACAGAGTCCCTGATTGCAGCAGCTACCGAATTACCCAGAAGTGGAGAAAAATGGTTCAAAAACAGAGGAATCAATGGGGAAGATTGGAAAGTCTTCTTGAAAAATCCAAACATGGACACCACCATCTTCAAAAAAGGTATTCCTAGTACAACCCTTAAGAGTAAATGGAGGAATTTGCTCCTTGTACTTCAGAAATTTATTACTTGTGAAGGTCGGTTTGGATACATGTTTTTCTACCACATTAGGATAATGATGAATTTTCTTGAGGAACATCAAATGAATCTTCCTTATTTCCTCTTGCATAGTCTTAAGAAAATGTCCATGAATTTTCAAAAGAAAATTCAATTCATAGACAATACCATGTACCATCATGGATTGATAAAGATCTTGATTGAGTTTCACCTTCAGAGTATAGGTGACAACTGGGAAAATTTTCTAGTAAGGAATCATTTTGAAGAAAGATCTCCTGAATAACCCAGTGGTAGTAGAACCCTCAGGGGAAGGAAGAGAAAAATGGAAACAATAAAAGAACAAGAACCCTAGTCTCAATAGGAATTATCAGAGGATGAACTACCCATAGTAGATATTTTGCAGAAAATGAAAAATTGAATCTTAGAAGAAAGAAAGTTGGCAAAGGAACAAAGGATTTATCCCAAACCAAGATCCTTCCTCAGAAAGAGAATCCAAAAGCTAAAAAGAGGAAAACTCAGGGATTACCAACCTCAGGTCTAAGAAGAAGTACCAGATTGAACACGATGCAACAAGCAGTCTCAGGAGTTGCAGAATATATCGATCTTGAGGTGAAGGAGCAGAATGAAGACCTTGTAGACTCTCCAGAAGAATCACCAAAATTGTCACCAAGGGTGTCATCACCCCCCTTCAGTTCACCTCCAAGAAGTCCAATACACAGTCCAGGTGTTGATCCTATTCAACAAGAAATTTATGACTACATAGAGTCATTAGAAAGGAAGGAAGCAGCAACTAAAGAGTCAATCCAAAGTCCAGGAGAAGGAAGTAATCAGTTCAATGAGCCACAAGAACCTTTAGCATCTAATGTTTTAAAGCAAGAAATCTTTGAGTTGGAGACATTGAACATATACCTCAAAAATGAAAATCAGACACTAAAAGCACATAATGGAATTCAAATTGCAAAGAGTGACAACCTTATTCTTCACTTGAGTTTATGGTACAAAAAGAACAAGAAGTTGAAGAAAGAAAATAGGGAAATGCAAAGAGAAATCATCAACCTAAAATATAAAATCCTCATGAAGAAACCAAGAATGCGAGTGGTTGCCAGAAAGAAGAAGAAAGTGAATCCTGAATGTGATAACTAGAAGGCACAAGAGAATGACAATGATGAATTGTATGAGGACATACAAAACCTCCAGCGTGGGGGAATGTAGAGTCCAAGGACTGCTTTACCTTGACACCCTTTTTGCCTATACTTCTTCCTTTTTCCTATTCCTATCACCTAAATAAATGCAATAAACATAAGGTTTTGTTAAGGTAAGCACTTACATGTCCTCTTTTTCATATTTTGTCTATATACCTTATTGTTTTATTAAAGTTTGCATTCAGCTACGGAATTGACCTGATTTTGCAGCTAATCCACAGATCTGCAGCTACCTCCATTGTTGACAGGGTTCAAGTGCACCAGCTCAGCAAAAGAAGATATGGATAGATGAGGAATGATCCCCTCATGGATTCTTTCCTACTCTCTTGAGCCAATCCTTCAAGAAAATGGCACTATAATACGGTCAACCTCAAGTCAACTACAAAATCATATGCTGGAACATACTCTGAATTTCACGAAATATTATCAATTTGCTTTTCCAAATAGAAAATCAATGATTAAGCGATATAGTTTGGTTTAATAGGGATCGTAATGAAGATACGTAGGCTTAAAACTCTCATGTTGTTATTTGAAGAAATTTTATAAGAACAATGGTCGCTCTGTGTTTTGGTGCGCGCCACTGTATGTATATTTTGAAGAATATCCTGTCAAAACTATTTGCAATTAATAGACTTTGGTTCATACTTTCCATGCTATGTTGATTAAAGGTTGTTCACTGTCTCGTGGAGAGCCCCTACACGCAGTTCAGGTCTTTGATCCATTGCAAATAGATTTCCTTTGATTTCTTAGAGTTAAATTATGGATGCTCTATTTTATGTTTTAAGATGCAGTCTAATGGAATTCACGATTAAACTGTTATCTGCATCAGCAATTTCATTTGCTTTCTACCTAGCATAATTCAGTTATTTCATTTGATTTTTACCTAGTATAATTGAACTATCTCATTTCACAGTTTGGTTGTTTTCTAGCTTATCAATTTAGTTCTTGTTTGAGTGAAGCTGCAATAGTTAAAGAGTGATCATATTTTTCTTGGAAACTGAATTCAATCATCATTCATTTCCAATTCAGTAGAATAGATATCTTTTGCACATGCTTTCATAGTTAGTCTAGTCTGGTTGCAACATAAAATTCAATATGAAATAAAAAACAGTGTAACAGAGTAGAGTTTAGGATCACTCTCCAACCATCCACAAAACTTGATTCAATTGAGGTTAATTTTAGAATAATCAGCTAACAGATTTTAGGGACAATACTCTAATATAGACAGTAACACCATCTCCATATTAATTCTAAATTTAGACCTTAACAATAACATAAATATATTAACGACATAAAATAACTTCTAGCACATACAGTGCACTTGTGCTTCATCAGTATACCTGCCCTAGTCGACAATTTATGCTAACAATTGAAGAACATTAAATTGACTAAACAAGGAGGAACACTATAACCCTAAAAAGGAGAAATTATTAGCAACCTAGTATGGGTGAGACTATTTTCTTAGACTAAATAATTTTGGGATTCAAAGATTCTTAAAGGAATCAATAACTCAATCAATTCTTTTTTCAAGATCTCGGAGGTTACCAGATTTGGGAGGTACATTTCATATGCCAGTATATGCATCTACATGAACATCTCTTAGTTATTTCCAAAGTCTATCGAAATCTCCTACCAAGATGAGATATGGAGTCACCTCTAGATTATGAACATGTTTTTTCTGGTGCGAGAGATGCCATTAATATGGTCATTTGTTCAGAGAATAATTGATCATCCAGGTGGAAATGTAAAAATAATCTCAAAATACTACTCCAAAGGATTTTCAAAGAGTCACAACCAGAATGAGAAACCCTAAAAACCAATATGCTCAACCAAAGGCAACCTCAATTCTGACTGGAAATAAGTATTCAAAACTTACCAACTAGGATGTTGACATAGAGCTACCCAAATATCTCATGAATTTGGGCTCAAATGTAGAGGAGGACTAGACCAAAACCTCACCTGAAAGGAAGGTTCCATAAATGATATGGATTGGATCATTATATTATTTTCATCCATCTCGATGCTTTCATAGTGGAAAAAGTGGAGGAATCAATTCATGAGACCGTATTTTACCGGTGGGACCCAGTTTAGCAAATAATGTCTGAAACCTTATGGGAGCATTTTGAGACATCAAACAACATTTTTTGTGAATAAAACTTTGTTTTAGTAGTGCCATGCCTTTTCATGCTATTATACACACAGATACTTTTCCAACGGCCCAAGAATTGCGTCAATCAAAGTCTGTATTCAAATTTATGCCACTCAGAAGTTGACCTTCCTATTTTCAGCACCATAATTCGAGAGGATGCCATGTTGGCCCCAAATGTTCATGGAAAAGGGGCTAGCCACATGATGATGATGTAGAAGACGCTAGAAGAGTCTATATTGTAACTTTGGTTAAGAGTTGAGGTATGCAAACCTAACCACTACTAGGCTATTGGGCTGTGTTATAACCAGGCCACTAGGAGGAAAAAGGATTTCATTCTTTCGAGTGCATTTGTTCCATAACTAAACAAAAATATCCAAGAAGGATAGGAGGTAGAACAAACAAAGTGGATTTATGCACTGTAGCAACCCATGGGCCATAGGCCATACTTCTTTGTATTCGCAACCATATTTCCATTCAGAGAAAGAGAGTGGAGCAACCTCACCTTCTAGCTGGGTTTTTCTCTTGAAAGGGTTTTCCAAAGCATATCTTGTGTCAAATGTGTGTGTGAGCTTATATTTTTCCATTTTCTATTTTCTGCATAATTTTCATTTGCATGCATGCAATATTAACAGTGAATATATAGATCCAGAAGTCTAACAAAACTGTAATACTGTAGAATTTTAGTTTTTTAATATAATATTATCATATTTGTTGTCATGGAAAATTTTAGGGGCTAATATTCGCAGGTGGGTTAATTTTCCATGCTTTTTCCAATTTTTTTTTTACCAATTTCTATTTTTTCTAAAACTGATTCGCCCAAATTTTACAATATAAAATTATTTTACCTTAAAAATCGCCAACATTATATAGAGACTATATATAAATCATTATAAATTTGAATACTTTTACAAATATATCAATAAACATTTTATAGTTTGCATATTAAGGACTACTGATATTTGCCAATGTTTTTAAACTTCAAGATAATTTTCCATCCTTAAAATTTTCCCTGTTTGTTGTGACAAATTGTCCATTGGAATATCCACGATAGTTTACAGATCAAGAAACCCCACTGGAAATCATAGCCCAAGAGGAGGATCTCATGTTGGATGTGGTAAGAATGGATGTAGAGTAAGACACTGAAATCTTGAAGATAGATTAGAAAACCTTGTTAGACTTTCTTGAAGAATGGAAAAATAAAGATCTAAGCATGAAATTAGAACATTAGAAAGCCTAATATCATTAGATATATTTAAGAGTGAAAGACTAGCTATAGGCATCCAACGGAGATGTGGGATCACCATATAAGGGTTTGGGGGTTCTTACACAAAGCAAGAAAGGCAAATCCCAATCGCATAAGCAATTCAAGAAAAGGGGAAGAAGGAAAAACAAAGCCTCGATTGAGATAGTTGGGGAACACTTAGTTAATACATGACAGGTGAATTTATTATCAAAGGTGTTTTCCTTACCCAAGCATGCCACACAACGAAGATCATCTCCTAGAACATGCACAGTCTCAACAATAGAGGTAAGCAAAGATATATTTGAGGGTGAATTAAAAAGGAAAGGCCATCTATATTTATGATACAAGAAACAAAAGTCTCAAGTGACAAATTCAAGGAAATCACCTCTCATTGTTGGAGGGGTTGTGATGTTGTAGCATTACACATTAGAGAAAGTGTGGGAGGTCTATCCATTCTATGGAACCCTCAAGAGGTGTCATTCCAAGATTGGATAACACTCCTTCATATTATCGTGGGCCGCTTTCAGTATGTAGGAGCTAGGGAATCATGTTGTTTAATGGCAATAAATGGTCCTCATATCCCTACATAAAAATTGGCCTTTCTAGAAAATATCAGAACAATAAGATCCCTCCATAGTGATGAAATTTAGGTTGTTGATAGAGACTTCAGCTTTATTAGATATTTGGAAGAGAAGAAGAGGGTGAATAGAAGATTACAACCATAAGCACTGTTACCCACCATTTTGTGGGTAATATCCCTAGGAGAATTTTTTTTCTCTAAGATGATCCTCTGTTGGCAGCCATCAACCCCTTGTAGCCACCAGCTAGCTCATTGTACCATTTCTCTGCCACTTGAGCCAGTCATGTGGTCCCTCGCCCATCTACCATGATCATATGTTTGAAGGTGGGCCTCCTGAACCTAAAGGTATGCCTTGTCATTTGGAAATTGAGTATTATAGTTTTCTTATCATGGACACTTTTGGGCATGGATTAATGGTGGGATTCGATGGAAATAATGGGATAAGTCTGTTCTCTTGTCCCCTAGACCTCTTTTAGGTATTGACCTTAGATTCTAGTCCCATGGGATCTCTTTTACTAACCATTTGGCTCGGGATGGTATTTCTTGGGAAACCCCCATTTTGGTTGCGTGGTCATGCTCCCTTATCCGCTTATGTTTCCCTCTTTCCATTCATTATTACCCCATTCATCGTTTCCCCCACCTAGGTCTACATTCCTTCACTCGGTCCACATAGGGTTAGCTTGCCCCTTCCCCTTGCCCACACCTTGGGTCATGGCCTAGGATGAAGCCCAAAGGTTGATGCAGCTAAAAATAAACATAAAAGAATATATGGCCACATTCAACAGGAAAGTGTAACACAAAATGAAAAAGTTGCATGGGAAAAACACGTTTAACACGTGGCCAAAAGCAAATACATGAGCTCTACCCCATCATCATGGCCATCACCCTGGTTCCTACATGTTATATGAACCTCCTTCATCGTATAGGAACCCATGATTGTCCCAACCCCTATTGGGCAATGAACCGCCCCACCTTAAAATGGGGTAGTCACTGTTATATCTTATACATCGTGCTCTTACCCCTTGAGCCCTGAGAAGCTAATAAAAGAAAATCATAAAAAGGAAAAAGACATATAAAGAAGGGTGGAAAAATCAAGGCATGGGCATCTCATGTACCACGATTTCTCCCTCCTATACATTATAAATCCAAGTGTGGAATTCCCTATTATTAGCTACCCTTGTACCCCAACATGTGACCCAAGGTTGCCCCTTCTCATTCCCCACTTCATTCACTTATCTGTCACATGTGACCACCTATTGAAGGATGTAACTTGACTATATTATCCCTTTTAGAAGTAGAAACCACCTAATAGGATCATTGGTTAACTCCATTTGGAGTTTAGGAGACATTAGAACACCTTGAAGCCCATTATGGAAGGGTAGGCTATTATGAAGTCCCCACCCGTGGTCCATTATTGGTAAGCTCATTTACTCGATTTATCTAATGAATTGTTGTACTGGAAGGCTAGGGGATGCATTAGATCTTATGCAGGATTGCATATGGTCGCCATCTTTGGTTTGGTCTCCCTATACGGGGTCCTAACCCTCCAGAGGGCTGGATTAGCACATGTAGTGTGTGCATTGAGAGCCATGGGCCTCCACATCAATAGAAAACACTCCATGGATCCCCATAACCATTCATATATTGCTCATGGTTCACTTATTGGACAAGGAAGATGCACCTAACCTATCATGCTCAGTTGGCCCCAAATTTACACCATACACTTGGCAGATGATCCAGGACTTTCATGATGATGTGGCATCACTTACACCATCATACTATCCCTTGCAGGTGATCTACTAACATCTTCAATTTGTTTGGAGACCTATGAGGACACTTGTGTGCCCCCACATGTCATTTGGAGCAGCACAGGTCATTACAAGGGGCCAACCCCTTGTCCACTTCTTTTGAGGGTCTTATTCTTCATTGTGGCACCCATGGACCTCAGCAAGCCTCTTAGAGGGTTGTATGACATGTATAGATTATTATTTGATCTCTTGAGAGGATTACTCTTTCTTTTATGAGCTAGTTTGGTGGGCTTGTCACCAAAAGTTGAATTATTAGAACATTATTTTATTTCTGGGGCTAATGTAGGCCAAAGAGGCTAATTCAAACTCCTAACTTGTGTATAAATACAAGTGAGATGAGTTCATTTTATCATCATCACTTTGGATTGGATCTCTTCTCTCTCTTGAGAATTTCACACTTTTTCTAGAGGATGAATTGGAGTTTTATGGATGAATTTTGATGTGTGGATATTGGTCCATATTCTCTTGGACCTTCTCTCTTGTCACTTGTGAATGGTTGGATATATTCTTTTACATGTAAGTACATTATTTTAATGTTATTCTTGTTTTACTTTTTCATATATATTGTATTGGGATTTTTCTTTGTTCTAGGGCTAATTGTTGCATGCATTTACTGCTTAAAATTATGGAATTTTGTTTCTATAAAATAATTTGATCTTGATAAGCCATTCCCTTTGTGCATCGAAGTATAAAAGCTGCAATATTGCTTATCCTTGACCTAGAAGGCTAGCGAAGAGGTCTTGAGGCCTCCTTCATTGGGAAGAAAGAATCCTACTCATATTCATCATAGAATCCATTATCTCAAAGACGATGGCACTGATCTACCAAAGGTGGTCACCAAAAATCATATTCTTTCACCTTCTTCCACGTCTAGCCAAGTTGGGCCACCTAGGGCATCAATTTCCTGACAAGCTAGCCCTCCAAAAAGTTCGATCTCCGAGGGTCTCTTGCATTGGTGTTTCCCCAAGGTCTCCTCCAATTTTGAATCCATTCCGTGGTGGAGTTGGGAGAAAAGTCAATCCCTAGCTCCAGGATCAAACCTTGCCTTAGCATCCCCAAGGCTAGTACCTCATAGGATCAAATCAACACCTTCAAGCGAAAATTATTTATTTAATCCTCTCCCCCACCTTGTCTAGGGTAAGAACATCGTTGGTTTCCATACTCTTTCCCCCTATCCTAGATCGGGTCCACTTGGTCCCGTGTGGTCCCATTCCTTTGAAAAGATAATTCTTCAAGAACCATACGGGATACTAATTATAATAAAGATTTTAGGGATTGGGAAGTTACTTCACAAGTCATATCCCATAAACCTAACCCTCAAATACTCCCTTCCTTTCCCTAGAAGACATTGTACCTTGCTTAGAAAGCAAGCAAACTCTATCTTTCTAACTCTTCCTAGAAATGGATTAATTGTGCCCCTCCATATCCTTTCATTGAATTATCCTTCATCGGCGACCCCATAATATACCAGGTCTCCTCCCATTGGTGAAAGTCCGCAAATAGAAGGGAACCTTAGCTGAGGTCACATTGGGCTAACTCACCATTTGTTGCCCTTGGCCTAGCATTTTCCCTTTAGGGATCCCCTTTAGGTCCCCTACTAGTTTGAGTGGCAACATTTTGGGGTCGTTGTCGAGGACATGAAACATGTGCTTTGTTCCCCATACAACATTATTGATACAATCACTTGACGACTCCATTGGTGGAAAAAAGTACTAGTTCCTCATTGAACTTCAAATTCAATGCTTGTAGTGTGAAGCAGGAATTTGTGAAGGCATTTTAATTCACCCTGGTGACTCCATTTTCAAATTATATGCAAGATCATGAAAAATGGTTAAAAAAAGTATCAATGACATTAGCCTTGAAGAAGAACAAGGCCTATGCGAAAGGTTGGATTTGTGTTATGAGTTTTGTGATCATCTGATAAAGCACAAGAATAAGAGTAGGTCAAACCTCAATAGCATAAGGAAGGAGTATGAAGAAGGGCCCAAAAATTATCTCTTCTTGGAGCTTGCCTATTATACTGGTGAATTTAATTCCTTGCCTCACAAGATCAAGGAAAAATATGGCTCATTACTAGATGAGGATTTGGATGACCAAGAAAATGACGATGATGAACAAGTACTAGTTATGGAATTGGGTGTGAATAACAGTGAAGTGAAAGACATCTCCTCCGAGGATGACGAGGAGTTGGATTCTGAAAGCCTCCAAATCACACAAGAAAGAATGAATGAATATAGTAGGTCATGCAGGGGATTAGTAAGGTACTGTAATTCTAAATACGTATTCTCCATTTTATATGATTAAGAGGTGAAGCTTCATAAGATGAAATGTGAATATAAATATAACCCTACTAATGCTCTCCTCCTAGAATCATATTACCAAAATCATGTAACAAATACCTTAGCCATTGTTCTTCAAGAGAAGATAGAAGAAGAGGGGTCTCGCTTGTCAACCAACCAAGATGAAGATGACCTTAATAATCTCAAAGATGAGCCATCGTTGGGGCCCCAGGGCGAACAAGCTGATTCTGAGAGCACATGTGTTGAGAAGAATGAGGCCATGGAAAGTAAGGTCGAGATTGAACTTACTTTTCTCAAAGGGTATCACTCCTAATGAATCTCCTTTTGAAAACCTTGAGGAAGGTGATCCCATAAGCTCCTTGGAAGATGACATTGGAGATTACTTCCACATTGAAAAGGAGAAATGGGAGATTGTTGGGCCTCAATTTGATTGTGCTCCCATTTATGATACTAATGAAGAAGATGAGAGTGAGAGTGGTTTTTCCTTTATCCTGGGCATTACTTGCGATGACATCTCCATTGATACCCCTGGGAAGGAGAATTATTATTTTTCCTTGCATGAAGAAGGAAAATATTTGAGGGAAGTGATTGACTCTCCTTTTAGTGAAAGCCCAATCTTTGATGCTTATAATGAGGAGAGCAACGAATCTCTTACCTACCCACCTTATGATTATGTATTAAAATCACTTGAGCCTCTAGATCATGGGGAAGGAAAAATCATTGAACAATGACACTTCACCCTCCCCTTTGCCTTTTCCTCTTGTTCATCACCTTGAGTCTTCCTCAAGTAAGTCCCTTGTCCATTTTGGTATAGCCTCAAGTTACCATGCCCCTTTTCCCCTTTCTGAATATGGTGTCAAGAAAGAACCCTTCATTGAATATACTTTATCCCCTTTGACCCATCCTCAGGATTATGATCACTCTACGACCTCCCCTCTCTGATGTAACCATCATATTGAGTGACCTATTTGTTTCACTCCTTCCTTATCTCACCCTTCCTTCCCCTCTCATCACAACCATTAGACATCTTCAAAGCATAATATTACAAACAATGATTGTGATGAAGAGTTATTGAGAGTGATCATTCATTCCACCATTGTGTACCTAGAAGGAAATCCTGGGACCTCTAGATTGACCTATTTTATTAGGAATTCCCTTTACCTCATATGGAGATCATATTTTCCCACTCCCCACCCGCTTCATCCATGTGACTATGTCCACATTCAACTTGAGAGTTGTTGCATGAGTAATCATACTGATAAGCATATGTATATTGATGTGATGATATGTTGGTTGCACTGACATTATGATTACAGTTAGTAGTAGCCTTTCTATATGCATGTTAGAGTAGGATGTATTGCATGCTAATTTCCGCATTAGAACTATCATATGATATTTATCATGGTAGATAGACACATATTTGCATATTTTATTTTGGGTTGATTTTATGGCCTAAAATTTAGCATGTACGATCATGAGATGCCACGAAAGCATGCCGCCCCATGTTGTTCCATCTATTATTTGTACAGGTGATAGGTATACGATAACCAAGAGATTGTTGGAGTTCTCGTGACCTCCCATTCGAGTAGCTTCGCCCACTTCTTCGAGAGATGACGTCCCAGTTGGAGCCAGATGTTACCCACCATTTTGTGGGTAATATCCCCTGGAGAATTTTTTTCTCCAAGATGGTCCTCAGTCAGCAGCCAGCAGCCCCTTGCAGCCACTAGCTAGCTGATTGTGCGATTTCTCTGCCACTTGAGCCAGCTGATGGGCCTACAAATTAGACACAAATTAAGGCCCATCTAACCTTTCCTAGGCACATAAAGGCTATATTAAATCCCTCCTTATACACTTAATAATTTTTTTTTAGCTTTAATATGTTCATTAGGAAGGTTTAGAGATAATTTCATATTTGTGCCTAATATTATTTATTTTTGTAGAATATTGTGAGAATATTGGGCAAATTATGAAGATTTGGAGGAGGAGATAATCTAGGGACTTGCTCCATGCTACACGAGGATCAATATTGTATAACAAATGAATAAACATCATGAAATTATTAACAAATTTTGGAGCACCACTGATTGAAAAAATCTACCTTGTCATTTAATGTAGATTCCTAGTGTTGGGAACTAAATCCACTATTTGAGGGATTTTGGAGGGAAAATCTTCCTCCTTCCAAGGAGAATGCTTCCTCAACACTTTGTATAAGTACCAATTCTAATTATCCTCTAGGGGCATGTATTTTTTAGTCTTCTTTTGGAGAAAACTTGTATTTTTGCAGCTTCACTTTCATTTCTAGCATGGATGCAATTGCATTGATTCAAATAATGAAGTTTGGTGCCATTTTTAGCTTCTAAAGCTTGTTCTCTTTCATAAAACTCTGAGTATCCTTGGGCCCGGCCATATCAAGAGCCTCAAAGCCTTTTGTACAATTTTGCTTTCTTCGTTTCACTTTTGTTCACATGCATCTCTTATTCTTGTTTTTCCTATTTCTGCATTTAATATTGATGCTTCTTTTGCTGTAGGATTAGGTTAAATGATTGAAGTGAGTTTTTTTTTCTTTAGGTTATTTATAGAGTCACAAGAATTACACATCCTTAAAATATATTTTAAAATTCATAATCACCATTGATATACTTGGATTGGTTTACTACACAAATCTAGAATTTCTAGAAGTCCTTGTAGCAAAATAGTAGTAATTTCTGTTTTTTTTAGAATGTGTTAATGAGCTTCATTTGAGTTGATTCAACTTTAATTATATCATAAAAAAATTCAAGTTAATAAAAACTTTTACCCCATATAATTTTCACTTGATTATGTTAGGCATTTGGTAGATTAACTAGCACACTAGTTCTTGAATTTTGAGTTTTTAGAGTAGTAATTTTCTGCTATTTTTTAGCACATGTTAACATGGGTATTTTGGAGTGATTCCACTTGGAATGGAGACCTAACACATCCTACTGAATAAAAAAAATTGTCCCATCCCATTTTCATTTGATTTACTTGGTCATTTGGTGAATTATCTCCTCTTGTAGCAATTCTGTTTCGCTTGTAGGAACCTCCTATAGCACTCCTATAACACGTGTAAACTTGACCATATTTGCTCCAAAATCTTGGTTTTTGTCTCTTAGGCTTGAATCGTGACCCTTAGGCTCTAAATCCATGATTGAGGAAGAATAAACATCAATTAGGACATGCCTTTTTACAAAGTAGATTAGGCCTATTTATTTGAATTCATGATCTTAGGATTTCAATTACAAATTGTTGTTCTTGCCTAAGATTAATTTCTTTTCAAAGTAACATTTCCATTTCTGCAATTAGTTTAGGCTTTGATTTCATGACATTCAATCCATTACATCAGATCAATGAAAGAAGGACACATTGTATGTTGCACATATAGTGCTGACACCTCTTAAGTTTGTACAAACCCCGGGTTGATAATTTAAGTTGGTAGCCTTGGGAGTTGCAACATTCTTGTTACAATACTGGGGCTCATCACTTTTTGGCGTCGTTGTCGAGGAGGTGTTAAAGTATTCATTGTTTTCTTCCCTAGTTTATTCATTTCTTTTATTTTCTGCAAAAACAAAAAAGATTTGCATTAGGCATATTTTATTTCAAAAATAGAAAATTGCATTGCATTAGCATTCTCATTAAATAAATAAATAAATAAAAAGTACTTCTCTAATAGCAACCCCCCCATTTGATCATGTGGTGCAGTAAGAGCCACATCACCATCTACTTTTGCAGGCAGAAGAAGAGGAGGTGACAGATAAGGTAGAATAAATGGATGGGGATGATGACAATGAAGAAGATCCTCTTGGATTTCCCATTCAAGATATTGATGTCAGTGTGCATATGAGCAACATCCCTCCATCTTTCGTTCCCAACTTCCATGGTATGAGGTCAGAAGATCCGAAAACCTTCCTCTTTGAATTTGAAATCCTTTGTAGATTTTATGGTTACTTACTAAACACTCAAAAGTTGAGATTGTTTCCGATAACATTGAAGGATAAAGCTCTTAAATGGTTCAGCCCTTCCACCACAAAGAAGGCCTTTGATCCTTGTCAAAAGATTACTCATGAATTATCAATATTTTTAAATGCATCACCTGAAGGAAATAATGATCCTAGGATGGTCTATATGACTGTGATAGGAAGACACACAGTCCTGTAGTAGTATGCAGAAGGCCTCTAGAACCACAATAAAAAGCACCTGGAAGCACCATAATGAAGAATTGACCAACATGAAGCATTGAGGTATCATCTCCTCGATCTTGGGCAACCACAAAACTTCTGTAGGGCTACTACAGGGTCATTGATAATCTCAAACAAAAACAACTTGATCCATCATCAATAAGACCTATAGTGAAAAATTCGATCAATCAAGCAAATTTCAAGAGAAAAATTTAAGAGCAAAGCCAATGCATTGAGAAACAAGCATAAGAGGATGACACCTCAAGAATCCAATAGATCAACCATTGTTGGCTTGTTGGGGCCTGACCCAGGTTCAGAGGTGATTTATCCAAACAAATCCCGGTACTACTGGCCCTTTCGGCAACAGTTCGCGGAGCGCGGACTAAGGTCTCACTCGAAGTAGTATGGGAGGGTGCTAGAACTAGGTTTCCACACCCTGGAGATGTCTGATGGGTTCAAGTGGTCCACAGCGTGCACGTCGCTACGCTTACCCCCGCAGCCTACAATGCTGCCTTCGCGCAGCCTTACTAAGGGGCTGAACAATGTTATTACCCAAGTCCTTACTAGTACTCCGATATTAGTTGATTAACTTAGCTTATTTGTATGCTTTCAGTTATACTTAACAATATTCACAATTCATACAAGCGCACATAATAAAGAAACAATATATTTGCAAATGATATAAAACATGTAATAACTTAGAATAGATACACAGAATTGGTAACAAAACCTTTCTTTATTAATCTCTTTTCCGATTACAGACTCGACTCTGCCCTTCGCACTTAGTTGCAAGGGTCCGCGCACTCTTTTGTGGACTCTACTAAGCCTCTGTGCACTCAGCTACAAGGGTCCGTGCACTCAGCTGCGGACTCTACTAAGCCTATGCGCACTCAGCTGCAGAGCCTTTTTCCTACTCTACGACTCAAGACACACTTCGCACTTCTACTTAATCTCTAAGACCCTTCATGCCTATTCTCTATTAGATCCCATTAGATGTCTTTACAACTTAGAGCCTAGCTCTATTTATACAATCCCATGGTCCGCGGACCATGGGTAGGCCAACATTACATTCAAAACTAGGGCGGACAACCCTATGACTCTAACATACATTTCACGCCCGCAATTCACGGAGCTTTACAGTAATATCAACTCAAAACTTGGGCTTTGAGCCCCAAAACATGTTGTCGGGGGATTCCATACCGAACAGGCCCCCAACACAAACATCACTATGTTGGTGCAGTGATCTTGGCGTGGAATCCCTCCAACTGTCCTCGAACTGTGCTGATGTCGGCAACGCATTGCACCGTTGCTTGCTGAATCTGTTGCATCCTCTGTTCTGAGACCTCCATGGCTGAATTGTTTCCTTACATCTGTACCAGCATCTATTGCATATTTTTATAGTCCCGCGCCTTTGTCCAGCTCCTTGGAGCGCGAAGACTGTGCTTCGGTTGGCTAGTCAGATAGCCGGCCCACCCGTGTAGGGCTTCAAGCGGCTGCCATTTACTTTGCCTGGGAAGGGTTCTCCATTTAGTTTGACTAGCTGGACCATGCCTCCGTCTGTGACCTCCTTAACCACGTATGGTCCTAGCCAATGCATTCTGAATTTTCCCAAAAGATTTTCAAACTTACTGTCATACAACAACACTAAGTCATTTACCTTGAAGGTGCGCAGCTTGATATAGCGGTCGTGCCAGGATTTTCACGTTGCTTTTGTACCTATTAGTGAAACCCAGCCAAAAACCGTTCTTCCTTAAGTTCTTCCAATTACGCGAGCCTTTCCTCTAGAGCTTCGCAGTCCGTCATCCCTGTGGGCGCTTCTATTCGCAGACTAGGTACGATATATTCCATCGGCATGACAGCTTCCATGCCATAAACTAATCGGAAAGGTGTATGTCCTGTCAGTTTCTTGCACATTGTCTTGTAAGCCCATAGCACAGCAGGTACATGTAGGTCCCAATCGTTTTGCTGCGTGTTGCACACTTTGGTCAGCGCAGTCTCCAATATTTTGTTGAAGGCTTCTACAGTCCCATTGGCTTGTGGGTTGTACTGTGTACTTTTCTAATGATACACTTCAAATTCTTCTGTGAGCGTTCTGATGGTTTCGTTCGGGAAATGTGTTCCGAATCACTCATTAAGATTTTCAGACAACCAAATCGGGTCAACACATTTTTGAACAAAAACTTCGCAGCTGTAGAGGCCGTGCAATCTTTGACCGACTACGCCTCCACTCATCGTGTCAGGTACTCCGTTGTGGTGATGATGTAGCACGTGCCTGTCTTTCCCTGAGGTTTGATTGGTCCCACAAAGTCGATTACCCATTTCTCGAACGACTGCAGCGTCATTTGTGCATTTAGTGGCATCCCGTCCCTTCGTGATAGTTTTCCAGTCCTTTGACATATATCACAGGGCTTACAGTGTGATTTCGAATCCCGGTGTAGGGTTGGCCACCACAACCCTGCGTGGAGAATCTTTTGTGCAATTGCTCATCCTGCATAGTGTCCTCCTACAATGCCCCCATGTGCTTCTGCAAGGATATGACTTCGTTCAAACTTAGGTACGTATCTTCGCAATATCTCATCATTGCCCATTTTATATAGGTGCCCTGTGATGACAGAAAAATCCGCCGTGCGCACCACCAATTCCTTCTTCTATTGGACGGAGTATTCCTTCGGTGTGATCCCCGTGGTCAGAAAGTGGATTATATCTTTGAAATGTCCGTCTGTGATGCGCACAGCAAAAATCTGAGCATCAGGTAGTCCCTCCTCCAAATTAGTGGGTTCTTCGCCCGTCTCAATGCACGACAAGTGATCCGGTCTTGCTTTCAGGCGTCCCGGATTTACTACAACCTCAAAATCATATTCCTGGAACAATAAGAGCCACCTGCATATGCGCCCCCCCCAAACACAGGCTTATTGACCAGATATTTCAGCGCAGAATGGTCGATATACATCTTGAAATGTCCTTCGAGCAAATAGTGTCGGTATTTTTGGAGCGCGTACACCATTGCCAACCCCTCGCGCTCGGTGGTGGAATAAATCTTCTCTACTTTGGACAACCTCCTACTTGCAAACGCAATAGGGTGATCCAAGCCTTCCCCGCCCTCCTATGTGAGCACTATTCCCAGCGCGATACACGACACATTAACATGGACATGAAGCTCCACATCCCATTTTGGG
The DNA here is from genome assembly GCA_031772625.1 of Pinus tabuliformis. NCBI lineage: Eukaryota > Viridiplantae > Streptophyta > Pinopsida > Pinales > Pinaceae > Pinus > Pinus tabuliformis. The sequence goes on from CM062809.1 coordinate 302,849,207, forward strand.
AAGATCAGGATTGGAGCGGAGGCCAATTCCCCTTCAGGACATCCAAAATTTTCATGCAATCATCATTCCAGCAAAATGTAACATCCTTTTTCAATAGTTTTTCCATCAGCGCGGTGATTTGGGCATAGCTTTTGATAAACTTTCTGTAGTACCTGGTGTGTCCCAAGGTAGCGCGCAACTGTTTAACACTTCGCGGTGCTTCCAAATTTAGAATAACGACAATCTTCGTAGGGTCCACCATCAGTCCCTATTTGTAGACCACATGTCCCAACAGGTTTCCAAAGGGAACGAGGAATGTGCACTTCTTAAGGTTCAGCGCAATCTGGTGTCGTCAGAAAGTATCCAACATCAAGCGTAAACTTGCTACATGGTGCGTAATTAATCCGAAGACAATCCAATCATCCAGATAGACCTCCAAGAACTTGTGGATGTATTCTTTGAATGTGGCAACAACGATGCACGAAAAGATGGCTGGTGCATTCTTCAATCCAAAAGGCACAACGGTGTATTGAAAGCAGCCCCATTTCGTTGCAAAGGTCATTTCGCTCCTATCTTCCGGCATGATCTTGATCTGGTGGTACCCCGAGAACCCATTCATGAACAAGTATGCTTCTTGTTCGCTAACATTTTTGAATACTTCATCTGTGAACGGTGTTGGGAATGGGTCGTGTACACATGCGTCATTCAGCTTCCTGAAGTCCACACATATTCTTATTTCGCCCTTCTGCTTTTTCTTCTCTACTACCATAGGACTCACCCAGTTGGATTCTTCCACTGACTCAATAATTCCGGCTGTGAGCATTTTGTCTAATTCTACGCGGACCTTTTCCTTGTACTTCGGATTCAAGCGGTAAGGCCTTTGCTTGACTGGATTTGCGTTGGGTTTTAAGGTGATCTTCATCATCCCTAAGTCGCCAATGATCCCTTTTAAATCCGTAATTTTGGTGAGGAATAAGCCTTGGTATTCATGGAGTAACTCAGTGACCTTATCCACTGTGGCATCATCCCAATAGTCTCCAAGCGTTGCATACTTTGGTTCCACGTCTGTCCCAATGTTTACCTGCTTTGTTTTTAGTGGTGCGGTGATGTCGGGATCCTTGAACCTCGCGACATCCTTCCGTTTCTGGAATGTTAATATTCCGTGGATCCTCATCATCCTCCTCAACATTTACATTGTAACATCCTAGTGCGTAGCTCAGCTGTGTCGCCCATTCCGACTAAAGCACTTCCATTGGCTCTTGGGGTATTTTGAAGATAACTACTTTTACTGCTTGTAGCGCGTCATCAACTGTATCCCACCAATGATCTTCAAATGTGGAAGTTAACAGAAATTCCTCGCGCAAGACATCCAATTCGCTCGTACCATGGCGGAGCTCCGTCTCAATATACCAATTCATGGGTATGACATCCAGGGTATGGTAGAACAAATGCACCTATTCAGGCTGTGGCTCTTCCTCGTAGACCTTGGTCCATTTCACGAGGTGTGCATGTGGATCATCATGGCCATCATATTTGTCTGTTAACCACATCTGTGTTTCCCAAATCGTAGGTGCATCATATTTCTACATTCGCACCAGTCCCCGAAACTCTGCTACTGCGTACCCCACCACCTTGTGGGCATAGCGCACAGTTCCCTTTTCAGAGCATCAAACCACTGCTGTTCTGGCACTTTGCTTTCAAATTTGTTCAGGAATTCATCCACCGCGGTCAAACCTTCATACATAGGCAGATCCCTTTCCTCTTTTGTCACGTAGCGTAGTGATCTTACCATCATGTTGCAGTTGAGCGTGGTTACCTCGTGTAACCGATTCTGCCATCGTTCTATTTCCTCGTTTGAATCCGATGTGCAGGAGCTTTCGCACTCCCACAAAATCCTGCCATCCGTTGTAGGATTTACCCAATCATGTTCCCAAGCGGTTATCTTGTAGATATAGTCTAGCTTGTTGTCACACACTGGCTCTGTGTAGCGCGATCCTTCCGCAGGGTCTAAAGGTACCACTACACGTAGTGACTTTTTCTCAAATATCATTTTGTGCTTCTTCAGGTTTATCACTCCATTCATGTTAGTGGCCCAATTGATTCCCAATAGTGCGGGATAGGGATTGTTGTCATCGACAATCTCTATCACTTCGAAATCTATAAGTGCGCTCGCACCTTCGATGTCTACCGTTATTCCCTGCAATCTTCCCATCGGTAGGATCTTCTGGTGGTTCACCATTCGTAATTGAATAGGTGACCATTGCAATGCAAGCTTGCCCATGCGCTCCCATGTTTTCTTTGGCAGTACAGTCACGTCTGATCCTAGATCCAAAATTACTTGATCCATTTCATACTCCTCGATTTGCACAGTCAATCTCATTTCCCTTCTTGTTCGTGATGTATGTTTCCTGAGCTTCTAGAATACGCGCGGTTCTCCTGACCCAATGCACCTAGTGATAAGTACTTGCAGTCCCTTCACTGCTTTTCTGTCGCGCAGTAGCTTCATGCATGTCTCCAGAAAGGTAGTGAGTGTTGAAGGATCCATCTCTGGCTCTAGTTGATCCTTACTACCTGAAGTGGAGGCCTCCGTGAAGCTCTTCTTAGCTTCCATGAATGTCTCATTCGCGTGCTCCAAATCAAATTCAAGTTCCTTTGTAGGGGCCTTGCGAACCCACACACTTTCTTCAGGTTGCTTACCTTTGTCATCTCCTATCGTGATACCACTTTGAAGCATAATGTTTACATTCGGGTCCTCTTCGCGTGGCTCAGATCTCGTCATTTGTAGGTTCTGAGTCGGGGGAGGCTGGAGTATTCCTTTATCACACAACCTCGTTATCAGTGTAGGGTAGTCCTCTGTCTCATGATCAAACTTGGTACAATATACAAATGATTCTCTCGTTGGATTTGTACAATCGCGGGCATAATGCCTTGGCCCTCCACAATTGTAATAAATCAGCTGTCTATGACCCCTTCCTGGTCCCATTCCACCTCGACCTTGTTCGCGCCCCTGAAATCCAGTGTGCACCATCCCTGCATTTTGATCAAGGGCTCGTGTTTCGGTCTGCACTCTGTAGGTAGGAGTTTGATCCATCATCAGTTCATAACTTCTGCAGGTGCGCTCATCATGGCCTACTGACTTGTAGAAATTACAGAACAATTGTTGGGACGTCTGTGTATACTTCTGTAATAGATGACAATTATCTGTAGCATGTTTTCCTCCTATCTGACAAATCACGCACCATAATGCAGGCGCCACACTCGGTTCGTCTTGTGCCTCTGGTCTTAATGGCATCAACCCTCCTGCCGCCAAGTAGTTCGTGAAGACTGTGTTATCACAAAATCGTGTACTGATGGCTGCTACCAGTTAGACTTTATGTAACTACTTCAGACCAGGCTTTAGACTAAGGTTAGCCTCCTTAGTCAGAGAGGGCTCTCTCACAGATTTGTGATAGGAATTATTAACAAGAAAAGATGGCTAACTCTTCAAACATTTTATGAAAACAAGCTGGTTGGAACAACAAAATAACATCTCTTCCATTGGGCTCATGGAGTCAAATACTTCTGCAGTAAACTATAAACCACTCAATCATAGAAGCCAAGGCATATAATGTTTAACACTCAAAACATCTCTCAAAAGAACCTCAACTCATAAATATACACAGGAAGTCTGAGCACTAGGTGAATTCAGAGTGATTGCATATTTAGTGAGCTGTAAAATATATAAAGGATAATGACAAAACCACACATATTCTGAGCATTGAACACATGATGAATCTTGGGAAGAAAAAGTAATCCTTATATTACTGTCAAAAAGTCTTTTTACATAAGCTGATAAAAACTCTGTTTTTTCATAAATCTCCAACCCTACTTACATCAGAGTTTTCACTATATATAGGAAAACCAAAACTAAAACTATCTTGAGTCTCCTCAACAAGCATGAGGGGAGAGCTCGATGATCCACCATTAATTAACCTTATCTATTTCTAAACAAACTTATTAAATACATAAGGTATTGTGCTGTAAATACATAGAGTCCTAATTACATTGAAAATCCAACTCTATCTCCTTGTATGCATGATTCTTCTTGGATCCTTGACAGCTGTACAATTTCTGTTGTGGCTGAGATATGTTGAGGAACATTCACTGAACAGGCTGGCCTCGGATGCTAGCTATATAGATAGCTCATTAATTAGCAAAGATGAGCACCCTATTTTCACAGTCCCTGTCTTCCATTCTTCTTCACCATTTAAAGACCACGCTCCAAGCTCTTTAATCCTTCAATACCAACGCATAACACCATATGCCTCATGATCTGGATGCCTTGTGGACTGAACAGGTGTACCAACCAAAAATTCCGGTAACCCTACCAGAACCCTAGTAATTCGGTCATAAAGTGCCTTTAGGAAAACTTTAGCAAAAAACCAAAATATTTCACTTTTTCTTCAAAACTTACACCTGTCACTGTTTGAAATGCTATGACAGCCTTGTATGATCTCCCTCCTGTCCTCGAGGCATTCCTTTCAAAATTCGATGACCTCATCATCAAATTTCATTGTTTTCTTATAAAACAGCGTTCTACAGTAGTTTCGTAGCGCGCTACGAAACTACTGTTTTTGTCAAAACAAAACATATTTATCTTGCAGCGCTTTCTGCTTAAAACTCATGATTTCTTCAGATATTTTATACAGGTGTTAGGGACCTAAATAACTTCAAAATGATGGAAGTTGAACCAAAATTTATCAAAACTTTGAAAAGTACCTTTCCTCTTAAGTCAGTGAGCTAGTTTACCTAGCTTCTTCTTCAAACTGCTAACCTCTTCCTTCAAAGCCTTATTTTCTGATCTCAGACACAGGTTCAACTTTCTTACGTGTTTTGCTTGCTTAAGTGCTGGTATCATCCACGAAAATACATCAGACCCTGAGCCAGCTTGCTTCAGTAGACTTGTGCTGCCTTTTAATACAGCCCTTCTATAACTAGCATATCTCATTGCACGTTCCCTAGAAAAACTCCTTATATGAGCCACCTCTTCCTGGGTTTTACCTGCCTGGTTCTTGATAGCAATGACATTCCCTCCTTGGCTAATAATAACCTTTTTACTTTTGTCTTTACTCCTGGCTGCATGCACTGTTTTCGTCAAAACCTCAAGAAACTCTGTACTAGGCATTTTAACAGCTGCCTCCTCTTTTTGCACTTTCTCGGCCTCTCTCATTTGTCTTCTTGTAATTGGCCTCCGTGGCTTGAACACATATTCTTCACTTGGCTCCTCAAACCGTAACCTTTTCGAAGCCTTTGATTTCTTCATGCTCTCTGGTGAAGATTGGGTTAAGTCAATGTGCATTGGCTGCACTGGCTGGTCCTGCTCAAACTCTATTGGCTCAATCTGCACTGGCTGATCTTGTTCAAGCTCAATTGCTTCAAGTAAATCAGTTAAACTAGCTTTTGACATAGGACTTTCTTCAACAACAATTGACTTGCCTTTCTCCTTGCTTAACTGACCTCTGGTTTTCACTCTTGATACCCTTTCAACTTCACTTGGTACAGATGCATCCTTCTTCTGTTTGACCTTCTCCTTTGATGATGATTGAGGTGTCTCCTTGATTACCAAAGGCTTCACTGGTTTCTTCAACTTGGTTTTGGACTTCTTCTGATCTTTCACCTTCTTTCTAAGCTCAGCAAGAGTAGGTTCTTCAATTGTTTATTTTCTTTCCCTAACAGGCAATGGAGTGAGGCCTGTCTTGCTCTGAAAGCCAGCCATAAAAATAAAGGAGTCCCAATCCTTACCAATCTTCTGCAAACCATCTAACACTAACAGCTTTACCAAGCCATGGTGAAACAGTGATGTTTCACAGTCACCTTTTTTCAGTTGAATTTTATCACACATTTTACTTAGGCTTCTGAACAAATAGAAAGGGATATCTATTGATGCTTTGCCTGTGAAATGTAACAAAAGTTTAAAATGATATGAATAAACTTTGTTATACCTCCCTTCGCATGTTAAATATTTTTGGATGCATGTGAGGAGCAGGGCAAAATGTTCCTTCACGTAACTCCTTGGCACCGCTTTTGTGAGATCCTCGTTTACATAAGGTTCCTTCAAAAATTCCTTACAGGGGCTCATGTCGAATTTAAAATTTTTGAACCATTCATGACCTCCTCTAGGAATCTCAGTCACACTAGAAATGGCTTCTGGAGATACAGAGAATTCTAGCATTGACACCTTAGAGTTTAAACCGGTAAAATTCAATGCAAAAGCTTTTGTTACCTCTGCGTGCCCTCCCTGCAATTTCTCACAAAACCTCCAGCAGCCAGCATCTCTAAAAGCTTTGGCTACTCCTTCATCCTTTAACGCAATATCCAGCCCCTCCGGTTCTGTTCTATGGCACCTTCCTGATCTATGCTCCCTTTTCTCCATTTTGCTTTGAAAACCTTCGGACAGAGGACTAACAGCAGCTTCAACTCAAAAGGCAACTTCGAACTTTGGAATGCAGGCTCGCTTGAAATCTGGTCCTTTTAAAATGAAAACTCGGGCTCCTTCGCGCTTCAATTGTCTTGTCATACAAGCAAGTCAGTTTACGCACTAATAACAAATAACATGACACTACCATACATCATAAAATCACTTTGAATGATGTTTATGTGCGTGGTTCTGAACCTCATGGCGGAATGATGACCCATAATGACCTGGAGAGGACACCAACTGACAATATATGGACGGACCTAATGACTCATCCCCCCAGACTTGACATTTCAAAAAAAACCGCGCTGCAAAAACCCCGAATTCCCGATTTCGTAGCGCGAACAGTTATAAATTAACAACATGCGCTACGAAATGGCTGGTAGATGACACGCTACGAAAAGGCGGAAACATCATTGCGCTGCCAAATTGGCCAATCAGACTGCGCTACGAAACTGCGCAAAGGACCAATGACGCAAACAAGACAAGACATGCCTTAAACAATTATGATGAAGGGTGATTAACGGTTTTTTGCAATGATTCACATCAATACCTTTTTAAAACATAATCCCTAAGTGACACACATAGGAACATAACCACTAGACACACATTTTTTGACAATGAAAAATTTCTTTTTGTTTGGGAAAACATGATGTACATGGACTGTAGTTCTAGGTGATAACAGACTGGACAATTGTCCTTGTCATGCCCCTGACCTTTGCATTTTATGCACCATACCTCCTCGTGTGCCTCTAGCCAAGTTGTCTTGTCCTGTTTCGAACTCTGCATTTCTAGACACAAATTTTTCAGTTGCGTGTGGATTTGTTGAACTCCTAGGCCAGGATCTTGTATTGGGGTATCGTGAAGTTTCATTGCAATCTCCAAAGCTTTGGCCTGGGTGGATAACTTCTGCTGTGACAGCGTCGTCCTTAAATGCGGTGTTAGTGACACTACAAACCATGCACGGTGTTGTCCATCTGTCAAGGTCATGTTGGCTTCGTGAATCATACTCTTTAGTCTCTGATCTAGATCCCATGGGTCTTACCTGGAAGCATCGTGATTTCCTTAAACCCGATAATCGATTGTGTCTCCGATTTTGGCCTGCTAAATTCCCTGTTTAGCACAACCTGGATATCTGCAATCCCCGCGTTTGGATGGTCATTAGAATGCTTAATGTACCATGTTAGTGCGCGATCCTACAACGTGCTTACCAGTGTTGCCTTCTTTATATTGTCATCCACGACTCCTTGTGCTTCCCATACAGCTTTTACCATGAACCAAAATTGGTCCGGATCTTCGTTCCCTACTCCTCTAAATACGGAAATTTTATCACGCTCGCCATATTGAACTATGGTGGTGGCGGAGGTGGTGTGGGCGAAGATGGTGAAACCGGTGGTTGTGTAGGTGGACGTGGTATGCACGGAATTCGCTATCTTACCAGACTGATCACACTTCTTGGTGAAACTTTCACGAGCTCTTCCTCGCTTTCTTGCCGAGGCGAAATCAAGGGGCTAGTTTCTATTTTTGTGCTACCTTCGTTTCTATAGATCCTCCCACTTCGCGTAACCCCAAACATCAATTTATTCACGTAACTTGCTTTTCACACAATAGCATTTTAATCCAAGTGTTCAAAGATTTAATGTACTTACCTCGCAGTCCTTTGGGGAAGTGTTGTTCCGCCTCGCTCTAGCTGACTAAAGTATCTACTGCGACCTCAGAGATAAACCCTCCTATAATTCGATTGAGCCAATGGTCCATAGCGCGCGCGATCTTATCTTCCGATGCTTTTAGTCTGCACACCAATTCTGGAGTCCACATAATCAGTTTGTCGAACCTACACCTTCCCTGACTGTCTACTAGCTTCGCGATCCACTCATACAACTCAGAGGGGAAGGATGTAAAGAAAATTTCATGGATTTTCGTATATAAGTAGTGCTCTAACCATTGTTCCTTTGATACTCGTGGATTCCTATTTTCCTGCGCCGTGAATTCGTGAATCTTTCTGTCCAACCACCCTTCAATTTCTTTCTTCGTTGGATTACAACGACACGACATCAGACATCCCTTATACAGATCCCAATCCCGACAACGGAACCATTTATTGGCTTGTTTGGGCCTAACCCAGGTTCGGAGGTGATTTGGCCAAACAAATCCCGATACTACTGGACCTTTCGGTAACAGTCCGTAGAGCGTGGACTGAGGTATCACCCGAAGTAGTATGAGAGGGCGCTAGAACCAGGTTTCCGCACCCTGGAGATGTCTGATGGGTTCAAGTGGTTCGTGGCATGCACGTTGCTACATGCACTTACCCCCCAGCCTGCGATTCTACCTTCGTGCAGCCCTACTCGGGGGCTGAACAATGTTATTAACCAATCCTTTACTAGTACTTTGATATTAGTTGATTAACTTAGCTTATTTGTATGCTTTCAGTTATACTTAAAAATATTCACAATTCATACAAGCACGCGTAGTAAAGAAACTATATATTTGCAAATGATATCAAACATGTAATAACTCATAACAGATACAAAGAATTGGTAACAAAAACTTTCTTTATTAATCTCTTTTTCAATTACAGACTCGACTCTACCCTGTGCACTCAGCTGCAGGGGTCCACGCACTCAGCTGCGGACTCTACTAAGCCTCTGCGCACTCAGCTGCATAGCCTTTTTCCTACTCTATGACTCAAGACACACTTCACACTTCTACTTAATCTCTAAGACCCTTCATGCCTATTCTCTATTATATCCCATTAGATGTCTTTACAACTTAGAGCCTCACTCTATTTATACAATCCCATGGTTCGTGGACCATGGGTAGGCAGACATTACATTCAAAACTAGGGCGGACAACCCTATGACTCTAACATACATTTTGCGCTTGCAATTCGTGGAGCTTTACAACAATATCAACTCAAAACTTAGGCTTTGAGCCCCAAAACATGTCGTGGGGGGATTCCATGCCCAACAACCATCACCTTTGTTCAAAAGTACCATGCAACCATCAAAGGATCATCACTAGCAGCTTTAGAACCACAAAAGGCAACTTCAACAATCATATCAACAACCTCAATTTCACCTGCAAAATTACATCAAGGGCAAGGCCCAGGTATGCAATCCTAAAAACCTATCCTACAAAATTATTTTAGCTCAAAAAAATGTTGTAATTGTATGAAGGAAATTTTTTTTATAGCCAAACTTAGTAGCGGAGAAGCCTTGGCCTTATCTAGCAGTTAACTTCACTTTTCCACCAAGACACCTACACATGGGGGAGAGGACAAGACATAAGTGAAGAGGACTTGATAAAGTGGGATGTAATCATTTATTCGTGATGGAAGACAAGGAGTGTGAAGGGGTAGGTGAGGGCCAACTTAGTTAACTCAAAGCACTTTGATTTTATTTTGCATGCAATGAAAAAAATTGAGAAAAATTTGAAAAAAAGAAAGAAAAATAATGGAAAAAATCAACAAAAAATAAAAATAAAAGAAATAAAAGGTGGACCCACCACCTCTTGGCATGCAAATATTAATTTCTATAGGATTTGGGTTGTGTGTTGTAGGAAGGAAAAAACTGGTACAAGAAGAGCATAGTTGTTATAGGAAGGAATATCACTGCTACAGGAAGCTAATAGAGTGCTATAAGAGGGAAAATTTCACCTATAGGGAGGCCCACCACTAGAGAAGTCACATTTAAGAGGCTCAAGACACAAAATTCCCTATTACAAGAGGAAAAAAAAATATCTACAGGAGAAAATAGGGGCTGCTACAGTAAGCTAATAGAGTGCTATAAGAGGGAAAATTTCACCCATAGGGAGGCCCACCACTAGAGAAGTCACATTTAAGAGGTTCAAGACACAAACTTCCCTATTAAAAGAGGAAACAAAATATCTACAGGAGAAAATAGGGGCTTCTACAAGAGAAATAGGGGCTGCTACAGGAGCAACATGAGATGCTACAGGAAGAGGCATCCACACTAAAAGAAGAGGAAAAAGGTCTCCAAGAACTCTAGAAACCTAGTCCACAATGCAATTTAGAATCATACTACAAATTTGTTGAGGGAGGGAGGATTATACTTGAGAAATTTGTTATACCACTCTTCTTTGAGTTGGAGAAGGAAAGAGACAACACATAGATGGAAGCAAATTGCAAAATCCAAAAAGGTAGAAGATGTGGGCCTCATGGAGGAAAAAGTAAATGAAATTAGCAAGGAATTAAACAACTTAAGCTTGAGAGAGTCAATCACGAGGGAGAAACTACAGGTAGAAAACATAAGGCTAAAAGAGCAGTTGCATGAAAATGATCCGGAAACTGCCGTGGATATTCCACTAGACAGTTCGTCACAACAAAGCTTATAATATTATATTAAAAATATGAGATTCTACACTATTACAATTTAATTTAATTTATAGATCTGTAAAATTAACTGTAATTAGTGCATGCATGTAAAAGTTAACCAAGAAAAAAAGCGGAGAATGTTAAAATAATCCCACACACACATAATACACAAGAAATGCTATGTGAGAAACCCTTTCGGGAGAAAACCCAACTGGAAGGTGAGGTTGCTTCACTCTCTTTCTCTGTCTGGAAATATGGCTATAGATACAAAGAAGTAATGTCCGTGGCCTATGGGCTGCTAAAATGCACAGATCCTCTTTGTGTGCTCTACATTCTATCTCTCATTGCTATCTTTGCTCAACTATGTAACAAAATTCTCTTGAAAGAATGGAATGCCTCTTCGTCCTAGTGGCCCGGTTATAACACAACCCGATAGCCTACTAGTGGTTAAGTTTGACTACATAAACTCTTAACTAGATTTAGAAAATAGACCCTTCTATTCTTTTACATCACAAACATGTGGCTGGCCCATTTTCCATGAATAATGGGGGTTGACGCAACATCCTCCCGAACTATAGGTGTGGAAACAGGAAGTTCAACTTCTGAGTGCCATAAATTTTGCATACGGATTCCAATTGACGTGATTCTTGTGCTGTTGGAAAGATTTCCGTGTGTAGAATAACATGAAAGGTGTTGCACGTAAGAAACAAATTTTTACCCCCAAAAAACGTCGTTTGATGCCTCAAAAAGCTCCTGGAACGTTTTAGACCCCGTTTTGCCAAACTGGGTTCTGCTAATAAAAACAGTCACGTGAGTTGATTCCTCCACTTTTTCCACTCCAAATGCATCGATATGGATGACAAACAATATAATGATCCAATTTAGATCACACCTCCCCATTTTGGGAGGCCTTTTGTCCCCAAAATCTTTTATTGAATGAGGTGAGGAAATTTTTCCTCCACCTTCTTTCTGGTGTACCATTTAGCTTTGCCTGGAAGTTGTCCCTTAAACCAAATCTATCAAAGGTATTGTTGCCCTTCTCTTGTAGTTTTGGACCTCTTCTACAAAACTATATCTTCTGTTAACTCTACATGAGCATCTGGTGCCAAATCCTCCATAGAAGGTAGGACCTGTTCCTCTTCCTGATCTAGCATGGAAGGCTCATAGAGTTTCAAATTCTCTACATTTACAACTGAGTAAATGTGCATATATGGTGGTAAAATGAGTTGGTATGCATTATGAGCCACCTTTTCCAATATCTCAAATGGACCATACCTTAGAGCCTTGATTTTATTACCAGGCCCCTGCAACTTCTCGTTGTTCAACTGTAGCCATACTCTGTCTCCCATCTTGAATGATTTCTCTATTCTATGTTGATCATGGCTGAACTTAGACTTTACCTGTGACTTTTGTAGTGTTTCCTGTACCTATAGATGGATTTGCCTAATATTCTTTATAAAATTTTCAGCCCTCAAAGCATCTCCTCTAAGGTCTTCCTTCACTCCTTGCTGCCCATATGCAATATCCAAAGGTGAAGGTGGCAAATATCCAAAACAAGTTTAAAATGGGGACTTTCTTGTAGAAGTGTGGACTGCTCTGTTATAAGAATGTTGTATATATACCAGATTTTCATCCCAAGTCTTTGAATGCTTCTGGTTGTAACCCCTTAGAAGCTTCACCAAATTCCTATTGACTGCTTCTGTCTGTCCATCTGTCTGTGGATGGAATATTGTAGATCTCTTCAACTTCATGTCCATATTCTCCCACATTGTAGTCCAGAATGCACTGAGAAATCTTTTATCCTTATCTGAAATGATGCTCCTTGGTATCCCAAAGTGTACCCAGACTTGTCCATAGAACAAGTTTGCTGCTTCTTTTCTGCTGATGGTCTTTTTACAGGGCATCATAACACACATCTTCTTGAACCTATCAAATACCATGAACAGGTGGCCATGTTCCTTCCTGGTTGTCACTAAACCTCCCACAAAGTCCATGGAAATGTTTTCCTAAGGATGAGTAGGTATAGGTAAGGGATGATATAGACCCTATTTCCTATTGTTAGGCTTGCCGGTACAACAAAGCATGCATCCTCTTATCAACCTAGCTACCTGGTCTTGCATCTTGGGCCAATACACATACCTCTACAAGTTAGCCACTATATTCCCTACACCAAAGTGCCCTACAACCTTGAAGTTGTGAGCCTTTCTAATCAGTTGCAAACACTCACCTTTAGGAACACATAGCTTATCCAGCCTATAGAGTAACCCATCCTAGAGATGGTAGTCAACAGTGTTGTCACCATTGTACACATGACTCTGACCATCCAATAGTTGATACACCTCCTTGAAGTCCTCATGTTTTGAATATGCCTCTATGTATGCATAATTGGTGAATGGATCCATGTGCATAAGAGTCCCCAAAGCTATAATCTTTGATGTGTGTGGCCTTGAAAGCATATCGGCCAACTTGTTTGTGTTTCCCTTATTATACTTGATCACCAAATGAAACTATTGTAGAAACCCCATCCACTTGTAATGCCTGGTCTGTTGTAGCTTATTCTGGGCCTGCAGGTACTGTAATGGCTGGTGATCCGTGTGGATTATTGTCTCCTTTCCCATCAGATAATGCTTCCACTTCTTCACAGCTTGCATCATGGCATAGAGCTCCTTATCATAGGTAGGGTAGTTAAGAACTACCCCATGAAATTCTTCAGAATGGTAGCAAACGTGCTTTCCTCCTACATCAAGACAACTCCCATAGCATACCCACTTGCATCTGTCTCCACTTCAAAGGGTTGTTGCAAGTTGGGTAATGCCAGAATTGGTGCTTCACTGATCTTCTTCTTTAACTCATCGAAATCCTTCTGCTGAACTTTTCCCCATGGAAACTTTTGCCACTTGTTGTTATGGCGTGGAGTGGTGCTGCTACCGCTGAACATGAGGCTATGAATTTCCTCAGGTATTGTAGTGCCCCAATGAAACTCCTAACCTCTCTAACATTAGTAGGCACCAGCCATTTCATGATGGCCTCCATATTGGAAGGATCTATCTTCAATTCTCCTCCACCAATCACATATCCCAAATACACCAAGGACTGCTGCGCAAACTGGCACTTCTTGAGATTTGCTAGTAGTTGGTGCTTCTTCAATGTTTCCAGCACCTGTGTCAAATGTGAAATATTCTCCTCTCAGGTAGCACTATATACCAGTATATCATCCAAATAGATAATAAAAAATGAATCTATAAAAGGGCGCAGTACATCATTCATTAGTATCATAAATCTAGCTAGTGCATTACATAGGTCAAATGGCATAACTAACCACTCATACAAACCTTGCCTCATTTTGAAGTTGGTCTTCCATGTATCTTCTTCTTTGACTTGAACTTGGTGATATCCAGACTTCAAGTCCAGCTTGGTGAAACACTTTGCTTGCTGCAATTGATTTAGAAAATTGTCTATCCTGGGCAAGGAGTATCTGTTCTTGAGCATGATTTTATTCAATGCCATGTAATCTATACACATCCGCCAAGTCCCATCCTTCTTCAACACAATAATAATGGGTGACCCACATGGTGATGTACTCGGTCGAATGACACCCTGTTCCAATAGCTGCTGCAACTGTTTCTTCACATCACTTGCTTCTATAATAGACTACCTATACAACCCGATATTTGGCATTGGGGAGAATGGAAATAGCTAGATCTCATGCTCCACTTCTCTCTTAGGGGGTAACCCTTTAGGCTCTCAGAACACTTCCTTGTATGCTTGTAGAAACTCCTCCAATTGTTGTTTTTGTTTCTTAGTTTACCCCTCTAGGGATGCCTTGCCTCTTATTGACTCCTCTATAGACTGATTTTCTCTTAAAAACAGTAAAACATACTTCTTTCTGGAACTGATCAATTTCTTGGCCTGGTTGTCGCTTACTAGTGAAATTTTTGACTTGCCTTTGTGCGAGTTGATGATGAATGATTTTCCATCCTTGATGAGCCGGTACTGGTTAGCTCTCCTCATGAATATTGCATCACATATGTATATGTATGGAATCCCAAGCACGACTCCACATACATCAAGGGGAACCACATCCATATCTACTTCATTAATAAAATCAGCACTGATAGAAACTCTAATTTTGCATTGTTTTGTTACCTTCATCTCTACATCCTTATGTACCCATCCCAGTGGGATATGGGTTTGGATGATCAAGAATTTCCAGCGGCAACTTATTTACCAAATCCGCTGCAACGAGATTTGCCTGCAATCCTGAGTCAAACAGAGCATCAATCTTCGTCTTCTTGACCTATATCTTTACATGGAAGAGTTTGGTCATTTCTTTCTCTTCCTGTTGTTGAAGGCTACTCAAATTCACCTCCTTCTACACTGACATACATACGATCTTCTCATCCACGTTTGAGCTGATTTCAACTTGTTTGCTCGAATCAGGGACATGAGATTCTTCTTCTTATTCTTCGGGTTTAGCTCTGGATGCACCTTCCAACACTTATCTTCTATATGTCCATCAATGTTGCAGTGGTTGCTAGGATCTTTGTACTGGTGTGATGTGGCTGCCATATTTTTATCTTTTCCCCCTTTTTTCTTCTTCTTCCCATCCTTAAAAGCATCTTCTTTCTCCTTTTGCTTCGATCCACTTGATTGCACTCTTTTTAGGCCTATGTTCTCCAGGTACTGTGCCTATACACAAGGCTTATCCACCATTTTGGGCTTGAACAACATCACTTTCTCATGCAGATTGAAGTGCAGACCCCCCAAATGCTTGAGGAGTACATCTTGGTTCTTTGGAGAGATACCTAACATTATAGCCATCTTTCTGAATTATGTGGTGTACTCCTGCATGCTTTGGCCCGACTTTTGCCTGAAGTAATGCCACCGGATCCATTGGTCTTCCATATACCCAATGGGATAAAAATGTGACTTAATGAGGGTTTTGAAATCCTCCCACTTAGTCACTATAGGTTCTCCCTTTAACCTCAGGGTTTTTGTGTGACTCTCCCACCAAGTCAGTGCATGGCCCTCCAATTTTAGCCACGCGAATGAGATCTTCTTCCCTTCCTCAATCTGATGGACACTGAAATAAACTTCCAGTTGTTGCAACTAGTGTTTTAGCTTCAGAGTGTCGATATCGCCATGTTATGGCTTGATATCGAATTTTTCTTCCACTTTAAACAAGGATTGGTTCATGGTACTCAAACTGGGTTGATCTTTTCTGGGTTATTTCTTCGGCTGGTTATCGGTGCCTTCCCAATCTCCCGATCCCCCTTATGATTTGTCCTCTACATTTGAACCCCCTTCTTCTCCAAATATCCCCAACTTATTGCTTAGGGCCACCATGAGGAGGTTGACATTGTGGTTTGTATCTGTGACTTGTTCTCTGAGTTGCAAAAACGTCACCTTTGCAGGATCACGAGGTTCATTTACAGATTTGTTGCCCATGATTAGGGTTTTACAATTTTCAGCCTCACCGATCTAGATCCTTATAATCTCCACAAAATACCCAAATAAACCTGCTCTGATACCAAATGATTCGTAAAATACTATGGATATTCCACTGGACATTTTGTCACAACAGATATGATAATATTATATTAAAAATATGAGATTCTACACTATTATAGTTTTATTTAATTTCTAGATCTGTAAAATTAATTGTAATTAGTGCATGCATGTAAAAGTAAACCAAGTATAAAAGTAGAGAATGAAAAAATAAGCCCCCACACACAATACACAAGATATGCTCTCTGGGAAACCCTTTCGGGAGAAAACCTATCTGGAAGGTGAGGCCGCTTCGCTCTCTTTCTTTGTCTGGAAATATTGTTGCAGATACAAAGAAGTAATGTCTGTGGTCCATGGGCTGCTACAGTGCACAGATCATCTTTGTGTGCTCTACTTCCTATCTCTTCTGGCTATCTTTTCTCAACTATGGAACAAAATTCTCTCAAAAGAATGAAATGCCTCTTCCTCCTAGGGGTCTGGTTATAACATAGCCCGACAGCCTACTCGGGGCTAAGTTTGACTACATCAACTCTTAACTAGAGTTACAAAATAGACTCTTCTAGAGTCTTTTACATCACAAACACGTGGCTAGCCCCTTTTCCATGAATAATGGGGGTTGACACAACATCCTCCCTAAATATAAGTGTGAAAATAGGAAGGTCCACTTCTGAGTGGCAAAACGTTTGCATACAGACTCCAATTGATGTGATTGTTGCACCGTTGGCAAGCTTTCTGCATGTAGAATAGCATAAGAAGGCAATAAGCCAAGGTGGCAAAGTTTTAGCCCCCAAAAAAGGTCATTTGATGCCTCAAAATGCTCCGGAAGGTTTCAGACCTCGTTTTTCCAAACTAGGTCCTACCGATAAAAACAGTCTGTGAGATGATTCCTCCACTTTTTCCACTCCAAATGCATCGAGATGGATGACAAATAATATAATGATCCAATTCGGATCAGAAAAGAGGTACGACTTGCCACTATGGAAAGCCTCTCCATGGAAGCCATGGAATGCAGGCAACCATCCAAATCATATTCCATTGAGCTAAGGAAGGGAATTGCATGAAAAGACACCTAAGGCATAAAAGAAGAACAACAAGGCAAGAAGTTGGATAGGTTGCTCAGAGGATGAGCAACAGTTTCAATAGGGGAGTATGATGGGCCTATAAATTGGACACAAATCAAGGCCCATCTAAATTTTCCCAGGCACATAAAGTCTATATCAAATCTCTCCTTCTACACTAAATAATGTTTTTTATAGCTTTAATATGTTCATTAGGAAGGTTTAGATATATTTTCATATTTGTGCCTAATATTATTTTTTTTGTAGAATGTTGGAAGAATATTGGGAAAATTGTGAAGATTTGGAGGAGGAGATAGTCTAGGGATTTTCTCCCTACTATAGGAGGATCAATATTGGATAATAAATGACAAAATATCATGAAATTATTGAGAAATTCTGGAGCTCCACTAATTGAGAAAATCTAGGTATGTGTTCCCTCTCATTTAATGCAGATTCCTAGTGTTGGGAACCAGATCCACTATTTGAGGCATTTTGGAGGGGAAATCTTCCTCCTTTCAAGGAGAAGGCTTCCTCATCAATTTTTATAAGTACCAATTCGAATTTGCCTCTAGGGGAATGTATTTCTTAGTCTTCTTGTGGAGAAAGCTCTTATTTTTGCAACTCCATTTTCATTTCTAGCAGGGATGTACTTAGATTGACTCAAATAATGAAGTTTGGTGCCAATTTTAGCTTCTAAATATTGTTCTCCTTCATAGGAATCTGAGTATCCTTGGGCTTGGCCATCCCAGGAGCCTCAAAGCCTTTTGTACAAATTTTCTTTCTTCTTTTCATTTCTTATTCACATGCATCTCCTATTCTTGTTTTTCCTATTTCTGCATTTAATATTGATGTTTCTTTTGCTATAGGATTGGGTTAAATGATTGAAGTGAGTTGTTTTGTAGGTTATTTATAGAGTTGCAAGAATGATGCATCCTTAAAATATCTTTTAAAAGTAATATTCATCATTGAGCAACTTGGATTGGTTTACTAGTTCACAAATCTAGAATTTCTGGAAGTCCTTGTAGCAAAATAATAGTAATCTTCTGTTTTTTAAGAAAGTGTTAATGAGCTTCATTTGAGTTGATACTAGTTTTATTAGATCATAAAAACAATCAAGTTAATAAAAAAATTACCCCATAGCATTTTCACTTGGTTAGGTTAGGCATTTGGTAGGTTAACTAGTTCACTGGTTCTTGAATTTCGAGTTTTTAGAGTAGTAATTTTCTGCTATTTTTTAGCATATGTTAACAAGGGTATTTTGGATTGATTCCACTTGGAATGGAGACCTAAGAAATCCTAATCAATAAAAAATATTTCCCATCCCATTTTCATTTGATTTACTTGGTACTTCGGTGAATTATCTGCTCCTGTAGCAATTCTATTTCGCCTATAGCAACCTCCTGTAGCACTCTTGTAGCACATATAAACTTGACCATATTTGCTCCAAAAACTTGGTTTTTGGATCTTAGGCTTGAATCATGACCCATAGGCTCTAAGTCCATGATTGAGGAAGAATAAACACCAATTAGGACATGCCTTTTTAGAAAGTATATTAGGGCTATTTATTTGAATTCATGCTCTTAGGATTTCAATTACAAATGGTTGTTCTTGCATAGGATTAATTTCTTTTCAAAGTAACATTTCCATTTCTACAATTAGTTTAGGATTTTATTTCGTGACATTCACTCCATTACATCATATCAATGAAATAAGGACACATTGTATGCTACACATATAATGCCGACACCTCTTAAGTTTGTACGAACCACGGTTTGATAATTTAAGTTGGTAGCCTTGGGAGTTCCAAAATTCTTGTACTGGGGCTCATCACCAAACATGTGGTCCCTCACCCATATGCCATGATCATATGTTTGAAGGTGGGCCTCTCGAACCTAAAGGTATGCCTTATCATTTGGAAATTGAGTATAGTACTTTTCTTATCATGGACACTTCTGGGCATGGATTAATAGGTGGACTCGACGAAAAGAATGGGCTAGGTTTGAGCTATTGTCTCATAGACCCCTTTTAGGTATTGACCTTGGATTCTAGTCTCGTGGGATCTATTTTAATGATAGTTTGGATCTAGGGATGGTATTTCTTGGGAAACCTTGTTTTTGGTTGTGTGGTCCAACTCCCTTATTCGCTTATGTTACCATCTTTCCATTCATTATTACCCCATTCATCGTTTCTCCCACCTGGGTCCACATTCCTCCGCTTGGTCCACATAGGGTTAGCTTGCCCCTTCCCCTTGCCCACACCTTGGGGTAATGGCCTGGAATGAATCCCAGAGGTTGATGCAGCTAAAAAGAAAGATAAAAACATATATGGCCACATTCAATAGGAAAGCGTACCACAAAATGAAAAAGATGACCGGGATGAACACACTTAACACGTGGGAAAAATCCAATACATGAGCTCTACCCCATCATTATGGCCATCACCCTGGTTCTTATAGGTTCTATGAACCTCCTTCATCATATAGGAACCCATGATTATCCCAACCCCTGGTGGGAAATGAACCACCCCACCTTAAAAGGGGGGTAGTCATTGCTATACCTTATACATCATGATCTTACCCCTTGTGCTTGAGAAAATAATCAAAGAAAATCATAAAAAGGCAAAAGGCATATAAAGAAGTGTGTAAAAATTAAGGCAAGGGCACCTCGTGTACCACAATTGCTCCCTCCTATACATTATAAACCCAAGTGTTGTATTCCCTCTTGTTAGCTACCCTTGTACCCCATCATGTGACCCAAGGCTGCCCCTTCTCATTCCCCACTTCATTTACCTATCTGTAACATGCCACCACCTTTTGAAGGATGTACCTTGCCTATATTATCCCCTTTAGAACTAGAAACCACCTAATAGGATCATTGGTTAACCCCATTTGGATTTTAGGAGACATTGGCAAATCCCGAAGCCCATTATGGAAGTGAAGGACATTATGAAGTCCCCATATATGGTCCATGATTGGTAAGCTCATTTACTCAATTTCTCTAATGAATTGTTGTACTGGAAGGCTAGGGGACACATTGGATCTTATGCAGGATTGCAGATGGTCTCCCTCTTGGGTATGGTTTCCCTATACGTGGTCCTAATCCTCTAAAGGGCTGAATTGGCACATGTAGGGTTTGAGTTGAGATCCATGGGCCTCCATAGTAGCAAAAAAAACTCCATGGATCCCCAAAACCATTCAGACATTTCTCATGGTTCACTTATTAGATAAGGAAGATGCACCTGACCCATCGTGCCCAACTGGCCCCAGATTTGCACCATACACTTGGCAGATGATCCAGGACTTGCATGATGATGTGGCATCACCTACACCATCATTCTAGCTCATGTAGGTGATCTACATGCATATTCGATTTGTTTGGATACCTATGAGGACACTTGTGTGCCCCCACGTGTCATTTGGAGCACCACAGGTCATTACAAGGGGGCAACCACTTGTCCACTTCTTTTGAGGGTCCTATTCTTCATTGTGGCATCCATGGACCTCAATAGGCCTCTTAGAGGGTTGTACAACATGCATAGATTATTATTTTACCTCTTGAGAGGCTTACTCTTTCATTTATGAGCTAGTTTGGTGGGCTTGTCACCAAATGTTGAATTATTAGAACATTATTTTATTTTTGGGGCTAATGTAGGCCAAGGAGGCTAATTCGAACTCCTAAGCTGTGTATAAATACAAGTGAGATGATTTCATTTTCTCATCATCACTTTGGAATGGATCTCTTCTCTCTCTTAAGAATTTCACACTTTTTCTTGAGGATGTATTGGAGCTTTATGGATGAATTTTGATGTGTGAATATTGGTCTATCTTCTCTTGGAGCTTCTCTCCTTTCAATTGTGAATGGTTGGATACATTTTTTTACATGTAAGTACAAGCTTTTAATTTTATTCTTGTTTCACTTTGTCATATACATTGTATTGGGATTTTTCGTTGTTCTAGGGATAATTGTTGCATGCATTTACTGCTTAAAATTGTGGAATTTTGTCCCTATTATAACATCTCTCAATGTATGGGCCATGTAATATGAACGAAATCTCCTAGGGGTAATTCTATCAAAGAATTTGACCTTGATAAGCCATTCCCTTTGTGCATCGAAGTATAAAAGCTAAAAGATTGCCTCTCCTTGATGTAGAAGGATAGTGAAGTGGTCCTGAGGCCTCCTTGATTGGAAACCAAGAAATCCTACTCATATTCATCATAGAATACATTCTACCAAAGACTAAGGCACTGATCTACCAAAGGTGGTCACCAAAAATCAGATTCTTTCACCTTCTTCTAGGTCTAGCCCAGTTGGGGCACTTAGGGCATCAATTTCCTGACAAGCTAGCCCTCCAAAAAGTTCGATCTCCTAGGGCCTCCTACGCTGGTGTTTCCCCAATATCTCCTCTAATTTTGAAGCCATTCCAACTGTGGATTTGGGAGAAAATCCAAGCCTTAGCTTTGGGATCAAACCTTGGCTTAACATCCCCAAGGCTAGTACCTCATAGGATCAAATCAACACCTTCAAGTGAAACTTATTTCTTTTATCCTTTCCCCCATCTTGTATAGGGTAAGAACATCATTGGTTGTCATACTCTTTCCCCCTATCTTAGACCTGGTCCAAGTCTTGTGTGGTCCCATTCCTTTGGAGAGATAATTCTTCAAGAACCATCCAAGATACCAATTATAATAATGATTTTAGGGATTACAAAGTTCCTTCATAAGTCATATCCCATTAAACTAACCCTCAAAACATCCCTTCCTTTCCCTAGAAGACTTTTGACCTTATTTAGAAAGAAAGCATGCTCTATATTTCTATTGCTTCCTGGAAAGGGATTATTTGGGTCACTCTACATCCTTTCATTGACTTATACTTCATAGGTGACTCCATAATATACCGAGTCTCCTCCCATTGGTGAAAGGCTATAAATAGAAGGGAGCCTTAATTGAGGTGACAGTGGGCTAAGTCTCCATTTGTTGCCCCTGGCCTAGCATTTTCCCTTTAGGGATCCCCTGCTAGTTTGCATTAACAGGCACAACATTTCTTTGAGCTCCTAAATCAACTCCATGCGGCAAACTTGAAGACTATTGACGATATTTACACCTAGAACAACTGTAGGGTAGAGAAACATCAGGTGGCGAGTAGACAGAACCGATTTATAATGTCAAAAGCCCCATATTTTTTTCTTCCAAGTATCGGCTCATGCCATGTCCAATTCGGTTGGAACTAGATCTGAAAGTGACCCTTATAATTAACCCTTTAGATTTGAAAGCTTTTGGCTTCAAGATGCAAATTTTCTGCCCAAAGCCAAGGGTTGGTGGGAGGAAATATAGCTCCAAGGATGAAACAACATGCATATCTTTCAACTTAAGCTTAGAGAATTTAAATTCAAACACAAAGAATGGAACAAAAACTAATTTGCCATATCCTCAAAGAGAAAAAGATCCTGGAATCTTGTATGCAATAAGTGCATCAATAGATTATTCTAGTTGGATGCGTGGCTGCCCTGGTAACGAAAGAGGGATAGTTGATCAATAAAATAAAAAAATGAAGGAAGTAGGAAGAAACCCTATGGAAACAAAAATCATGTGTGCGATGATTGAAGGAAGGAGATCTATTATTTTTTTCCTTAAAGCAGCATTGAATCATCGACATAACAACATGATATTTTCCTTCTCCTTTATCAAGGTTTGGTGCAACATGAAAAGTTGGAGCAAGATCTTGTCTCCTACTATCAGTCCCTACTAATGGATCCTAGTCCCAACAGATCATCTGACATCCAAATAATTACTTCACATATCCCAAACTTGATTCTTTTGACCCAGAATGTAGATCTAATGCGAGAAGTCTCATTTCTAGAAGTGGAAGTCGTGATGGCGATGCCAAAGAATAAATATACATGGATAAACAACTTCACGAAAAAATTCTTTAAAGATTTTTGGTATTTCTTAGGCCCAAGGGTTCATGCTCTTATTGAAGAATCCCACCACTCACAAATGATATGCCCTGATCTCAATGTTGTTGAAGGAAATGTAACTAGGTTCGGTCTTCATAAATGTACTTTTGATATTTTTATTTATTCAAGAAAAGAAATATTATTTTTAAAATATATGTCAATGAGTTTCTTTCTCATTGAAATAGGTCTAGCACATGTTAAAGTGCTATAGGTGAGTCAAATAGTCAAAAGAAAAATGTTGAAGACCTTAAGGGCATGTTACTATAGGTATACTTATGTATTAAAGTCAAAGAAGTCACCTCCAAGAAAATTCAAGTCTCCTCCAAAGCAAAGACACCACCAAAGAAGCCATCCGAAGCAAAGATAGCAAGTTGACCTAAAGGAGGGACAATCCTCTGTATATAGAGGTTGTCCACTCCTCCAAAGACAACACAATCCACCTACGAAGTTAGTGAAGTAAAGGAATGAGTAAAGGGTAAACAAGTGACAAGAAAGGGAGCCTCTAGTGCAGCATACAAGGTGAAGTCTAGGCTGAAGTTAAGAGGACTGTTTTCTAGGGTAGAAAATAGTCACACGTGTGAGAAACAAAAGCATCCTTCCGGTCATTAAAATGGAAAGATAAAATTCATATATATCTCATGGTTTGGGCTAGTAACCTAGGCCTATAAGGCCTCATACTCAAGTGAAGAAGAGAGTCTATCAAGCGAACGATAAAGGAACAAAAGTATAGAGGAGACTTCCCAAACATGAGAGAAATTAGGGTTGCAGTGCTTCCATATCAAGTCTGCAACTACATCTTAAGAAAGGGCTCAGATGGAGGAAGGATAAAGTACTTTTCATATGTAAAGGAATATACCAAGGAACAAATAGTAATATCTCTTATAGAAGATACCTAACAAGGAATACTATCAGTTCCTAGAAGAAGGACGAAGTGTGGGAAGAAAAGTGCTGAAAGAAGGAAGACGAAGTGCCGGGGAACAAAGACTAAAAAGGAGGAAGGAATTGACTTGTGCTTTGGGAAATTCTAGTCAGGGGTATAGGGTTTGGAATTGATCAATAAGAAGCTTCAATAAGAGAAATTTACCGAAGGGTTTTCCTCTCAAGAGAAGAGAGGTTTTGGCCCTGGTAGAGAGCCAACATCTTGTGTTCTTATTCTTATGTTTTTTATAGCAGTTTGATGAAGTAAACACATATGCATTAATAATAAGAAGAAGACGATTAAGCTAAAAATAAAAAGTAAAAAGACTCCACAAATTTTTATCAAGTCAAGAAGAATCACACTACACCTAATTGCCCTTGATTCTTCAACATGGTATCATAGGTAAGGTGATACATCAAGGAAAGGGCATCTTAAGAACACTCATCAAGGAAGGACATCTACAAAAGTTGAAGCATCTAGCCAAGAAGTCTCAATCAAATCAAAGGACAATAAGGTCTACCATCCATCACTCATCAAGGAAGACTACAAAGCAAGAAGAATAGCCTTACATAAAGACACCTACAAGAAGAGCAAATCAAAGAAGGACCTATATCAAGGTACAAGTCATCAAGAAAATTTCATCATCAAGCAATTTCACTTGGAGAAAGAAACTTGAATAACATCAAGATCTAAGGAAGGCAAGCCATTAAGTCTTCAAATAGAAATTAAGTCCACTACATCTCAAAATATATCAAGTAAGTATATGTCCCCTTTAGAATATACATCAATGTCTTTTTGCAAGTAAAGCAACAAATTGGTAGGTACCAATAAATTTCATGCATGGAAGAAGAGGAATGATTTATTTCTCAAAGAGAATGAACTCCTAGAACACATCAAAGAGAATGTTACTATTCTTGCTAAGGAACAAAATCAAGCCTTACCAAAGTATAATAAGGATGAGACAAGAGCTCAAAGGAATCTAATAAAATCCATCAAAGATTCTCTCTTTCGCTATGTCTCCAAACTTGAAACATCAAAAGAAATCTATGATAAACTAGTAGAGCTATATCTCGGTAACCAGAACTGGAGAAGTGATATCTCTACGAAATGAATTGTATAATATGAATATATCAAAGGTAGGAATAACTCCTTACTTCATGAAGATCTTTGAGATTAGGGATCAACTTCAAGAGCTAGGGGAAGTCATGTTCGACATGGAAATGGAAACTGTAGTACTCAATGCTCTACCTAAGGATTGGGGAAACTTCACATCAAGAATATATTCCAAGAAGGAAGCCACCCCACTAAGTGAAATGTGGTCTCTAAGCAAGATAGAGGAAACAAGACTCAAAGAAAAAGAGGATGTGGGATCAAAGGAGCAAGCATTTGCTACCATAACCAAGAGAAATGGAAATTTTGGCAAATTTGGTCCACAAAGAACAAACAACAAAGATATGTCAAAAATCCAATGCTATGGATGCCAAGAATATGGACACTACAAAAGGAATTTTCCTAAACTAAATAAGGACAACAAGAACAAAAGAAAGGGAAGAAGCTCATGTGACTCAAGAAATGAAAGAAGAATACAAGAAGCAAAAGAAGGAAGATCCTCCAGATCTCTACTATGCATAAGTCTACTTCTTTACTTAAAGTCTTCTTTCAAATATTTGATTAGTATAGGAACATGTAGGAATAGAATAAAATTGCATGGCCAGAAACATCTTCTAGAATCTAGAAGCATGATGTACATATAATTCAAAATAATCATGTAGAAGGAGCATTTATAATAGAACAAAATGCATGGTTAGAAATATCTTCTAGAATATAGGAGAATGGTATATATAGCTCAAGATATTCGTGTAGAAGGAGCATACCTAAAATAATACCTCATCCACAATGAAAGAAAATTGATCATGATTAAGAATCTTAGAATACCTCCATCATAAAAAAAAAAAAACATTTGCAGGATAAGGGTCTTCAAGATCCTATGATGGAATCTTCAAAAGAAGATTCATAAGCAAAAGCAGATGTCTCATCAGGAGTCACATTCATGGGATTCAAGAAAAGGATGATATGCAGGTAAGATACGATGAAGCGAGAAGGGCCACACCATGGATAATCAATTGAAGATAAGATGATCAAAGGAGAATCAAGATGAGGTATCTATGCATCAAATTTTAGTCATGTTATCATATGGATATTATTAAGTCATGGGAATAGTTCTATAACCTGATCAAGTAGGAAAGAATATCTTTCACCAATGACATGCACGAAGGCATGTACTACAATGCAATGAAGGTCAACAAAATAAATACTCACATAAGGAGTATAATATTGCTGACTAAGAAGCAAGTGAAGAAGGAATGCTGACTAGTCCTAGAAGAAAGCAATGAAGAAGTGCTCTCACAAGGAGCATAAGGTTGTTGACCAATCTATCCAAGAAGAAGCAAGTGAAGAAATATATTGAGCATGTGAAGAACACCAAGAATCACTATGTGACAAGATACTATGAATACATCTCCCAAAAGAAGGCATGGCGACTCTGACAAAGGAAGAAAAAGCTCAAAGGACCCTTGACACCTATGAAGGCCTTGGATATATGAAAGGTGCAGATAATTGATTCTACTCTACCAAGATGTCATGATGAAGAAGCCATCCAACAAAAGCAACATTTAATGTTGAAGAAATATCAGGATAAATTCATGAAGGGCTACTAGATCAAAGCATGGTAATAAGCAAGTACAAAGAAGCATCCATGTGAAGAGTAGTCTGAAGCATAGAAATGATGACAAGAGAACCTTATATATGACAAGAAGGCCACATTCCATGAAGGAAGCAATGACATGACAAACCTTGAAGGAAAGTGATCGATGGATGGTGCCCTATTAAGAAGAAGTTTGAACAAAGACTTCATGGCATCAAAGGAAGGAAGGAGATCAAGCAACTAGAGGACCCACGAAGAAGAAGTTTATGATGAATGGACAAGTCCCTAGCTAAGAGGGAGTTATAAAAAGTTCCCAATTACAAAGGAACTTGGACAAGTACCTTTTCAGAAGATACTTGGGCATATCTTCCTCAATTGAGAGAGAGGGATAGACACAACATTCTTGTCTTCACTTGGGAAGAAAGAATGGGAGGATTGGGTAATAATCTAGCATCCAATACTCTTTTAGGATGTGTAGGGTATCCAAGACAAGGGTAGGCAAGAGGACCGATATTCTTTGAGGGCTGGGAACCCAAGATAAGAATAGTTCTAGAAGGTCATATTGAGTGAACACCCAGGTGGGTATGTACCTTGAGAGACAATGACTAAGGTGTCTATAAGTCATTGGTCTCACAAACATTGTGTTCTGATCTATTGAGAGATAGATCTATTAGTTAAGGCCTTGCTATTGAAACAATTTTGGTTATTATGATGCTATAATAGATGGACTCCTAATCCAGTTTCTCTTATGTGAATTCTTTAAGATTGAAACATAGCCAAACACCTTGTAATGTTGTATGAATAACTCCCTAGTTAAGAGGGAGTGTTGAAGGAAATGTAACTAGGTCTAGTCTTCATAAATGTACTTTTGAAATTTGTATTTATTCAAGAAAAGAAATATTATTTTTATAATATATGTCAATGAGTTTCTTACTCATTGAAATAGCTCTAGCACATGTTAAAGTGCTAAAGGTGAGTCAAATAGTCAAACGAAAAATGTTGAAGACCTTAAGGGCATGTTAATAACTTACTATAGGTATACTTATGTATTAAATTAAAAGAATTCACCTCCAAGAAAAGTCAAGTCTCCTCCAAAGCAAAGACACCACCAAATAAGCCATATGAAGCAAATATAGCAAGTTGGCCTTCAAGTCAACCTAAAGGAGGGACAATCCTTTATAAATAGAGGCTATCCACTCCTCCAAAGGCAAAACAATCCACCTCTAAAATTAGCAAAGTAAAGGAACGAGTAAAGGATGAACAAGTGACAAGAAAGGGAGCCTCTAGTGCAGCATACAAGGTGAAGTCTAGGCCAAAGTTAAGAGGACTATTTTCTAGGGTAGAAAACAATCGCACGTGCGAGAAACAAAAGCATCCTTACGATCATTACAACAACAAGATAACAATCATATATATCTCATGGTTTGGGCTAGTAACCTAGGCCTATAAGGCCTCCTACTCAAGCGAAGAAGAGAGTCTCTCAAGCGAAGGAGAAAGGAACAAAAGTATAGAGGAGACCTCCCACACATGCGAGAAATTAGGGCTGCAGTGCTGCCATATCAAGTCTGCAACTACATCTTAAGAAAGGGATCAGATGGAGGAAGGATAAAGTACTCTTCATATGTAAAGGAATCTACCAAGGAATAAAGAGGAATATCTCTTATAGAAGATACCTAAAAAGGACTACTATCAATTGCGAGAAGAAGGACAAATTGTCGTGAAGCAAAGTGCCTGAAGAAGGAAGATGAAGTGTCGGGGAACAAAGTGCAGAAAGGAGGAAGGACTTGACTTGTTCTTGGAGGACATTCTAGTCAGGGGTCTAGGGTTGGCATTGATAAATAAGAAGCTTTGATAAGAGAAATTTACCGAAGGGTTTTCCTCTCAAGAGAAGAGAGGTTTTGGCCCTAGCAGATAACCAACATCTTGTGTTCTTGTTCTTATGTTTTTGATAACAGTTTGATGAAGTACACACACATGCATTAATAATAATAAGAAGAATATTAATATAACAAGAAAAAGTAAAAAGACTCGACAAATTGCTATCAAGTCAAGAATAATCGCACTATACCTAATTTCCCTTGATGCTTCAACAAATGCGACTCTTATTACATTATTCCCAAAATCTTATAGAGTGGAAAATGCCAAATGTTTTAGATCAATCGATTTGTATAATGCTGTTTATAAGATTATGTCGACTGTCAGTGTCAACCATCTAAAACCTCTACTTAGTAGTATCATTTCACTAGAGCAGACGTGTTTTGTTGAAGGACATCGAATTCTAGATGGGATAGTGGTAGCTCATGAGGTTATCCATTCTCTTAAGAGATCCAAATAGACAAGATTTTTTTTATCAAACTAGACATCTCAAAAGCTTATGACCGGTTAAATTGGGACTATCTTCTCTAAACCCTCCAAGCCTTTGGGTTTTCAGAAAAATGGATCTCTTGGATCAAATCATAAATCTCTACCCCCTTCTTCTCCATTCTTTTGAATAGATCCCAAACAAT
Organism: Pinus tabuliformis; assembly: GCA_031772625.1. Lineage (NCBI taxonomy): Eukaryota > Viridiplantae > Streptophyta > Pinopsida > Pinales > Pinaceae > Pinus > Pinus tabuliformis. The sequence continues at coordinate 302,878,621 of CM062809.1, forward strand.
GACTTTTAACCCTTCCAAAGGTCTTTGATAGGGAGAATCCCCTTTCCCCCACACTATTTATTCTTGCAATGAAGGGACTATGACAATATCTCAAAGCAGTTAGGCATCAAGCTAACATCTAAGGAATTCACCTATATGGAAACAATCTACCCATCACTCATCAACATTTCGTCTTCAAAATTTCAACAGTGGGGGGGAACTATGGATTTGAAAACCATTCTCAATGATTTCATGGAAGCTATAGGTACAACGATCAATGCTTATAATTCAAATATATATTTGTTTAATACTAATGTTGTTTTCCAAAGAAATCTGGATCATCTTTTGGATTTCCAAATAGGTAAACTCTCTGCAAAGTACCTAGGAACCTTATTGGTGGAAAATTCCTTGTAGCAACTTGTTGACATGGCATAGTTCACAAGCTTTCCAACAAACTTGACAACTGGGCATTCCACAAAATCAACTTGGTGGTATTCCTGGTCCTTCTGAAGTACATCCTTCAATCTCTCCCAACTTAACAACTATCATTCTTAGTATCCCCAAAAGCAATCTTTAAAATGATCATGACACTATATAGATATTTTCTTTGGAGAGGAGCTAAGAAATAAAGAAAATGGTTTTTGGTCGCTTGCGAAAAACTCTACATCCCTAAGCTAGCTGGGGGTTTGGGCCTAAGAGACATGGAGATGATTAACAAGGCAATGGGGGCTAAGCTCTAGTTGAGGTGGCTCCAGGGAGGAAATGAACTATGGAAACAAATTTGGAATAAGAAATATTATTCAATTTCTTCTTAGTCAGACAAGTTAGTAGCTACAAAACATCCAATAGGTTCTTGTATATTTATTTTTGCATGAGAAAACCAGAGTCTTATTCAAAATCATCCCTTCTAGGAGATCAATAATGGTCACACAACACTCTTCTGGAAATATGATTGGCAAAAACTGCCTCACTTGTGGGACCATGCAAAATTTCAAGAGTTGGAAGCCTTTACATCAGCTCATTAATGTACCACAATAGAGCACTTTTGGAACACTCCCCCCTGATCCATTATATGGAGAAGAGGGAAGACAATGAAGGATTGACTTGAGCATGCAACCATGACAGTGCGCCCTATTCTTACTCAGGAGTTGAAAAGTCATAAAATATCCATTGATCAATACCATGATTGTAACACCCACCTCCCAGATCTACCCAAGCAACTGGCCAACCGAGGTAAACATGCGATGAGAGGCCAATATGATATGATTCGATCTCCTAAGTCATGTTAAGGAAGTGGAACCGATGAAAACACACAATACAAACATCCAACATCCACATTACGACCCTCGGGAACCAACCCAACCTTTCTACCAACCAACCCCTCTGTCCCACTGACATTTTGGACAACTTGACCTCTGGATGCTCTCATGCTATGGGCATGCCAACATCCAGGGACCTCTGGACGCTCTCAAAAGCCTGCAAGCCAGTGCCTAAGGAATTTTTTTCTAGTGTTGTGCAAACATCCACGATATTTGAGCCACTTTTTCAAGCCCATAGCCCAGGTCATTGCCCAAAATTGAATCACATCTTCAGAACAGTAAAATAACAAGGAAATGATAGTGCAAAATAAATCACTTGAATGATACCTTGACTGGACCCCTACTAGCCATGACATGCATTTCGTCAAACATATAAAAAAAATGTAATCTATAGGTCTAAATAAAATATCTGAGCATAAGGGTCTTACACTTAGCTGAGAATCGCTAAGTAGCATTGATGCCTTAACACATCAACTTCCATTTCATCCATCAGGTCATAGATACATTGATCATTTATTTACAGGTAAAGACATGATGTGATCCAGGTGGATGTTGGTGGCCACCCACCTATCCCATTTGGACCCCCACAACTGTCTCTTTCAGCTTTTTCAGTTTCCTAAATTGTAGCACAGTTTACTATTTTTAGCAGTTTTTCGAGTCCTGAACTTCCGGAGCCGTTTTGAGGCCCTAAACGACGTTTTTTTGGGATTCTGGGGCAACATGGGTCCATGGATTGATGTTGCCTCCCAAAGTGGTAGTACTCGGATAGATCTTTCTAACAAGCTATTGTACGCGTCAAACGGAGATCGTATGCCAAAGTTACGACCCCGGGAAATTGATGTACCAATTTACCCAAACGGGGCCCACAATTTGGTGTTTCATCTTCTAGGGTTAGGTTTCGGGATGTGAAGGGTTTTGCATTATTTCTCAATAATAAATAGGCCTTCGAGCCTCATTGTAACACAGTTCGGGAACAGTTCAGAGGCATGTAGCCGCACATCTCTTCTCAGAGATAAGCTACCATCGCCATAGCTGGTTTATTTCCATTTCTGGTTGTAAGCATATTTCAGTATTTTCCATTAATGAAATGAAGTATTATTTCCGCTGCATCTCTGTATTTATGGTTATCGCATCTCTGTATTTATGGTTATCTCTGTAATCTATTGCGTTCCTGTCTAAATCCGGATCAGTGGTATCAGAGCGGTCTGCTTTTTCTCTGTTTTTCTTTGCATGTCCCCAACGAGGTCGGGATATAAGGAGTTAGGGCTTGAACTGGTCGAACCTTTGCAAGACCAGCCTCGCAAATCCCGACGGCCTCCCATGGCGGATGAGAAGAAAGCTGAGGGGGCAGGAGATCCTATCAAAATCTTGCTCGAAGAAGCGCTCGAGCGGCAAAGGAACGCGATGATGGATAGCTTTGCGCAGATTCTTCAGCGGCTACCCAGAGGCGACGCATCGGCTTCCAACAACGACTCTGGAAATGCTACGCCGTTTAAGGTACAAGTTAATTTTGAAATCCCCATCTTCGAGGGTAAAATAGACGCAGATGCTGTAGATAAATGGTTAAATCTGCTAGATGGGTACTTTTCTGTTCATGAATTTTCAAGTCGGGAAAAGATTGTTTTCGCTCTTCTCAAAGCAGCCCCCCACGTCAAGGACTGGTGGGAAATCTACTGCGAGCAGAAGGATGAAAGTACAGGCTCACTATTTTCAGCCGCACCCACTTGGAATGACTTCCGGGATGCCATCAAGGAGCAGTACTACCCTGTCGGAAGCTATGAGGACAAATACATCAAATGGACCACACTGCGGCAGGGACGAGACCAAGATGTGCTGGAGTTCACAAACATTTTTCATACCCTTCGCACACAGTTGGGTATCAAAGATTCTGAGCTGCATCTGGTACTCAAGTACCGCGGCTGCCTACACAGATACATCCAGGAAGAGATGGTGTTTTTGAACATCCCCTCACTCGGCACAGCATACCGATACGCTGTGAAAATCGAGCAAAAGTTCAAACAGAAAAAGCGAGACTTTGGATCTACAAATCCGAAGCCCAAAGGACAAAGCCAAGGCGGGGTGACCCAAGACAACCCGTCGAAGCCGCAAGAAAAGAACAACACCATGAAGCCGAAGAAGGACACAGGGAAGTGGTGTGAGTTCCACAAGAGTCCCACTCATAACACAAGTGAGTGTCGGACTAAGCAGTCGCTGGTGGCTGAGATGAAGGCTTCCGAATCAGATGCATGTTCTGACCCTGAGCTAGAACCCGACAAGGGGAATGGAAAAGGGAAGCAGATCATCGATGCGGATCCCACCGCCACAGTTGCCACCGCCAAGATCCAGAAAGATGAGCCCGAAAATCCAGAAGAGGGGGAGCGTCTTTTCCACTCACATATGTGGGTGAAGGGTTCGCCGCTACAATTCATTGTCGACAGTGGTAGCCAAAAGAACCTCATTTCAGCAGAGGTTGTGAAGCGGTTGGGCCTACCGACTACACCGCACCCGCAGCCGTATAGTATCGGGTGGCTTCATGAAGGACGAGATCTCAAAGTTCGCCAGCAGTGCCGCCTTCCCTACAGCATCAAGCCCTTCATAGACGAGGTATTGTGTGATGTTACACCTCTAGATGTTTGTGATGTATTATTAGGCTAGCCATACTTGTGGAGGCGACATGCTGTGTATGAGTCTAGGCCTCGTGCTGTCATTATTTCTTTGAATAATTCATTATACAGGATACCGGAGGTAGCCCCACCTACCACCACATCTTTGATCACTACTAAGAAAGGCAGCAAGCTCATCTCCCAGACTAGGAAATTCATATGTCTGGTTCACTCCCAAAGTAAGGGGAAGATCGTTGCTACATCCATGACCCCTGCAAAGGGTTCCTCCACGCAGCAACAGCAGCAAAGGGATACGGTCATGACAAAACACAGGAACAACTTCTCCTCACCCACATGGGTACCACACAAGTTTCAGGTGGGCAACAAAGTCTGGTTGCATCGACAGGAAGAACGCCTTACCAGAACCCATCAGAAGCTCAGATCACTCCAACATGGTCCTTACAGCAGTACCAAGGCTATGGGGAACAATGCTTTGGAGCACATCATTCCTCCATTCCTTCGCCTACACCAAATGTTCAATGTGGACCATCGTCGACCATGCTTCCCACCATCACTGGACACATCAGAGATTGCAGGACAAGTTCAGCAGATGGAGGAACTCAACGCAATGGGGACCATTGCTTCCTAAGGGGGGAGGAATGATCCAGGTGGATGTTGGTGGCCACCCACCTATCCCATTTGGACCCCCACAACTGTCTCTTTCAGCTTTTTCAGTTTCCTAAATTGTAGCACAGTTTACTATTTTTAGCAGTTTTTCGAGTCCTGAACTTCCGGAGCCGTTTTGAGGCCCTAAACGACGTTTTTTTGGGATTCTGGGGCAACATGGGTCCATGGATTGATGTTGCCTCCCAAAGTGGTAGTACTCGGATAGATCTTTCTAACAAGCTATCGTACGCGTCAAACGGAGATCATATGCCAAAGTTACGACCCCGGGAAATTGATGTACCAATTTACCCAAACGGGGCCCACAATTTGGTGTTTCATCTTCTAGGGTTAGGTTTCGGGATGTGAAGGGTTTTCCATTATTTCTCAACAATAAATAGGCCTTCGAGCCTCATTGTAACACAGTTCGGGAACAGTTCAGAGGCATGTAGCCGCACATCTCTTCTCAGAGATAAGCTACCATCGCCCTAGCTGGTTTATTTCCATTTCTGGTTGTAAGCATATTTCAGTATTTTCCATTAATGAAATGAAGTATTATTTCCGCTGCATCTCTGTATTTATGGTTATCGCATCTCTGTATTTATGGTTATCTCTGTAATCTATTGCGTTCCTGTCTAAATCCGGATCATGATGAGAGCCATACATAGATTATGTCATAAAACATATAAATAACCAACATAATAGTAGCAAAACTACTCATGAAATCATATCCATATAAACCACATATAATCTAGTATAATACTCATAGGAATACAAGGAGAAGTAACCTCATATTGATGATGCAAAATCCAAACTCGGGATGAGGCTTCCAAGTTCCACCCAACCATAGAATGGCTGAGCCAAATATCTCTTCAGCCATTCACCCCCGTGCCATATTCCAAGCATGAATGTGGGATCTCATAAAACACACCAATCCAAAACCATCAAGGGCTTCTAGAGGCCATCCACCTCAATACATCAAATAGTGGTTCCACCTCATGACTGGACATCACAAAACCATCATTATATTGGTCACTATCCAAGCCATCTAGGGCTCCAAAGTGTTTGTTCCAACTAAGGCTCTAGGGCTAATAACTTAACCCACAACTTCTTCTGGGCTCTAGAGCGTTTGTCCAACCAAGTGTAGAAATTCCCACTGTAGATCACCTGATAATGAAATATACTAAAGCAAAATACTTGATCTACTTCTACAAACAAAATTGCAAAAGCTTAATTGATTTTGAGAAAGATCAAATAGAACACATATAACAGAGAATGAGAAAGCAATCACACATGAACACAAAAGAATACTCTGGGGAAGTCTCAGCTAAAAACCTCGATCTCTGTATTATCATACAAGTGGAAATTTCTCCGGATTACAAAAAGCTTTAGCTCACAAGTTATCCAGCTCTCAGTATAATCCCTCAATACAACTCACAGACTGAATAGACACAACATATGCCTTCCTCCAAAACTCCAAGCCTCCTATTTCATTTGCGCAATTTCTCCTGGGTTTCAATGCTGCCACCTGTGTGAATTGGCCACTTCACACACTCACCAAACTCAGAAGTAAGTGCGCAATCTCCAAGGAATGAATTCCTTCTGCATGAAAGAGATATCCTTAATGGGATATTCCTGCAACTGATAGTACATTGTCCCATCATCTAATCTTAACTGGGTCTCTAACTGAACTGACATGCATGAGTTATTTATGAGAGAATATTTAGTTATCTGAAGTGCAACAGTTACATGCATGCATGCATTAACTAACTGAACTCACAATCAGTTCCAAAAACTGTTGGAACTAATCTAACTAGACTTAACTCAGTTAACTGAGCTAACTAATTACAACTCAAAGTACAACTCATCCTGATCTCCTTAATCAAGGGATAACTTCCTCAATCAAAGGGAAAACTATTGCATGTCTTCACATAGACTTCATGTTTGATTTTATACAACTGATTAACTCAAGATGAATTAATTAACTATTTTACAAACAACTCCTAAGATCAAATTCGAATTTTAATTCTCAATTTTAGTTTAGGGACTAACTAAAATTGGAATGTATCCCAAAATTCTATTTATAGTAGTGCTATTTTTAGCAATTCTATTTTTAGAATTTATTGTTGCTATTTTCAACACTCCCTCTCAACAAGAAAGGGATTATCAGTCACCCCAATCCTGTCTCTATGGAACTCGAACTTGCATTTTGACAATGCCTTAGTCAAAATATTTGCATCTTGTTCCTCGATCGAAACATATAGCAACAACATGATTCTCTTCACCACACAGTATCGAAGATGATGATACCAGATATCTATGTGCTTGGACCTATCATGAAATACTAGATTCTTAGAGAGTTTTATACAACTTTGATTATTGCAGTAGATCACAGTTGGATCCATCCTCTGACCAAACAATCCCACTAGAATCTTCAGCATCCAAATGGCCTCACATGCTGCTTGACTAGAAACCATGTATTTAGCCTTTGCTGAGCTAAGTGAAACTCACCTCTGTTTTCTGCTGTACCAGGAAACTGCAGCTGAACCAAGGTTGAATATTCCTCCAGAAGTGCTCTTCTGGTCTGATGGACTCCTTGCCCAATCTGCATCTGTGAAGCCCTGAAGCTTCACTCCCTCTATCCATCTGTACCACAATCTATACTGAGATGTGCTTTTGAGGTATCTCAGCACGTGCTTTGCTACCTTCCAAAATAACTTTGTAGGTTGAACCATAGCTTGACTTAGCTGGTTCACCGCAAAGCATAAATCTGGTTGTGTGTTCACTAGATACATTAGTGAACCCACAAGCTGCCGATAAACAATAACATCTACTACCTCACCTGAAGTAGCATCCTCCTTCCTCCAGTTACCAGCTAGAGGAGTCTGCACGGGCTTGCACTTCTCCATGTGGAATCGCCTGAGTATCTCATTGGCATACTTGCCTTGAGACATAAACAATTCCCCATCCTTCTGCCACACTTCCATGCCTAGAAAGTAGTGCATAAGACCCATGTCTTTCATCTCGAACTCTCTTGCAAGGTCCTCCTTGAAAGACTTGATCAACTGATAATCACCTGTCAAAATTAGATCATCCACATAAAGAACAATGATCAATGGCTTACCTTCTACCATGATGTGGTAAAGGTTCACATCTACTTCACTCTTAGTGAAGCCCAACCTGGTGAAATAGTTGTCGATCTTGGTGTACCAAGAACGAGGTGCTTGCTTCAGCCCATACAAAGCCCTCTTAAGTCAGCACACATATGACTCACGATTAAAGGTCTCAAAACCTTCTGGCTGCTCAATGTACACCTCCTCCTCAATCTTCCCATTGAGGAACACAGTCTTCACATCCATCTGATGGATCTTCGAACCCATCTGAGCTGATAGTGCCAACATCAATTTGATAGATGAGTACCTTTCTACAGGAGAAAAAGTCTCATCATAGTCGATCCCCTCGACCTGTGAGAAACCACGGGCAACAAACCTTGCCTTATGCTTCTCAACACTGCCATCAGCTGCTTGCTTTACTTTGTAAAGCCATCAGGAACTCACCACTGACTTGTCTTGAGGTCTTGGGACAACATCCCACACACTGTTCTGAATGATAGAGTCATACTCCTCTACCATAGCATCAACCCATATTGGTTGTTGCATTGCTTCCTCAAATGAAGAAGTTTTGGTCTCTACACACTTCCCAACCAGGGTCATGTAACCAGTGTACCGCTCGGGTGACATCCTCTATCTGCACTGAGAAGATGGATGTCCCACATTTTCTCGTGCATCCATCATCAACCTGTCAGCTTCCCTTGAGTGTTTCCGCCCATCTTTGGAAGACTTAGCATGAGTGCATGTCTCCACTCCCGGATCCTCTCCATGCGGCTGCTTCGCATTAGTCTGAGGCTCCTCCTCCTTAGGAACTAAATGTTCCTCCTTTTCATGCAACTTGAGCTCCCTCTCAAGTGATACTCACATGGCTTTCTGCTCCTTGAACTTCAGATCTCTATGTACCACTGTCCTCTGACTGGTAGGCAGGAACACCCGACAGTTGTGGGGTGTATCAGTGTACCCCACAAGTATCCCCAACTCAGTTGTTGGATCTAGCTTCTTCCGGGCATCTTTGGTCACATGGCAATAAACCGATGATCCAAAGATCCTGAAGTGACTCACATCTGGTTGCTTCCTAGAAAAGGCTTCCATTAGTGTCGTCATCCCCAGTATACGGTGTGGGCTTATGTTCTACAAGTATACTGCTGTATTGCATGCCTCAACCCACAAATGAAGTGGTAGGCTTTGGTCATGCAACATCGCTTGAGTTGCTCCCACAATCGATATGTTCTTCCTTTCGACCACCCCATTCTGCTGTGGGTTATGGGGTGCTGTCAACTCCCGTTTAATTCCGTCTGCTGCGTAGAAGTCCTTAAACTGTTGGGAGACATACTCTCCACCATTGTTGCTACGCAAGGCCCTTATTTTCTTTCCAGATTCTTTCTCTTCCAAGGATTTAAACTCACAAAACCTTGAGAAGGTTTGATCCTTCTTCTGCATAAAGTAGATCCAACATCTATGAGAAAAATCGTCAATAAAAATAACATATTACCTTTGTTTAGAGGTGGAGGCTGTAGAGAATGGTCCACACACATCTGTGTGAACTCGCTCTAGGATTGCTCCAGCTCTACTGTCTCGATCCTGAAAGGAAGATTTCGCATTCTTACCCAAGGTACAACCTTTGCATGTATCAGTCTACTCCAGTTTTCACTTGGGAAGTCCGGTAGAAATCTGCTGCATGATCTTCAAGGCCCCATGGTGCAAGTGGCCCAATCTTCTATGCCATAGCTCGCCAACATCTTGGCTCTGCACCAAATCTGATTTGGAACTCAATGAAACACAATCATCTACCTCCAGCTTGTAGAGATTCTTAAGTTGAATCCCAATCCTCTTCGTCTGTCTAGTGCCAATATGCCTCAGGAATACCTTTCCTTTACTAAAGACTACATCATAGCCTTTGTCTTCCAGCATAGCAACAGACACGAGATTATTCTTCAGACCCGGTACATACTTTACATTAGTCAGGGTGAGAGGAGCTCCATGCTCCCTCTGAAACACAACCATACCTTCACTTGAAACATGGTACTTTCCATCATCACCCATCTTGATCCGCATCTGGAGATCCTTATCCTCCAAGGTACCAAAAAGATTCTTATTGCTAGTCATGTGGAATGAAGCTCCACTGTCCAGGTACCAAACACATCCCACCATGGATGAAACCATGCATGCGATGAGAGAGAAATCCAATTCGAACTATGAGGCCAGTGCCTCACCATCTAATCGCTTCTTGGATTTCTTCTGTGGACAATTCATAGAATAATGGCCCACCTCATGACAATGAAAGCATCTCACTTTCGTTTTGTCAAACTTCTTCCCACCATCGGAAGAACTGGATTTAGAATGGGACGCCTTCCCTTCCCTTTCCTTGCCTTACTCGCTAAGGCTATATTTTCTTCATCATCTTACTTTGATGAAGATCCATCTCTGGTGCTTCTTCTTATCTCCTCCTGCATCAGATCTGACCAAAGTCGTTCCCAATCTCGCAGTTTCTCTCTTCCACTTACTGAGTCTTGGTAGCTATGCCAGCTTTTGGGAAGATCGAGGGGAGCAGGACTCACCATGTCATCATCGACTGTTGTGATCCCTACACTTCCAAGCTCATCCCTACAGGTGGTGAGCTTGTTGAGATATGTAGAGATTGTGTCACCCTTTTCACACTTGATTTTCCAAAGCTTGTCTTTCAGCGCCAACTTCCTCTGATCACTGCTGTTCTAATATAGATCTTTCAATGTTTTCCACATTGAAAACGATGTCTCCTTCCCATGGAGACTCAAGACTATGTGGTCTCAAACTCCCCCCAGAAGGATTCTCCTCGCTCTAGCCACACATTTCTTCCATTCCGCTAATTCTTGGGCATTAGCTGCTGCTGGCTTGGGGAATTCTTGATCAATGAAGTCCTTTAGACCGTTTTCCTCTAATACCGCTTCCATGCGATCCTTCCAGGCTATATAATTCGAGCTGCCATCAAGGGCATACTCGAATCTTAAACCGTTGAACGCCATTGGTGAAATTTGAGATGTGATAAGAGTTCGAATTCTATAATAAGGAACTTGAAACTTCGAACTTCTCCCTTCTTTGTATACTATTCTTTGCTTTGATCACCTTTGCTTCGATACCATGTAGAAATTCCCACTGTAGATCACCTGATAATGCAATATACTAAAGCAAAATACTTGATCTACTTCTACAAACAAACTTGCGGAAGCTTAATCGATTTTGAGCAAGATCAAATAGAACACATATAAAAGAGAATGAGAAAGCAATCACACATGAACACATAAGAATACTCTGGGGAAAGCCTCAGCTAAAAACCCTGATCTCTGTATTATCATACAAGTGGAAATATCTCCGAATTACACAAAGTTTTAGCTCACAAGATATCCAACTCTCAGTACAATCCCTCAATACAACTCATAGACTGAATAGATACAACATATGCCTTCCTCCAATCCTCCAAGCCTCCTATTTCCTTATGAAGTTTCTCCTGGGGTCCAATGTTACCACCTGTGTGAATTGGCCTCTTCTCACACTCACCAAACTCAAAAGTAACTGTGCAATCTCCAAGGAATGAATTCCTTCTGCATGCAAGAGATATCCTCAATGGAATATTCTTGCAACTGATAGTACACTGTCCCATCATCTGATCTGAACTGGTTCTCTGACTGAACTGACATGCATGAGTTATTTATGAGAGGATATTCAATTATCTGAAGTGTAGCAGTTACATGCATGCATGCATTAACTAACTGAACTCACAATCAGTTCCACCGACTATTGGAACTAAACTAATTGGACTTAACTCAGTTAACTGAGCTAGCTAATTACAACTCAAAGTACAACTCATCCTCATCTCCTTAATCAAGGGATAACTTCCACAATCAAAGGGAAAACTGTTGCATGTCTTCACATAGACTTCATGTTTGATTTTCTACAACTAATTAACTCAAGATGAACTAATTAATTATTTTACAAATAGCTTCTAAGATCAAATTCAAATTTTAATTCTCAATTTTAGTTTAGGGACTAACTAAAATTGGAATGCATCCCAAAATGCTATTTATAGTAGTGCTCTTTTTATCACTTCTATTTTTAGCATTTCTTGTTGCTATTTTCAACACCAAGGCTCTAGGAATAGTAACTCAACCCACTGTTTTTTTTTTTAACACGTTCGGATAGATGTTATATTACCAAAAAAAGTCTTGGAGCAAGCTTCTTTTATATTCCACTATTCTGATATGATAAGCTGAGTAGTAAGATATGCATGCAGACCTTTCTTCTTTGCTGAGTATCAAAACTTCAGAAGTTTTTTTTTGCTATTCTAGAGTACTGCTTGACATATTGACCTACTAAGAAGGCAAATTTACATAACATATTTCACTGAGATTTCTAGTTTACAAACTGAGTAGTCCTGGGTTGCTTGCTGCATGTTGTTGTTGTTGACCGAATTCTCCCCTTCACTGCTAGTGGCTTTGCTTTTGTAGTAGTCCACTGCTTCCTCTAGGTGCTTGCACTTAGATTTCAGAGCCATGATCTCTTCTTTATGAACTGCCATATTGCGCTTCTGGAAACTATACTCCATCCGCATTTCACTTCGGAGATCCTTTAATGACTGTTGCAGCTAGTGTATCATGCTTTTATTCCCCTTGCACGTTGGGCAAGAGTCATTCCTTGCTGCTTTATCAATGAGATTGAGCTCCATTTTGCTGTTCTTTTCTCTTACTTTTCTTGTCTTCCTGGTTCTTGCTTTTTTTGCTGTAGCTTTCCTTCTACTGCTGCTTGCTAGCCTTTGTGCCTGTGCTGGCCTACCTTGCTTAGCGATATCCTGACTTGACTGAGAGATAATAGTGGCCTGGATGACAGATTTTTGGATGAGCCAACTAAAACAACAGATATGAAAGATTATAGTGAAGATAAATTGGAGAGGGACAGGGAGTTGAAGACCAGTCATGTGACTGACGAAGCAAAGAGACTGAGGGGAGATCTGCGAAAATGGCAAAGTGGAAGTAAGGCTAAGATCAAATGCTGCGATGGGCAGATGTTGAGCATGCTGAGGTGAGCTAGAGGCCTGGGATTGATGAACAGCGGTGCGCTCCAGTTGACAGAGTTAATGGAGGATGATCTGCGGAGATGAAAGAGTGTGAATAAAATGGGAAACAGTTACTACGATGGGAGGATGCTGCAATTGCAGGGGAGAGACAATGGGCAGAGCGATGGACTAAGAGCTAGCCGCTATGGAGCTGAGATACGGGAAAGGACTAAAGGGGAGATTTCTACGCTCGACGATGGGCTGACTGTAAACACAGTGATGCTTGCTGATAGCTACCGCGCCGCTTCTCTTATAGCTCGACCTTCCTTCCCTGAGTCTGCAGTTGGCGGCTGCCTTCCGTGAGCGATCGTCCTCCCTAGATTTTCTGCCACAATTTTTCACTGTGTTGCTGATTTTTCCTTCAGCAATCTTGTGATCCAGGGTGCATTCACTGACAGCTTTCATGTGAGACCCACTGCTGTCATGATTTGTTTTTTGACTGTCCAGGTTTTTTTTATTTCTTCATTGGCTGTGGATTTTTGGATTTTCCTTGCTTTCTATATTTTAATTTTTCCTTTTTATTGCCTGCGTTGTCCCTTGGTGTTCCAAAGCCTTTGGTTTATCATTTTTCTATTGTGATTATGGCACAGTGTGGTGATATTCTTCTTGATTCTCTCTGACCATTCCTTCTTCTTTCTCTACAGCTTTATTTGCATGGTGATCCACTTGCTGGTTATGTATCCTCAAGACATGCTTGAAGGTTGCATTTCCGAAGCCTGCTAAATTCCTTCTAATTCTTTTGATGTTTCTATTCATAAACTCATTGCTTGGGTTCTTGCTTCAAACCATTACTTTGACAATGATGGCTGAGTCTCCTATAATTATAGGATTTTGGACTCCTCTTTTTTTAATCAGTCTTGTTCCCATCAATAAACTGTATGCTTCAACCTGATTATTCGTCATTTGTCCAAGTCCCCATTCATAAGTGACTAATTTTTCCCCATTTGGATCATAAATTATTTCCCCGGCGCTCGCCTTTCCTGGATTATTCTTTGAGGCTCCATCAAAGTGCATACAATGTCTGTTCTGAAGCTTTTGCCAGCTCCTCTTCAGTCATTCTTAATTTCCAGTGTTTATTTGAGTTTTCTTTCCTCTGTCCCTTTTGACCATTGCTGTCTAATATGGCTTTGCTGAGCCAGTCCCTTTCCTCTTGTTGGAGAACACTGTGGTCTGTTGGAGTCGTTCCTTTTGTGTTGAGAATTTCAGAAGTCAGTCCCCAAGTTTTTGAGAGTGTTTTCCCAATTCTTGGGTTTTGATTTTTGAAAATGCACTTATTCCTGGTCAACCAGATTTTCCAACATAGGACCGTTGGTATACATTTCCATAATCTTATAATTGTGACTTTCTTCTTTGTCACATAAGGGTAGGATTTCTCAAGAGTTCCAAGAAATTCCGGCATTGGTTTTCTAAAATTTATGTTAATTTCTAGTGGCTGTACAAGCTGCGCCCAACATTCTTTTGAGAATTTGCACTCTTGGAATAAGTGTTGAATGCTTTCTTCTGCTTGCTGACATAAAGGGCATCGTGATGGCCCTTGGAAGCCCCTTTTTAAAAAAAATTCATTGGTCAAAATCTTCCCTTTTAAAAGGGTCCACATGAATTTTTTTATCTTTGGCAAACTATCAGATTTCCAAGCTAGTTTCCAAGGGTCCCATTCTTGATGATCAATCTGCTCTTGGAGGATATTATATCCGTATTTAACTGTGTAATGCTCGTTGCTTGGATTCCATAGATAGCTGTCTTCCTCATCATAGTGAATTGGAGCTACCCCTTTTAAGTGTTGTTTGATTTTTGCCCATTGTCCTTCCAGGTTTGTTGGTATGGCTGGGATATTCCACTCCTGCCATTCCTTGTGATTCCATAACGAGATTGAGTGTAGAGTGTCTAGTCCTTTTCCTTTCAACCATTCTTATATGCCTTCAACTTCCGGGTAATTATGGATTTGGTCTTTTCCCATGACCCTGTCCTCCCAAATCGAAATTGTTTTTCTGTTACCTGGAATTTTTGAGATGTGGCTACTCATTAATGGAACTACTTTTTTGACTAGCTTCCATACTTGGGTACTTTGTTTGATTGGAATGTTTCCCTTCAGTGATTTTTCCTTAGATCCATCCAAGTATTTGTTGATGAGGATTTTTTTCCACCAGCTTTCTTTGCCTATAATGAGTCTCCACACTATTTTCATTCCAAGAGCTGCATTCATGAGTCCAGACAGCCGAATGGATAGCCCTCCTTTTTCATATGGTAACACTACTTGTTCCCACCTTACCAAGCTGAACTTATTGTTTTCTTGCTTCCCACCTTGCCACAAAAAGCTTCGTAAGATTAACTCCATCTATTTATGAGCGCTTGTTGGTGCCATGATTATGGCATATTGATAAATTGGTAATGTTACAAGGAGAGATTTTATTAGAATCAACCTTCCAGCCATGTTTAACCACAACATTCCCCAATTCTTTATCTTAGTTTTCCTTTTTTCAATCTTTTTTGCCCATATTTTTGCTTTCATGCTTTCTTTTGAGATTGGGAGTCCCAAGTAGAGGAAATGGCTCCATTTTTCTTGTGCTGGGATTTCCATGATTTGGGATATCCTTTGCATGATTCTAGGCAGAATATTCCAGCCATAGATCCTGCATTTTGTGTTGTTTAATAGCCCACCTGACACCTGAAGAAATTTATCCAGAGTTTTTAAATCTTCTGGCTATTATTGTTGATGCTCCTCCCAGCAACAGAGTATCGTCCGCAAACAAGGAATGGTTTATAGTTTTTATTCCTTTTGCTATTCTCAGCCCTGTTATAGTTCTTTCTTTCCTCTGGGCTTCCAAAGCTCTGCTTAAGGTCTCTGCCATTATTATGTAAAGAAAAGGGGAGAGAGGGCAGCCTTGCCTAAGACCTCTAGTGCTTTGGAAGAAGTCACTGGGTCTTCCATTTATGAGTGGGGCTATCCATGGGGTGGAGATGCATTCCTGTATCACTCCTGTTATTTCTTTAGAGAAGCCAAGTTTCTGAAGGACAACCATTAGATATGGGTGGCTGACTCTATCAAAGGCATTTGCCATGTCTAATTTGATTATCATACCTTTTTCTTGCTTTTGAATACTGGAGTGGACAACTTCCTGAACAATTATGACATTATCAATAATTTGTCTATTTGGCACAAACCCTCCTTGATTTTTTGATATGATTAGGGGCAACACTTTCTTAATTCTATTTTCCAGTATTTTTGTTATAATCTTATAAGAAGAATTACAGAGAGAGATAGGCTTGAACCTGTTGAAAGTGGTGGGATTTGACTCTTTTGGGATAAGAGCCAAATAGGAGGATTTTGTATTGCCTCTCATCTTTTTTTTTTGGAATATATTCTTCACCATCCATATGAAGTCCTTTCTGATTGTATACCAGTGATTTCTGAAGAAGGCTATGGTGAAACTGTCTGGCCCTAGTGCTTTGTCCGGGTGCAAGCTCCATATGGCCTCCACTATCTCTTCCTTTGTTGGTTCTTTGCAAAAACCTGCATTTTGTTGTTTTTTAATTTTCTTTTTTGTGTGTTGAAATAATTCTTCATGCTCAATTGTTTCCTCTATGGCTGATAGTAGCTCTTTAAAGTGCTTGTGGGATGCCTTTTTTATTTCTTCCACTCCTTTAACTTCTTGATTTTCCACTTGGATCTTTTCTATTTGATTTCTAGCTCTTCTGATTTTCATATTATTATGGAAAAAAGAGGTGTTCTTGTCACCTGCTTTGAGCCATAAACTTCTTGACTTCAGTCTGGCCTCTTCTTCTTCTTTCTTGTTTTCCCTGTAAATCTCCCAAAAGATTTCTTTCTCTTTTAAGTAATCCTGCTTGCTTTCTTCTTTGCCCTCTTTCTCCGCTTGCATGCTGTCCATTTTCCGTTGGAGCTCTTTTTTTTTTTTTTTTTTTAATTCGTTTGATCTTGCCCATTCTTTTAACTTGGCTCTTACATTTTTAATTTTTGTCTCCCATATGTAGTGAGGTGAACCTGTTACTCTTGGTTCCCATATTTTTTTTACTAACTCACTGATTTTTGTGCTGCTGTCCTAGGTTGAGCTGTATCTGAAGGGGAGTGGACCTTGGTTCTCCAATTTATCCAATATTATTGCTACTGGTTTATGATCTGATGCAGTGGTGTGAATGATTTTGGATTTGATAGAGCTATAACCTGCTGCTATACTTTCTTGGATTAAGATTCTATCCAGCCTTTCTTTGATATTGCTTTTACCTACTGTTTTATTGTTCTAGGTGTATTTCCCATTGTTTGGGGGTATGTCCAGAAGGCTGTGCTACTCCATAATTTCTTTTATAGAGTTCCTGGAGGGGTCCGTTTGATAAATTCCTCCAATTTTTTCTTCAATACTTCTTACCAGATTTAAGTCACCTCCTAGAATCACCTTCCTAGCTTGTGTTTCCTTTAATATTTCCTTCAATGTGGCCCAGCATTGTTCTTTATCCTTATAGTGACTAGGGGCATATATATTTATGACCCTATATCTCTCTTTTGTGTTGTTTTGCCTGATATTTGTTGTTATCCAATGAAAATCTGTTTTCTTTTGGGTTAATTCCCATATTCCTTTTTTCCATATTGTGCATATACCCCTTGATGCTCCCGTTGCTGGTATAGCTTCCCCTTCATAGTTTTTGAATTTTTTTTGAGATTTTCAGTGTCTTGGTTGCCTGCCTTTGTCTCATGGATCATTAAGGTATCTGGCTTTTCATTTGCTAATATGTCTCTTGCTGCATTTTCTTTAATAGTTGTCCCCATTCCTCTACAATTCCAGGAGACGATTATCATTATTTACCTGCTGGGTGGTACATGGCTCCCTTCCCCTTCTAGTGACTTTTCTCATTGTTCTGTGTGCTTTTTCCTAGGAAAGTATCCATAGATTGTTGCGTTCCTAGAGCCATTTCATTTGCTGCTGCTTCGTCCCTTAGTTCCTTGTTTGTCTTCCTTCCCACTTTTTGTTTGGTAATTAGTGTTTGGGATTGCATCCTTTCCTTGCTTTCTGGTTAAGATTCTGTCTACCGAGGGAGGCAGAGAATGATGGGGGTTTGAGATTCTAGGGGAGTGAGGAGATGGAGGGTTGGGGGAGTGAGGGGTTCTGGATCTAGATCTAGATCTAGACTTGGGTCCAGGGGATGAGGGAGCAGAGAGATCCAGTGGATCGAATGGGTTAGAAGTGGCCAGGTCTGTATTTGGCGAGTTAGGTTGAGCTTCAGAGGGTGCTGAGGGCTGTATTGGAGGCTGATTTGGTTGTATGTTTACGGTTTTTTTTCGTTTGACCTATTCCCATTTATTTTCTAAGTCCTCCATTTTTTCACTTTCATTTTCTTTTCTCTTTGTACATCTATTTGTGAAATGGCCATATTCATGACATACCTTGCATTTGAAGGGGATATGCTCGTAGTCTAGCTGTTGGATGTGCATCCACTAATCCACTTTGATTTTGATATCCTATGGGATTCCTCTCCCTAGATCCACTTCAACACATATTCAGGCGCATGCATGCATATTTTTCTTTGGCTCGCATCTGTCAATGTACTTCCCCACTGCATTTCCTATGGCTTTAACTGAGTCGTCTCCCCAGTAATGGAGAGGAAGGTGCGGCAGTCTAACCTAGACAGGGACAACACTTGGGACATCATTTTTGGATCAAAGTTAGGTGTCCATCTATTCAGGTATAGCCCTCTTATCATTATGTCCATAATACGGCCCATTTCTGAATATCAAGTCTCAATCCTCCTTTGTCTCGAAATGAAAGGTGAAATATCCTTTGCCATAGAACTTGATCGAGATTTTCCAATTTATTGAAGCCGACCAATTTCTTTCTACGCATTTTTGGACAATCCTGGGTGATGGCCACAACCCAGTGAATTACCCGACTAATCCTCGTTCTGTTAGGGAGAGAGCTGCTTTTCGTGGGAGAGCCGGAGGGAGTGATATCTCTGGTATTTCTTCCATTCTTTTAACAAACTTTGAGATTGCTGGTCTGTTCTTTTCCGGTCCTATTTCCGAAATGAGGGAGGCAAAGGCTTTGGCTGTTTCTTCCGATTCATGATGATGATCTGTGTGATGATCTTCATTATTTGAAGGGTCCATACTGCTCGAACCTTAGTAGCAGGGGTCGCTAAGGGCAGCTGCCAATTGGTGCGTGCTTACTGTAGGAAGGGAGTGCGATCTTGCCAGGTAAAGTCAGGCCTCAACAGTAGGAGGTCACTGAGGAGCAGCAGGGGCTTGCGATGCTGATTGCTGCAGCAGTAGCTAGGGCCGCGCGCGGGCTTCATCGGCAGCTCTCATTGCGATCTTCGAGTGTGAAGAAGAATGTTAATTCCAAGGTGCATATTGTTGACCTGTAACTCAACCCACTGTTGTCCCTCACTACTAAATGTGTTTTCAACTATGAAAAGAGTGCCAAAGAGTAGTGAAGTTTGAAGCCATTTCCCAAGCCATAGAAGATCTCAAAGCTTAATTATACCCTCTATGTTGGATAATGCTCGGAACAAGCTTTCCAATGGTAGGTGGAAGTCCAAAAATGGACTCTTGGATCAGAAATTAGAGCAGATTGAAGCTTCCCCTTTGAAAGCTAGAAAACAAAGAGAAAATACCAAGGGAGGCTCATCACAATCGCAATTAGTGTCTTGGAAAAGCAACAATAGGGGATAGATGATCAAACGTGTGATCAACGATCGTCAATATTGGTGATCTCAAAAGTCAAAGGTCCAAGGCGAGACATATCGGTGGTTGGCAGGATTTCAAAGCGTAGTGCAAAGGGTCAGTGAAATTAGCAATCAACGATCGCCGATATCGCGAATCACAATCAGTGATCAGAGGTCCTTAGCCCATAGTGTATCTCAAGTACCAGAGGGAATGACCAAATACAACTATATGAAACCACTGAAGACCGATAATACTAAAACCACCAAGATTTGTGCCTTCAGTGTTAAAGTGCTGAGAGGGTCAAAAAGCATTTTACAAAGGAAATTAGTTGCAAAACCAAGGGAAGGCAGGACATTTTCTCTCTCCTCCATGGGGCCAAGTGGAAAAATACCATTGGTCCCAATGAATACACATGGCAGCTGATGTCAGCATGACATGGTAGAACAGAGGACACGTGGCACACAAATTTTGTGTTTTGAGGGGTCCTATAGGGGCATATCCGGGTGACACGTGTCACCACTCATGAATTTCCACGTGGCACTAATGACATCATGGATCCCGTAGGTCGGTGATCGCACAGGCCAAAGTTCCTCCTCCGCCAAAGTCCCTCCCAACTTGCGATTGCGATATGCGGGAACTCTCTCGGATGCGATATTTTATACAATAGACATAAAGGGATGTTAGGTCAGTCCCTTTCCAAAGGCCGCATATTACTTAAACACCTCCCATCTCTAGACAACCCAAATTGACTCTTCCCAGATTGATGGCTCCCAGGCCTTTTCATCCCCCCCACCATGTTTCCCTTTATTGGCAAGGGGGGGTCTAAAAAGCGGTTTCCCCTCCAGGCCCCAAAGCTATGTGTCCCTATCATGTTATTTTGCACCCCCCGCCCCTCACTTACCGCTTACTGCTCATGCCCCCCTCTGAAAACCACTCATCCTCACAATCTTTCCCGCCAAAGGCCCTAGCGCCTGAGAAATAAGCACCTGGTCACAACCCCTCGGTTATACAAGAAGAAATGTAGACAGGGGTTAAACCAAAGGGGGCCAAGGAGCATCAGAACCCGCCATTCTGCAATCCCTTTAAGAGTAAAAGTCCTACTGTCATAAAGCGCTGATGGTATGGTATAGGGTTTTGAAGGTGGATGGGTCGGCAACTGAAGCATTAAATGAAGTATGGTGCAACAGTAAATCAGTATGGGTGGCTTAGGAGGATTAATGGCTTAGCATGGAGCTCCACTCAGATATGAAACGAAGCACTGTTCGGACTAACTCTGTTTATGCACAGTGACACACAAACATAGTTGATCTATTAGCTACAGAGAGTGGAGAAGTCGGACAGTTAAGGCGAAAGAGACAGAAACTAGCCAAGCAGCTAGAAGGACACATCGCAGCGGTGACGTGGCCCGATCAGGGGTCCTTCATAGGAACAATATAGGAATATTTCCTCCACCATATTCTATTTTCCTTTTATTTTCATTATTATGTAATTTCTGTCTGTTTTCAAGAAAGGGATCAAATCCCGATTGTAATCATTTTGGGCAGCAGACCTTGCACATCGAGACAACTAGTCTAGTAGAAAACTGGATACTTTGGCGAATATATTTTTGTAGTTGTAACCAAAGCTCCCCTCTTCTTATAAATAGGGGGAAGAAACACTTAGAAAAGGTTTCGAAATTCTGCACCTGAGGGTCTGACTTTTTCGATTCCTTTTTGGTTCTACTTGCTTGTTCAAGAGGGACTTGAACGATACACATGCTGAATGTAATGGACTGGTTATTGGGACCGTTCAGGTATTAATGAAACTATTCCAGTGATTCCAAGAAGACCAATGCGCAGTATGTTTCCTCTTTGTAAATCTCATTTCATATGTTTTTCTTCCTATTGAAATCGTGTAATGAAGCTGACGGTCTCATGCTTTAATGGTCATACATTTTGCTTCTAAATATAGAACAATACTTGTGTATATATCGATTTACTTGTGTTATTCAATAGCCTACAATACCTGTAGTAATTACAAATTTACTTGTGTTATTAGATTAACTTGCAGTACTCGTATGAGCATAGATTTACTCACATTGTTTGGTGATAAAGGTACCCATGATGTATATGCATGAAATGTTAATTTGCGCTCCACAGTTTCTGCCATTCCACCTATTCAATCTTCCATACCTCTACCGGGACATTGGAGCTTAGGATTTTGTTACAACCATATGCATCAAATACCCCCCCTTTCTCTCTTCCTCTTCACCTTTACTACAACTATAATATTAAATTGTGTGATTGTTGTGTGTCAGCCACCAGAACAAGGCATTTCTCTTTGGGGTTGGCCAGATTTACCCCCTGAACATTTGGACCCATGTATTGGCTTGAGTTTACCTGGATGACAGAATATGGAACCAAGCCCCCTTTATTATCTTTTAATTACATGACAATTGGAGTGTTGCAGAAACCCCCTCACAGATAATCTTCCATGCACTCCTCTATTTAAGATGTCCTAGGCACTGGCCTACAATCAACCCAGAGGCTATCTCTAGGAAGCTTTTTGTATCTCTTGAAGCATTCGTGCTACCGGTGCTATTAAAAGCTACAAAATCTTTCTGGCATCATTGCCGAGGAATGTATTGAAGGATTTTTCCCCTGGGTGTGACAATTTTTTACATTTCCTTTATTAGGTGGGGAAGGGAAGTGTGGGTTGAAGATCTCCACTATCTCAATTTTATGGTAAAAATCCTGGTGACTCCACTGTTAACTTCTCTATTTGATCATCTTGGCTTTCAAGTAGCCTCATACTCGCTCTGAAGCTAGATTAGCTGAAAAATTTCCCTACCTTTGAACCTGATATCACTCATCTAGGAAGGTTTTTGAAATGGCCATTCCTGAATTCCTGGTCGTCAAATTTGCCCCACTGGATTTTTCTTTTATTGTTGGTTATCCCAATGATGTCCCTTGGTTTCATGAATGGTATACCTATTTTCCTAGATTCAGTGGAATCACAGATAGAAGGCCTGACCAACAGATCAAAGAATTTCATGAATGCATGGAACAACATGGTATTTTTCTTGAAGATGTACAAATGAAATTGTTCATATATTCTTTAGACGAGGAGGCTAGAGTTTGGTACCAAACAATACCTCATGGCCACATATCTTCCTTAAATCGTTTTCATATAGCATTCAATTGCTATTGCAAATAAATATATCCACCTAATGCTATATTTGAAGATTGATGCACACATTTTAACGATGAAGACATTCTCAAGTTTGATGACCCTGCTGAAGATGTTTATGGAGCTCCATTCCAAGAAAAAATCTACTCGCATCAAGAAGTTATTGGAAAATACTGAGAGGGGGGGTGAATTAGTATTCCTTAGCAATTATCACTTTTAAATATTTTCAGTGTTGGCATTATGATTCTGGTATGGCTCTATGTTGCAGGTGTTGCACTTGATGGCAACTCACTCAAGTGGAAATGCCTTGTTTAGGCTCTCAAAATGTTGGAAATTAAGAGGTACGCAGGTGAATGGTTCAAAAGGTGCGGACCCGCAGGTACGCCGGCCAGGAAGTGCGTTCATACCCGCAGGTTACCCGTTCATGAGGTGCGGACCCCCAGTTCACTCACTTCAAGGCAGAGAAGCGCGCTCACGTGGGGTTTCTTATGTTTGGCCTGTGGTATTTAGCCCGCCGTTCTTGATTCTATGGTTTTGGCCCGTGGTATAGGATTTAATTTAGCCCCGGTTTGGATCCCTTGTATTGGTTATTGATGGTTTTGTCCCATGGTCTGAATAAGGGCTTGACTATAAATAGGGAAGGAGATCACTTGGCTAATGTATCTTTGAAAAGTTGAATATCTTAAGATCTGAATTTTGGGTTATCAGTTTTAAAAGCTAGATCTAAATCAAGGTAAAATTTGAAGACGAATCTTTGCCAAGTCGTGATCTCTCGGGCGCATGATCAGATCTGTGGATCTGACTGTCTGTAGTACATTGGAGGACTGTTAATTTGGCCCTAATCAGAGGTTCGCAGGCGATCTAAAGCGAGAGTGCGGGGGTATGCAGTACAGAAGAAGGCGCAGTGCGGGTATATGCAGCGCAGCTAAAGGCGCGGTGCGGGGTACGCAGTACAGAGGAAGTCACAGTGCAGGTATACGCAGAGCAGCTGAAGGCATAGTGTGGGGTATGCAGTACAAAAGAAGACGAAGTGCGGGTATACGCAGAACCGCTGAAGGTGAAGTGCGGGTATCCGCAGGTTTATATTGGTGAAGTTGCGGATCCGTTTTGAAATATTTGTTGGCTGCCTGTTTTCTATTTGCTGCTGTGTTCTGGGTTTAGGATACTGGTGTTGGTTTTCTGTTTACAGCATTCTGAGAAGTTCGGGTGGCTCATTGGTTTGATTGTATAAGGAGATTGGTTGATTCACATGTACTTGATGTTTATTTGATGTCCTTGGATCCAGTCTGAAAATTAATGAAAAGTGGTCCTTGAATGAAAAGAAGTAGGGGGTTGTAGCTCCCTTCCAGGAGAAACTGGAAAATTAGAGAGAGTTGTAGCTATCCGCAGGTTGTAGCCTGCGTACTGGTAAAGGACTGCACCAGTACAAAATCATTGTAAAAGAAGTTTCTAATTGAAATAAGATAGAGACATATTGCAGCAGGTGGTTTTCACCCACATTGGGTTTCCACCTTATATCTGGTGTTCTATGGTGTGACTATCTGTTTTTTTTCATGTTCTTGTTCATTATTATGCATAAGTTAATCATCAATATCTGAAGAATAAGTTGAAGTATAAATTTGGATGGTATATTGAAAAGTTTTAATAATACTGATTCACCCCCCCTCTCAGTATTATTTCCAACATTCAAAGCATTAGTTAATCTTCAATTATTATTAACGTTTATGTAGTAATAACAGTAAATAAAAGAACCCAGGAGGCACAAAGATTTTAGGTGGAAAACCCCCTTTGGGTCAAAAACCACCGAACTCTTTTCTATTAAATTCTTTAATATTCAGCCCCAACTGAAATGAAAGTAACAACTTCCTAGAATTATAGAAAAGCATTCTTCTCCAGCTCCTACTGGATGGACGCTCCAACGCCCAAGATTCTTCAGTAGTCAACTAAACGGATGCCTCAACACCCAATGAGCTACAACTCACCCTAGCACCACTATACCACCCTGAAGTTTTCACAGGCTTGAACCTGTTGGTGACTTCATGCACTAGCTTAGCACCACCCTACCACCCTATAGAAGAATATAAGAAGAATGGACTCCCGTACCAGGGAAAATGGTCCACTTTACAATAATATTGAATGATGTAGAAGAAGAAGACACATTATACCATAACCCCAACTATGACACAACCACCTAATGATGATCCTAGACCTCCCAACACTGCCTCTTCAACTCTTGGCAGATAGACACTTGTACAACTTTTACAAAGATACTTTTACAATGACTCTGTATAATGATACTTTTACAATGTCTGTGTGCAGTGCTGCCCACTTGAAGAATTGATGTGGTGAACTTCTTACTACTGTTCTGCACCTTGATTGCTGCTCTTATCATTCTACCCTTTCTCATTCTTCAGAACATTAGATTATGCATTGAGTCTTCTCTTGATGAGTATATAATACTTGCAAAAAGTCTTCAAGGAAATACCCATGACATGATAATAGCAAAACTTACCTCATCCTGCAGAGCATATATCAGTGCTAAACAAAAACAACAAATAAGAATACAAAGAACCTAATGCATATAAGAGATGAACATGAATATACAAAATATACTTACCAGTAGCTTAACTCTGCTGCATCATTTTGTTGCACCTTGATCTTTGTTGTCCTAGAAAGTCTGGTCCTTTGCACCCCTTGACAACACTTGATCTAGTTTTTCTTGCCTTCTAGGAGCACAATATTTAATCTGATGTATCTTTTGGATTTCAGATCCCCAACATGTGATCTTTGGTCCTGTAGAAGCCTTCGACTTGTTTCCAATTCCACAGGTCTGACTCAATTTGGACTCTTCAAGACAAAGTTATGCCCAATCTCTCACAATGACCTAATTATGGACTAGTTCAGTAGAGCGAACTTGTACGATGTGCCCCGTGTCACTGTTTCCTCCTTCAGCTCTGAAATTGATATACAGAAAACTACAGTCCGTGCACTATCCACCAATTTGTACAGAATTCCAACCCTCTTCTCAGAGAGAGAGTTATGATGATTTTCCCAAGGTCACTTCTTTGAGATGAAATTCGGGAGCCTACAAAAACCCTAACTTCCACAGATCATATATCCGAAAATATAGCGAACCAATATCTAAAATTCGATCATGACGTTCATTATGATTGCGAAACAAATGGGTTTTGATTTCAGAATATAAGACTTCGCAGAAATGAAGTTATAGCGAAAATGCCACGATCACTTCATTTGGAGGATATATGAGATTTCTTTTTATAGAGTTGAGATGGGATTCTATAGAGAATATTGGAGGGATTTTAGGAGCTTAAAAAATTATTAATTATTGACTATTCAATGACCAAAACCAATTATGAGTGCCATGCCACAACCCCATAGGGTTTTAGCCCACTAATGGGGGTTACTAACTTCAAACATGAATATCTCTCAAACCGTGAAGAATTACTTGGCGTGCCATGTATCAACGGAAACATCTCAACGAGTAGAATCCATCTAGAAGATCCTTGACTCAAAATGGAGTAATTTGTCAAGTCAAAATTCCCTTGCAAGACTAGGTTAGCCCCTGGTGCTTCTTGGGTTAACATCAATGACGACCTCAGATCATCTTTAGATCAACAATCTCCCCCTTTGGCATTGATGGCAACACAAGTACTCCCCCTGCGATCAGGGCATCTCTTCCTACTACCTTCTCTCCCCCTTTGACATCAATGGCAAAGGGTAACTCCCCCTGACACACAACCATCCTATGGACTTGTACACACTTCCACTCCCCCTTTATTTTCTGAATAAGGAAAATATAATGAGAACTTGGGAGAACCCCAAGCTTCTGGCGAAGATATTCAAATGCTTCACGAGGTAAAGGTTTAGTGAAGATATCAACGATTTGTTCTTTTGTACCAACATATTCAAGTTTGATATTCCTTTCAGCGACTTGTTCTATAACAAAATGATATTTTATTAGAATGTGTTTTGTTTTTGAATGCATGACAAGATTCTTGAAGATGCTGATGGAACTGGTGTTATCACAGAAGATGGGAATAGGCTGACTGAATTGTACTTGAAGATCTTGCAAAGCTTTTTTCATCCAAAGGACTTGAGTACAAAAAGCTACCGCTGCAATGTATTCTGCTTCCATGTAGATAACGAGATTGAGGTTTTCTTTTTGCTCAACCATGATACGAGACAACCACCTAGATTGAATGTTGCTCCACTAGTACTCTTACAATCATCAACGCTTCCTGCCCAATCTGCATCTGTAAAGGCTTGAATAATGAGATTGTTTCCCTTGGGATACCACAAGCCATATTCTATTGTGCCCTTTAGATATCGAAGAATTCTTTTGACAGTAATAATATGTGATTATTTTGGTGCTACTTGGAATCTTGCTACTTGTCCAACTGCTTGCATAACATATGGTCGGGAGGCTGTTACATATAGAGGATTACCAATCATAGATATATACAACCTCTGATCCACATCCTTAGATGCATCGTCTATGCTCAATTTGCAACCTGTTACCATCGGAGTAAGGACAGGTTTGCAATCTTCCATTTCGAATTTCTTGAGAATTTCCTTGATGTACTTGGCTTGACATATAAATATTCCTTTCTCTTGATGAGATATTTGAAGCCCTAAGAAGTATGTCAACTCACCAAGTAAAGACATCTCAAACTCACTTTGCATCTTTGTAGCAAAGTTCTTACTTAGTCGATCACCATTGTTACCAAAGATTATATCATCCACATATACCTCAATGATTGTTAAATTACCTTTATCTATTTGAACGTAAAGATTGCTATCAACAGTACCTTTCTTGAACCCTTGTTGACGTAGATATCCGTTAAGACGAGCACACCATGCTCTAGGAGCCTGCTTGAGACCATACAGAGCCTTCTTTAACCTACAAACATAGTCTTATTTGTTTGATAGTAGAAAACCTTTAGGTTGTTTGATGTGAACTTCTTCTTCTAATTCTCCATTCAGAAATGTTGACTTAACATCCCTTTGGTAGACTTTTATTTTTCTTGAACATGTATAGGCAAGAAACATCCAGATGGCTTCCATTCTGTTTCGTCGAAATCAATTCCTTCCACTTGTGCATATCCTTTGCATACTAATCTTGTATTGTTCATGGTAACCTGTAATCCTTCAACTATTTTGCTCCCCCTGAACCTTTAATGAAACTACCATCTTGTTCAAACTACCTTCCTGTCAATCGTAGACTTGTGCCATATACTGCTGCATAGACTCCTCTTGTACAAACATTAAGGAGTCAACAAGGCAGATTGTTCAAAATAGGGGTGTCACCTAACGAGCCATCTTGACTTGAGTCATTATCTGAAGAAACTACTAATTCCTCATGACCTTTTTCTTTTGCAAATCCTGAAAGCATAATTGCTGAAACCTTGTTATCTGCTTTGTCTTCCTGTACTTGTTTCCTTTTCTAAACATTCTTATTCCTGCAATCTCGAGCCATGTGCCCATAGTTATGACACTTGAAGCATTTAATGTTTTCCATAGGCGATTCCATATGATATCTGCAACGACGAGCGCTATGGCCATAGTTATGGCATTTGAAACATTCAATATTTGGCCCATCTAGCATGTATTCTCTTCTGAAAAAATCATTGTGGAACCTATCTCGTGATCCTGCAAACTTACTTCTAGGGTTTTTCAGATAATGATTGTATATGTCAAAAACTTCACAATCCCTAGCCATATGTCCATAGTTAGCACATAAAAAGCAATAACCATTAAATAAATGAACATACCTGGAATATTTTTCATTCTTCTTTGGAGGTGGTGTTGTAGTTTCTTGTAGTCCTTTGTTCTTGATTTTGTTGGTCTTGTTCTTTGGAGTTGCAACATTCTTCTTTGGATTTTCACTTTGATCAACTTCCTTCTTAGAATCATCCTGTGAAGCTGTGGAGCTTATACCTTCATCAACTAGAGCTTTACCATCTTTAATTTCCTTCATTTTCACTTCTTCATCTGTCTTATCTTGTAAGTATTCTTTTTGCAATCCCTTGAGTTTGTTGATCTCATCACGAGTTGCATCAAGTTCTTCTTGCTTTTGAGCAAGATCTTCTTGAAACCATATTTTCAAGATCTTCCTTATTTTTTCTGCCTCCTCAACCTGTAGCTTGAGAAGAGTGGTCTTCTCTACTTCTCTATTGAGAACCTGTATCTGTTCCTTCTGCTTCTCATTTTCAATCCTGAGCCTGCTTATTTCTATTGAAGATGTTTCTAATTCCTTTTGCTTTTGGTCAAAGGTGGATATGTATCTTTGATCAAATTCATTCCTTTCAATTTATGCTTCCTGCATTTGTTGTGTGATCCTGCTAATCTCTGCAAATGCTGTGTCGAGTTCTCGTTGCTTATGTTGGACTTCTCTCTTGAGGTCTCATGTCGCTGTATTATTGATTTCTTCCAACTTATTTTGAAGTGACTCTTCAATACACTTGTGTTCTTCAACTTTAATTTTGAGACCTTGAACTTGTTCTTCAAGAGTATTGGAACAGATCTTCTCAGCCTTGAACTCTTTTATAAGCTTGATTGCCTCCTTAGAAAATTCTTCTATGGTCAACATTTCTTCATCATACTCAGAAGGAGGGCTTCTACAGGACCGAAGATCACATGTTGGGGATCTGAAATCACAGAGATATATCAGATTAAATATTGTGCTCCTAGAAGGCAAGAAAAACTAGATCAAGTGTTGTCAAGGGGTGCAAAGGACCAGACTTTCTAGGGCAGCAAAGATCAAGGTGCAACAGAGGTAAGCTATAGGTAAGTATCTTTTGTATATGCATGTTCATCTCTTAATTGCATTAGGTTCTTTCTATTCTAATTTTTTGTTTTTGTTTAGCACTGACATATTCTCTACAAGACGAGGTAAGTTTTTCTATTATGATGTCATGGGTATTTCCTTGAAGAATTTAGGACTTCGCAGAAATGAAGTTATAGAAAAAATGCCACGATCACTTCATTTGGAGGATATATGAGATTTATTTTTATAGAGTTGAGAGGGGCTTCTATAGAGAATGTTGGAGGGATTTTAGGAGCTTAAAAAATTATTAATTATTGACTATTCAATGACCAAAACCAATTATGAGTGCCATGCCACAACCCCATAGCGTTTTAGCCCATTAACTGGGGTTACTAAATTCAAACATGAATATCTCTCAAAATGTGAAGAATTACTTGGCGTGCCATATATCAACAGAAACATATCGATGAGTAGAATCCATCTAGAAGATCCTTGACTCAAAATAGAGTAAGTTGTCAAGTCAAAATTCCCTTGCAGGATCAGGGTAGCCCCTGGTGTTGCTTGGGTTGACATCAATGGCAACCTCGAATCATCTTTAGATCAACAGAAGAATCACCCAATGAGAAAGAAAGAGATGAAGGAAACATCATCGTGCTGCAAATAAACCCTCAGAGGTCTGATTCGTACTACTTTGATGTTTCTCCTTCCTATGATGAATAGGAGTCTGGTGGAGAGTCAAGTGATGCAGAGCCACAACGCTCCTAGTTATGGGAAGCTGCACAAGAAGAGGAGGCCCACCAGGAGGTTAGCAAAGAGGCCCTGATCCATAATGCCCATCCTTCACCTAGAGAACATGACCAAGAACCTCCTCTAATTTATGATTCATATTGTTTTGAAGAGGATGAGACACCCGTAGAGGTTCAAAGGGAGTTGTTTACTGGTAAGCGGGGAGCAAGCTTCCAGCAACAAATTTTTCAAGAAGATCCCGAAGCTGAAGGACCAAGTAGTGTTTGTGATTACCTATTGCAAAGAGGTCCCTGCTGGGAAATCTCAGTAGGCCCTCCAGTGTATGACTCTTACAGTTCAGAAGCTGAAGATTGCATTGCAGATTCCCAAGAGGGTTGGCCCGCTGACAAATGGGTAGAAAAAGATCAATGACAAGTTTTTCTTGAAAAATCTAAGGCCGAGAAGCTAAAGAATGTTTGTGGCTACCCTGACCAAGAAGACATTGGTCAACAAACTGTTTGTGAAAAAGAGGTAGCTGCAAATGGTTCTTGTCAGTTTTATGACCTTGTAGTTGACTACATGACGACATTCTTAAGTTGACATCAGAGGTTATTTCTGGAGTATGCATCAAGTCCTTTGTTTGAAGATTTTTCATGGTGCATGCTTATTTTAATTTTTAAATTTCAGCAGCATGAAGGAATCAGGTCCAGCACCCAAATGCTAGCTTGGCTCCATTGGAGGGTTGAACTCACTTAGGTCAATTAATTCCTGCATATAAGTAGGAGTGTATATAAATAAGCTCAGTAGCTCAACATTTACTTTTGTTAGAATTTTTATTTTTCTACATTCTAGTTTGATGAGGAAAGTACCCCCAGCAAATAAAGTCCCATGGAGATTTTCTTGTTGTATTGATTCATTATATTTCTGACTCCATTCCCAATGGTGAAGGATACTGGTCTGCAAGTTCTCAACACTTTGCTAGAAAGGCATTGCCAATGTTGTCACTTACTGCTAAATGTGTTTTTAGCTGTGAAAAGAGTGCAAAAGAGAAGTGAAGTTTGAAGCCATTTCCCAAGCCACAAAAGCTCTCAAAGCTTAATCAGACCCTCTTTGTTGGATAGTGATCAAAACAAGCTTTCCAACGGTAGGTGGAAGTCCAAAAATGGACTCCTGGATTAGAAATTAGAGCAGATTGAAGACGCCCCTTTGAAAGCTAGAAAACAAAGAGAAAAGACCAAGGGAGGCTCATCGCAATCGTAATCGGAGTCTTGGTAAAGAAACAACAGGGGCGAGCTGATAAAACGTGCGATTAGCAATCACCGATATCGGTGATCGTAAAATTCAAAGGTCCAAGGCGTGGCATATCGACGATCAACGAGATTTCAAAGCGCAGTACAAAGGGTCAGTGAAATTAGCGATCACTAATATAACGAATCACAATTGGCGATCAAAGGTCCTTAGCCCATAGTGTATTGCAAGTATCGGAGGGAGTGACCGAATATGGCATTATAAAACCACTGAAGGATGATAATACTAAAACCTCTGAGATTTGTTCCTTCAGTGTTAAAGCGTTGGGAGGGTCGAATTTTTTTTTACAAAGGAAATCAATTGCAAAACCAAGGAAAGGCAGGCCCTTTTCTCTCTCCTCTAGGGGGCAACGTGGTGGAATACCATTGCTCCCAATGAATAGACATGGCAGCTGAATTTAGCATGATGTGGTAGTACGGAGGACACGTGGCACGCAAATTTGGCATTTTCAGGGGTCCTATGGGGGCATATCCGGGTGACAGTGTCACCACTAAGGAAGTGCCACATGGTACTGATGATGTCATGGATCCCACAGATTGGCGATCGCACAGGCCAAAGTTCCTCCTTCGCTGAAGTCCCTCCTGGTTTCCGATTGCGATATGCAGGAACTCTCCTGGATGTGATATTTTATACAATTGACTTAAAGGGTTGTCAGGTTCATCCCTTTCCAAAGGCCGCATATTACTTAAACACCCCCCATCTCTAGACAACCCAGATTGACTCCACCCAAATTGACGGCTCCCAGGCCTTTTTGGCCCCCCCTGCCATGTTTCCCTTTATCGGCCGCGGGGGGGGGGGTACGAAAAAGCGATTTCCTCGCCAAGCCTTGTAGCTACATGTCCCTCTCACGTTATTTCACAGACCCCCTCACTTACCACTTACTGCTAATGCCTCCCTCCGAAAACCACTCATCCTCACACTCTCTCCCACCAAAGGCCCTAGTGCTTAAGAACTAAGCACATGGTCATAGACCCTAGGTTATACGAGAAGAAATGTCGACAGGGGCTAAACCAAAGGAGGCCAAGGAGCATCGAACCTGCCGTTCTGCAACACCTTGAAGAGTAAAAGTCTCGTTGCCGTAAAGCTTCGATAGTATGGTACATGGTTTTGAAAGTGGATGGGTCGGCAACTAAAGCATTGAATGAAGTATGGTGTAGCAGTAAATCAGTATGGGTGGCTCAGGAGGATTAATGGCTCAACATGGAGCTCCACTCAGATACAAAATGAAGCACTGTCTGGACTAACTCTGTTTATGCTCAGTGACACGCAAACACAGTTGATCACTATCAGCTACAGAGAGTGGAGAAGTTGGGCAGTTAAGGCGAAAGCGACAGAAACCGGCCAAGCATCTAGAAGGACACATCACGACAGTGACGTGGCCCGATCAGGGGGCCTTCATAGGAACAACAGAGGAATATTTCTCCATCATCTTTCGTTTTCCTTTCCTTTTCATTATTTTATATTTTCTGTGAAGGGATCGAATCCCGATTGCAATCGTTTTGAGCAACAAAGCCTTGCATGCCGAGACTGCTAGTCTAGCAGACAACTGGATACTCTGGTGAAGATATTTTTGTAACTATAACCCAAGCTCCCCCTCTTATTGTAAATATGGGGAACAAACACTTAGAAAAGATTCCAGAATTCTGCACCTAAGGGTCTGAATTCCACGATTCCGCTTTTGGTTCTACTTTCTTGTTCAAGAGGGAATTGAATGATACACATGCTGAATGTAATGGATTGGTTATTGGGACCCTTCAGGTATTAATGAAATTATTCCGGTGATTCCAAGCAGATAAATGCACAATATGTTTCCTCTTTGTAAATATCATTCCATATGTTTTTCTTCCTATTGAAATCGTGTAATGAAACTGTCGGTCTCATGCTTTCATGGTCATATATTTTGCTGCTAAACAAAGAACAATACCTGTGTATATTGCCAATTTACTTATGTTATTCAATAGCCTACATTACCTGTAGTAATTACAGATTTACTTGTGTTATTAGATTAACCTGTAGTACCCGTATGAGCACAAATTTACTCACACTGTTTTGTGATAAAGGTACCCATGATGTATATGCATGAAACCTTAATTTGTGCTCCACTATTTCTACCATTCCACCTCTTCAATCTTCCATACCTCTACTAGGACATTGTAGCTTAGGATTATGTTACAACCATATGCATCAAATCTCCCCCTTTCTCTCATCCTCTTCACCTTTACTACAACTGCAATATTAAGCTGCGTGATTGTTGTGTGTTGGCCACCAGAACAAGCCATTTCTCATTGGAGTTGGCCTGATTTACCCCTGAACATTTGGACCCATGTATTGGCTTGAGTTTACCTAGATGACAGACTATGGAACCAAACCCCTTTTATTCTCTTTAATTACGTGACAATTGAAGCACTGCAGGAACCCCCTCACAGATAATCTTCCATGCACTCATCTATTTAATATTTCCTAGGCACTAGTCTACAATCAACCTAGAGGGTGCCTCTAGGAAGCTTTCTATGTCTCTTGAAGCACTCGTGCAGCAGGTACCATTAAAATCTACAACACTCGCCAAGGGTTCCAGAGCATTTGTCCAACTAAGGCTACCGGAATAGTAACTCAACCCAAGTTGTTACAAGGCTCTAGAGCATTTGTCCAACCAAGTCTCCATGAACTAGTAACTCAACGCAAGCTAAGGAAACATGAGAACCAATAAAAAAAATATAATGAAATAAACCCACAATCTCCATGGCTATCTAGGAAATTGAAAGGCTAGGCAATCCACTGTTAATCTCGGCAATCCTCCATGCCAGTGACAGATCATGACCAAAAATCCATATGCATATGCGATGCATGCCAAAACTAGCGAGGAAAACATACATGCAACTTTTTACCTGCAAGAAAATACCTTTATAGTTGTTAATCCTGATGTCCTCTTGCACTTTCATGCTCTTCCTTTGCCTTCTTTCTCCAAAATCCAAGTATGCCACACCCTCCAAGAGTGCTCCAAGAATACTCTAAGAATCCAAGAGTATGAGAGAGAGAGAGAGAATAATAAGAGAGCTCCAACACTGAACTGAAAAAAGGTTACCAACTGATCCCAATAAGCCTTTTTAAGAATGAAGCCTCTATTTTCTTCATTTTCCATTATTTTCCTTCATTTTCCTCCTCACATGCAACCTCTGAACTTTCACCTCCATTTTCTCCTAGTTTCCATTATTCTCATAAATAAATGTGCCAAAATGCCATTTTTCCTTTCTAAAGCCTTAGCCATTTCCTTTGCCAATTTTGTTAGCCATTAAACACTCACAATTGATCCCCATCACTAGGATTTTTGCCAACATTCAGTTTGGAATAAGTGTCCCATCAATCGTGGTTATTATTTTGCATTTATTAACTTTTATTACATGGAATTTTCACCAGGGATGTTACAGAACCCTCCCCCTTGGGGGAACACCTTCCTTGGTGTTCAACAACACCTATAACTACAAAACTATTGTAAGCAAAATATACTGCCGATGGAGCTTTATAATTTAGCTCGATGCAGTATTTGTAATGATAAACCTGTTGAGAAGAAAACCAACATGAAAACATATCAAACATAACATCATAATGACATGACACCCATACCGATTATTGCAGCTTTATAACATAGCTCATGGCGGTATTCACATTCATATACATATGTACATATACCAAACATCACCAAAACATATACCAAAACATATACCAAGACATATACCAAAACACCATACCAAAATTGCTTTGCCTCAACCGACAAACAAGGAAGGATACATAGCTCGCATCTAATCCGCCATCTCCCATGTAGCTTCATGAGGCCCATTGTGCTTCCATTGCACTTTAACTCTCTTGATTGCTTGGTTCCGGAGCATGAACACCTTTTTCTGCAATATACACTGAGGCTCCAGCTAGAATTCTCCATCTCATTCCACCTAAAATACAAACCAATCAATCACATGATCAACATATTTAACATACTTCGTAAGCAATGACACATGTAAAACATCATGGACTTTCATTGTAAAAGGCAGTGCAAGTTGATAGGCTACTGAACCAATCCTCTCAATGATACTGAAGGGTCCACAAAATCATGGTGCCAACTTGAAACATGATCCAATCCGTAAGGAGCTCTTCTTTGGTTTGCACCTGTTCCCCAACTTGGAACTCCTTGAACAACCAATTCCGATCTACATAAATCTTCTTCCTATCTTGTGCTGCCTTTAGATTTTTTTTTATAACCTTCATTTCCTGTTCCATGTCTATCAAATTATCTGGTCCAATGAGTACCTTGTTCACTGGATCACTCTAGTTGATGGGAGTATTGCAACTCCACTCATACAATGCATTAAACGGGCCCATCTTCAAAAATTCTTGATACCCATTGTTGTAAGCGAACTCTACTAGTGGAAGATACTGTTCCCATTTTCATTGCTAATGCATCACATACATCCTCAACATGTCCTCCAATATCCTATTGACCCTCTCTGTCTGTCCATCTGTCTGCGGATGATAAGTTGTATTGAAGGCCAAATCTGTGCCCAAACCTACAAACAACGCCTTCCAAAACTTGGAAGTGAACTTTGAATCCATTTTCAACACAATATTCTTTGGAACACCATGCAATCTGACCACATCTTTGATGAATACCTATGCTACATCGCTAGCTGAGAAAGTAGACTTCACTGGAATGAAGTGTGCAACATTTGTCAACTTGTCCACAATAAATATGATGGAATCATGTTGTCTCACTATCCTTGGAAACCTTGTAATGAAGTCCATGGAAATGACCTCCCATTTCCACTCTGGAATCACAATCGGTTGTAGTAGTCCACCTAGATGCTTACACTCTTCCTTCATACATTGACAATCAAAACACCTAGCCACAAACTCTACTACATCCCTCTTTAGGTTTGAACAATAATAAAATTTCTTCACTTCTATTAGTATCTTCTGATAACCTGGGTGACCCAAATATGGTTTCACATGAAACTCTCTCAAGATCACCTTCTTGAGCTCACTACTATCCGACACATATATCCTGTCTCTGAATCTAACCAATCCATCTGCTATAAGGAAATAGTCCATATCCTGTGCACTTACACCTGTACCTATACCTGTACTTGTACTTATACTGTCACATGTACCTGCACCACCACTTGTACCTGTACCTATACTCTGTTGTAATTTGTGCATAATATCCATATATCTAACATCATACTGACCTGCCTAGAAGATCATATCCTGTAATTCTGTCGCATAGGAGCTTGTAGCTGCTAAGTGATTAACTTGTACCTGCCTACTAAGAGAATTTGCCACTCTGTTCTCTTTACCTTTGATATATCTGATCTCAAAATTGAACTCACTGATCATAGCCAACCACCGAGCTTGCCTACCATTCAGATTCAGTTGTTCAAATAGGTACCGCAAACCACTATGATCACTCATCAATGTAAACCTCTTGCCCAAAATATAGTGTCTTCACATCTTCAACGCATGTATAATCGCTGCCAATTCAAGATCATGTGTGGGGTAGTTCTTCTCGTTCTCATTCAGTTTCCACGACTTATAGAATACCACCTGCCTATCCTACATAAGGACTCCACCAAGTCCTTTCTTGCAAGCATATGTGCATACTGCAATTCTTTATCCTGATTTGCAATATTTAACACTGGTGCATGTTTCAACAACTGATTAAGCTACTCAAAACTAGCCTCAAACCCCTCTATCCATCCAAACTTCTTACCTTTCCTCTGCAATAATGTGATAGGATAATCAATCTGTGAGAAGTTCCTGATGAACCTCCTGTAATAGCCTACCAACACCATGAAATATCTCACTTCATCTACATTTTTAGGAGCTACCCACTCTATGATGGCCTTTACCTTTTCCAGCTCTACTACAATTGCCTCCTTGGAGACAACATGTCCCAAGTAGTGTACCTCAGTCTGAAAGAAACTATACTTTATGATCTTAGCATACAACTGATGCTCTCTTAACAACCTCAATACTGCTGCTAAATTCTCGTCATGCTTTTCCTCATTTTTAGAATATACCAATATGCCATCAATGAACACAATAACAAACTTATCCAAATACGGATGCACCACCCTATTCATCAAGCACATAAATGTAGCTGGAGCATTAGTCAAACTAAATGTAACTACAACAAACTCATAATGCCCATACCTGGTCTGGAAATCTATCTTGTAAATTTCCTCCTCTTTGATGCGTACCTAGTGATATCCAGATCTTAGATCAATCTTCAAGAACACTGCTTCTCCCTTCAACTGATCGAATAAGTCACCAATCCTCGGTAATGGATACCTGTTCTTGATGGTCACTTTGTTCAACTACATTTAATCAATTCATAATCTAAGAGTACCATCTTTCTTCTTCATAAACAATACCAATGTGCCCCATGGTGATACACTTGGCATAATGTATCCCTTGTCCAAAATTTCCTTCAACTGTAGCTTCAACTCAACCAAATTAGGTGTGCTCATCCTGTAAGGTGCTTTTGATGTCGGAGCTGCCCCTGGCACCAACTCAATAGAAAAGTCTACCTCCTTGTGAGGTGGAAACTCTGAAATATCCTCAGGAAATACATCCTTGAACTGCTGTAAAATTGGGTACCTTCTCAACACATCTGCATCCTCAACTTCCTTACCTTTGTCACTAGAAATGTGCACTACAAATAACATAGACCCTTTCCCGTGACTGCGCTTTGCTTGCTTAATTGTCACCATCCTAACTGATGTGGCTTTCTTCTTTCCTTGCAAGACTCTTGGTTCTCCATTGTCATCAACACACTTAATGGATTTGTCATAACAATCCACTTTGGTCCTATGAAGATACAACCAATCCATGCCCAACAACATACTATATGATCCCAATGGTAATACATTCAAATGTGCTACGATAGGCATACAATTCAAATAAAATGCACAAGATCTTACCCAACGATGCACTCACTTCTTTGTACCTATAGCCAGTTGCACTAACCATGATTCTGCATGCAATTCCTTACTCAAACCACACTTATCCACCAAGTAAGGACTAACATAGCTACAATTAGATCCAGTGTCAATCAAAATAGAAATAACTTGATGAAAAAGATTACTGTCCATCTCAATGATAGATGCTTGATGGTCTTCCTGTTTGTTATCCAATGCTACATAAATACGAGGAATTCTCTAACCAACATCCCCAACAGTCTATGTGTCTTGTGCACTATATATCCGAGGCCTACCACCCTGTTACTGTGGACAATCTCTCCTACGATGATCCCCTCCACAAGTCTAACACAGCACAAGCTCCTTATTCTGCTCCTCAGATCGATGTCCCTGTCCTATATCTGATGCATTGAATTTATTATATGGCACAAAAATGTCTTTATTATCTGTACCGTAAGGTCTTAATTGTTTCTTGTCCCATTTTCCTTTGTTCCTTGCATTGCCTTTCTAATCTGGCTTAGTCTCAGATCTATGCTTCGATTTTTCATGGCAATGCCTTAGCTTTTGAATGGTCTCCTCCAATGTTTTAAGCTCATTGAATTCAATCTTGTCTTTGAATACAACTAGTAATCCACTAATGAACCTCTGAATCTTGGCCTTCTCCTCCATGATATAAGGCACATACCTCAGTAACTCCAAGAACTTGCTACTGTACTCATCATCTATCATTGATCCCATCTTTAGCTCATAGAATTATTTTGCTCTGTCATCAAGGTATCTCTTTGACAAATACTTCTTCTCGAATAACCACTCAAATTCACTCCAAGTCAAGTCTTCCTCGTGAATCCATCTGGCATTCTTCACGTCTTCCCACCAAATGTACGCTTTACCTTTGAGATTGAATGTTGATACTCTGGATTTTATGTTCTCAGAATAGTTATGCAACCTGAAGAACTTCCTCATGCCAAGCAACCATGCCTCTACATCTTGTGGTTTTTTCATCTCTCCATCAAATTTAGGTGGCTTTCTTTCTTAAACTCATATGAAAAGTATCCCCTATCACTCCTCCTGTAAGGATGATAACGATGATGATCATAGTGCCTATCTAAATCAAAACTAGAATAATATCTGTGTCTATCCCTTCTCCTCTCTGAAGTGTCCAACAATCTTCCATCTCTAACCGTGTCATCTCTATATGACTTGTGACCACCATGCGACCTACTACCATATGCCCCATTAGCTCTGTCCTCCTTCTCATCGCTGATCCGACATGGTCCTTGTCACTGCAAATCTAACAAACTCTAAAGTATCACTGCATTTACCTCTGCTTGTTTCTCCCGTGCCAACATGATTTTGTCATTGTCTGCCTTACAACTCCTTATTTATTACTTTAATATTCTCAGTGTATTTTCCAAACCAGAAGAATTACCAACACCATATTGCTCATTTGATTCATAGGGAGAGTCTCTGTAGTCTATCATATTGCTAGCCATTTGATATTTCTTCCTGCAAGGTATATCATGTAAGCTAAACTTAATCACAATAAACCAACTTACCTTAGTATATCTCAGGGAGGATACCTTGTTTGAAAGATCAACAAATCAGTGTGATACATGTATAACATAATCATGACAACATATAGAAACATACGCATATAACCATGCAACCATCATTCTATCTAGGGTCCAGTCATTAATGCATGACCTTAACAACAACACACATCATGACCTCATGCATGAAAACAACCACTACATCATTGTACACTTGACCACATGCAAACATTATCATGCCAAACAATGCATAACCAACCACACACATGCATAAACACATGTAATCAAGCATAAAGGAACAATACTTGTAACCAAACCTACATGAATGATACATGTAACTAAACATACAAGAATGCAACCAAACATATAAGAATGTAACCAAGCGACATATAACAACATGTAAGCGACATATAACATCCTGCAACCAATCATACACTCATGACGATGCACTCCATAATAACAACATCAAGTTCCTCATGACGACATTACTACTACCATGATCAAAATTATGCAAATGCAAAAGAACACATGGAATGCAA
Source organism: Pinus tabuliformis (assembly GCA_031772625.1). Taxonomy (NCBI): domain Eukaryota; kingdom Viridiplantae; phylum Streptophyta; class Pinopsida; order Pinales; family Pinaceae; genus Pinus; species Pinus tabuliformis. Next base: position 302,919,097 of record CM062809.1, read on the forward strand.
GTGTAAGAGACACACATGCAATTGACATGCATGCATGACCAACACACAACCCATCTAGTCTGAGGGGTGAACCATGCTCTGATACCACTTTGTAACACCATTCCCCCACATCTACCCAAATAGCCAACCAACCGAGGTAAACATGAGATGAGAGGCCACTATGATATGATTCGACCTCCTAAGTCACGTTAAGGAAGTGGAACCGACGAAAACACACCGTAGAAACATCCAATATCAGCATTAGGACCCCAACCCAACTTTTTTGCCAACTAGCCCCTAAGTCTCATTGACATTTTGGACTACTTGACCTCTGGACACTCTCATGCTATGGGCATGTAGTGTCCAGGGACCTATGGACGCTCTCACATGCCTGCAAGCCAGCGTCCAGGGACTCTTTTTTCTAGTGTTGTGCCAGTGACCCCAGGATTTGAGCCACTTTTTAGGCCCAAAGCTTGGGTCACTGCGCAAAATTGAATCACATCTTTAGAAAATTAAAATAACAAGGAAATGATAGTGAAAAAGCAATCACTTGAATGAGACATTGACTAGATCCCTACTAGCCATGACAGGTATTTCGTCAAACATATCACGAAAATGTAATCTATAGGTGTAATTAACATATCTGAGCATAGGGGTCTTATAGTTAGCTGAGAATCACTAAGCAGCATTGATGCCTCAACACATCAAATGCCATTTCATCCATTAGGTCATAGATACATTGATCATTCATTTACAAGTAAAAACATGATGAGAGACATACATAGGTTATGTCATAAAACTCATAAATAATCAGCATAATAGCAACAGAAATACTCATGAAATCACAACCATATAAAACTCATATAATCTAGTATAATACTCATAGAAATATAAGGAGAAATAACTTATATTGATGATTGAAAATCCAAACCTGGGATGGGACTTCCACGTTCCACCTAACCATAGAATGGCTGAGCCAAATCTCTCTTCATCCATTCACCCCCGTGCCATATTCCAAGCATGAATGTGGGATCTCATAGAACACATCAATCCAAAACCATGCAGGGCTTCTAGAGGCCATCCACCTCAACCCATCAAACAATGATTCCACCTCATAGTCAGACATCACAAAACCATCATCAGATTGGTCTCTATCCCAGCCATTCAAGGCTCCAGAGTGTTTGTTCCAAACAAGGCTCCAGGACTAGTAACTCACACCACAGTTGTCACCGGGCTTTAGAGCATCTGTCCAACCAAGGCTACTAGACTAGTAACTCAACCAAAGTTGTTACAGGGCTCCAAAGTGTTTGTCCAACCAAGGCTCGAGGAATTAGTAATTCAACCCAAGCTAAGGAAACATGAGAACCAACAAAAAAAAAACAAGGAAATAAACCCACAATCTCCATGGCTATCCAGGAAATGGCAAGGCTAGGAAATCCATTGTCAATCCATGCAATCCTCCATGATAGTGACAGATCATGACCAAAAATCCGTATGAATATGCCATGCATGCTAAAATACATGCAAATCGGTACCTGCAAGCAAATCCCATTGTAGCTGCTGATCCTAATGTCCTCTTGCACTTTCCTGCTCTTCCTTTGCCTTCTTTCTACAAAATACAAGTATGCCACACCCTCAAGGAGTGCTCCAAGAAAACTCTAAGTATCTAAGAGTATGAGAGAGAGAGAGAGATAAAGAGAGAGAGAGAGAGAGAGAGAGAGAGAGAGAGAGAGAGAATAATGAGAGAGATCCAAAATTGAATTGGAAAAAGGTTACCAACTGATCCTCAAAATCATTTTTATGAATGAGGCCACTATTTTCTTCATTTTCCATTATTTTCCTTCATTTTACTCCTAACATGCAACATGTGACATTTCACATCCTGTTTCTCCTAATTGCCATTATTTTCGTAAATAGATGTGCCAAAATTCCATTTTGCATTTCCAAAGCCTTAGCGATTGCCTTTGCCAATTTCCTTAGCCATTAAACAATCACAAGTGATCCCCATCACTAGGATTTTTCCCAACATTCAGCTTGGAATAAGTTTACCATCAACCGTGGTTATTATTTTTCCTTTATTAACTTTTATTACATGGAATTTTCACTAGGGCTGCTAAAATGAAAAACTATAGCGGGGCTACCAAACTAAAGGAATGTTTAAATTTAAACAGGTCTACTCATTGTTGGCTTGTCACAGCGAACTTCCAAGGGAACACCTATGGTGAAAATTTTTGATGCACGACCATTGGCGTAAAGTTGCTCAATTTTTTTGGTTGGTTGGAAAAACGAAAATCCTCTCATGGGATCAAATTTGGAAGAAGTGATTCCAGGGTCTCTCAATTTTCCCTCTATGTTGGAACTAGGAATAAAACATGGAGCACCTCTTAAATGTTTTCCCCTTCGTCAACCATTTATGGGCTTAGATATTATTTCTTTTTGGATTTACAGATTGTAATTACAATAGCCTAGTGGAAACTATGGGGCAATGACGACCAAGCATATTCACTAATACAATCTTGAACCACACATGGATTTATGCTACATGATTTGTTATGTGGTTGAATTATAAAGAAAGAAACAAGAGGATATTCAAATAAAATGAAAATGAGTATGAAAAGGTTTAGAAAATTATCAAACAAAACATCATGGAGGCCATCCTCTTAGAAGATGGGAACCAATAGGATTGGAAAGATTATCAACGCGAATTAAGGATTTTGCTCAAACTAAATCTTGTACCATTAATGATCCCTAAACCTCCTCCAAGACTCCTAGAAATCAAATAAACTCTCCCACAATATTTACCCCTCCCCTAATGGGTTTTGTGAAGCTAAACTTTGATGGTGCCTCTAAATGAAATCTTGGATAAGCAGTGTTATGCGAGATTTATGACCGCGGACAAAAATATCTCCCCTAGGTCTGGTGGCTAACCTAGAACAACAGAATGTAAAAGGACCCAATTTTTTCCTTAAAGAACGTAGACGAGGGGAAGAAACCTACTTGGAATCTGTTGTATGTTTCACTTCTTCTTGTGTTGTTCTGAGCAGGTTGATAACTGTTAACAAATTTTGTTGTGCTTTACATAGGTGATTTTGACCGAAGGGTATACTTTTATCTCTTTTTCGAGCTCTTTAAACCTGTGAAAAAGGAACCCCTTGGAGTCCTCTTCAGCTCTTTTCAAACTCCCAAAACATGAAAAGATTTTCGAGCACTTGTCTTTTCGAACTCGTAAAAGTAAATGAAAAGACGTCTACTTAGTATAAGTTTAACCCTTTTTCGGAATGAGACAGACTATCTATGAAAAAGGAAAACCTTATTCGAACATGGCTAAGAGGTTCTCTTGAGTATTGTTTTCTACATTTTTGGACTTGAGAGACTATCTACGAAAAGGGACATCTGGAGTTTTCTTTTTCACCTCTTTTTCAAACTCTCTAAACATGAAAAAGAAGTCAAGTTTTAATTCACTGTACTCACCTATGTAAAGCACAACAAAATCCTATCTGAGACAATGAAAGAGAGGATGGAATACCTGAAGTAATAGGTAAAGATGACTGAGGCTCCTCATGTTAAATGACCTTAGGAAATAAAGTTTCTGACTTAGGAAGGTCAGATTGTATAATCTCAGGGAATAAAGTCTAAGGTAATTTAGTATCAATTGTGTCATTTTCACCGACAAGAGTAGATGTAACCTTGGGCTCAATACTTAAAGGGACAGATGATTCTGGTTGATCGGATTTAGGGGGAGGACCAGAAGTTGTTCCTGAAGTTCCCGATTTAGTAGTCTGCGTATTCTTGTGCTTCTGATGACGACCAGGATTAGCCTCTGGTGGGAGAGGAGGATTACGCAAATGATGAAGTGGGGGATCTTGTTGTTCCACGTTGGATGATAATTTTTATTAGCACAAAAATAAATAAATAAAAAAGAGGGTAATCTAGGCATAAAGGATTACCAAGCAATACACCTTGGTGAACCAAGGACCTAACGTACGAAAACCAATCTCCCGAAATGATGTGTTCGGTGTATCATGGTTTACAAGGCAATAGACTCAGTTACCTATGGATGGATAGAAACCTATTGGGGACTCCCAAAATATACTTGAGGGTACATGAGAGTGTAGTCCGTAGTAGTGTTGTCTAATGCGTAACCGTTCGATGAGAGTGTTCCCATATACTTTACGTCCATGGAGCGCCACCAATATACCCAAAGGTACATGGAGTACGATCTTATCAATTCACATATGTGGAACGCGTTTTCACCCCCGTAATACAACGCTGGCAAACAATGATAACTCCTACATTTAAAGATGCCAGAACATGTCTCTAGCCTAGACCTCTATGTGTTTGTGTTAATGTTACAAATTCTCCTTATGTTGATTCAGTAAATTTTAAGTTGATCTTGAATTAAGTTTTAGTTTTATGGCTCACTGCGAATTCACCTGAATTCCCTAAAATGCAAATCTGGCATGAGGAAATAGAATCTTTATCTTCAATGAAAATATAGCTAAGGAAGGGAAGAGACAAACATTATGCAACATAGAAAATACAACAAACAAGATGCACAATGCAATTCCATTTTCATGCAATTGTTCCTAAATCAATATGAATGCAAAACCCTAAATGTTAATGCAAGATTTTTTCCTTTTCTTTTTACCACACTTAATTTTTAGAAATGAGGAAAACTAATATGCAAAGTCTAATCACTGATTCAAATGCACTTTTTAGAATGAGGATTAGAACAACAATTCATCCAAGCGATCAATGATCAAACAAAACAATTTTGCAAGTGACCTAATGATAAGAAAAAAGAAAAAACAAAAACAATTCTTACCAAAGGAAATATAACACAACTGTAAACCAAGTGGAGGCTTCAGAGAGACCACAAGGCACTCAAGACTTAGGGAAGGTTAGCAAGAAGAAGGCTGATCAAAACAACACTGAGCAAACAAGTAAAATTTTGTGCAAAAATAGGGGTCAACACAGGTGCAGAAGAGGCATCAGTGCTCTGTTGAAAATAACAACAAGAAATGCTAAAAATAGAAGTGCTAAAAATAGCACTGCTATAAATAACATTTCAGGATACATTCCAATTTTAGATAGTCCCTGAACTAAAATTGAGAATTAAAATTTGAATTTGATTTTAGCAGTTGTTTGTAAAATAATTAATTAATTCATCTTGAGTTAATTAGTTGTAGAAAATCAAACATGAAGTCTATGTGAAGACATGCAAGAGTTTCCCCTTTGATTGAGGAAGTTATCCCTTGATTAAGGAGATCAAGATGAGTTGTAATTAGTTAGCTCAGTTAATTGAGTTAAGTCCAGTTAGATTAGTTCCAACAGTTTATGGAACTGATTGTGAGTTCAGTTAGTTAATGCATGCATGCTAATTGCTGCACTTCAGATAACTGAATATTCTCTCATAAATAACTCATGCATGTCAGTTCAGTCAAAGACCCAGTTGAGATCAGATGATGGGATAGTGTACTATCAGTTGCAGGAATATTCCATTGAGGATATCTCTTGCATGCAGAAGGAATTCATTCCTTGGAGATTGCGTAGTTACTTCTGAGTTTGGTGAGTTGTGTGAGAGGTCAATTCACACAGGTGGCAGCCAGAGGACCCAGGAGAAACTGCACAAGGAAATATGAGGCTTGGAGGATTGGAGGAAGGCATATGTTGTGTCTATTCAGTCTATGAGCAGCATTGAGGGATTGTATTGAGAGCTGGATAGCTTGTGAGCTAAAGCTTTGTGTAATCTAGACATATTTCCACTTGTATGATAATACAGAGATCGAGGTTTTTAGCTGAGGCTTTCCCCAGAGTATTCTTCTGTGTTCATGTCTGATTGATTTCTCATTCTCTGTTATATGTGTTCTAATTGATATTGCTCAAAATCGATTAAGCTTCCGCAAGTTTGTTGGTAGAAGTAGATCAAGTATTTTGCTTTAGTATATTGCATTATCAGGTGATCTACAGTGGGAATTTCTACATGGTATCAGAGCAAAGGTGATCAAATCGAAGAACAATATACAAAGAAGGGAGAAGTTTAAAGTTTGAAGTTCCTGATTATAGAATTCAAATTCTTATCACATCTCAAATTTCACCAATGGCGTTCAATGGTTTGAGACTCGAGTATGCCCTTGAAGGCAGCTCGAATTATATAGCCTAGAAGGATCACATGGAAGCGGTATTAGAGGACAACAATTTGAAGGACTTCATTGATCAATAAGTCCCCAAGCCAGCAGCTACTAATGCCCAAGAGTTGGCAGAATGGAAGAAATGTGTGGCTAGAGCGAGGAGAATCCTTTTGGAGGGAGTTCGAGACCACATAGTATCGAGTCTCCATGGGAAGAAGACACCATTTTCAATGTGGAAAACATTGAAGGATCTATATCAAGACAACAACGATCAGAGGAAGCTGGCACTGAAAGACATGCTTCGAAAAATCAAGTGTGAAAAGGGCGACATGGTCTCTACATATCTGAACAAGCTCACCACCTATAGGGATGAGCTTGGAAGTGTAGGGATCACGATAGCTGATGATGACATGGTGAGTCTTGCTCTCCTCGATCTTCCTAAGAGCTGGCATAGCTACCAAGACCGAGTAAATGGAAGAGAGAAACTGCTAAATTGGGAACGACTTTGGTCGGATCTCATGCAGGAGGAGATAAGGAGAAGCACCAAAGATGGATCTTCATCAAAGCAAGATGATGAAGAAAATCTAGCCTTAGCGAGTAAGGCGAGGAAAGGGAAAGGGAAGGTGTCCCATTCCAAATCCAGTTCTTCCCATGGTGGGAAGAAGATTGACAAATCAAAAGTGAAATGATTTCATTGTCATGAGGTGGGCCATTATGCTACAAATTGTCCATAGAAGAAATCCAAGAAGGGATCCTCGAAGGGATCAGATAGTGAGACACTGGCCTCACAGTTCGAATTGGATTTCACCCTCGTCGCATGTATGGTTTCATCGATGGTGGGGTGTGTTTGGTAACTGTATAGTGGAGCTTCATTCCACATGAACGATGACAAAAATCTTTTCAGTACCTTGGAGGAGAAGCACCTCCAGATGTGGATCGAGATGGGTGATGATGGAAAGTACCGTGTTTCAAGTGAAGGTACATTGTGTTTTAAAGGGAGCATGGAGCTCCTCTCACCCTGACTGTTGTAAAGTATGTATCGAGTCTGAAGAAGAATCTTGTTTCCATCACTATGGTGGAAGATAAAGGCTATGATGTAGTCTTTAGTAAAGGAAAGGCATTCCTAAGGCATATCGGCACTGGAAAGATCAAGAGGATTGGAATTCACGTTAAGAATCTATACAAGCTGGATGTAGGCGACTGTGTTGCATTGAGTTCCAAAGCAGAGTTGGTGCAAAGCCATGATGTTGGTGAGCTATGGCATAGAAGATTGGGCCACTTGCACCATGGGGCCTTGAAGATCATGCAACAGATTTCTACCGGACTTCCCAAGGGAAAACTAGAGCAAATGGATACATGTAAAGGTTGTACCTTGGGTAAGTTGCCAAATCTTCCTTTCAGGATCGAGACAGTAGAGCTGGAGAAATTCTGGAGCGAGTTCATACAGATGTGTGTGGACCATTCTCTACAGCCTCCACCACTAAACAAAGGTACTATGTTATTTTTATTGATGATTTTTCTCGTAGATGTTGGATCTACTTTATGCAAAAGAAGGATCAAACCTTCTCAAGGTTTTGTGAGTTAAAAGCCTTGACAGAGAAAGAATCTGGAAAGAAAATAATGGCCTTGTGTAGCGACAATGGTGGAGGTATGTCTCCCAACAGTTTAAGGACTTATGCGCAGTAGAAGGAATTAAATGGAAGTTGACGACACCGCATAACCCACAACAAAATGGGGTGGTCAAAAGGAAGAACAAATCGATTGTGGGAGTAGCTCGAGCGATGCTGCGTGACCAAAGACTACCACTTCATTTGTGGGCTGAGGCATGCAATACAACAATATACTTGCAAAACAGAAGCCCACATTGTATACTGGGAATGAAGACACCAATGAAGGCCTTTTCCGGGAAGAGACCAGATGTGAGTCACTTTAGGATATTTGGATCATCATTTTATTGCCATGTGACCAAAGATGCCTGGAAGAAGCTAGATCCAATAGCTGAGTTGGGGATACTTGTGGGGTACACTGATACACCCCACAACTATTGGGTGTTCTTGCCTACCAGTCAGAGGATAGTGGTACGCAGAGATCTGAAGTTCGACGAGCAGAAAGCCATGCGAGTATCACTTGAGAGGGAGCTCAAGTTGCATGTAGAGGAGGAAATTTTAGTTCCTAAGGAGGAGCCTCAGACTAATGCGGAGCAGCCACATGCAGAGGATCCGGGAGTGGAGACATCCACTCATGCTGAGTCTTCCAGAGATGGGCAGAAATGCTCAAGGGAAGCTGACAGGTTGATGCTGGATGCGAGAGAGAATGTGGGACAACCATCTTCTCAGCGCAGATAGAGGAGGTCACCCAAGCGGTACACTGGTTACATGGCCCTGGTTAGGGAGTGTGTAGAGACCGAACCTTCTTCATTCGAGGAAGCAGTGCAGCAACTAGTTTGGGTTGATGCTATGGTGGAGGAGTATGACTCCATCATTTAGAACTATGTTTGGTATGTTGTCCCAAGATCGGAGGACAAGTTAGTGGTGAAATCCTGATGGATTTACAAGGTAAAGCAAGCAGCTGATGGTAGTGTTGAGAAACATAAGACAAGGTTTGTTGCCCGTGGTTTCTCACAAGTCTAGGGGATCGACTACGATGAGACTTTTTCTCCTGTAACAAGGTACTCATATATCAGATTGATGTTTGCACTATCAGCTCAGATGGGTTGGAAGATCCATCAGATGGATGTGAATACTACGTTCCTCAATGGCAAGATTGAGGAAGAGGTGTACATTGAGTAGCTGGAAGGTTTTAAGACCTTCGATCATGAGTCGCATGTGTGCCAACTCAAGAGGGATTTGTATGAGCTGAAGCAAGCACCTCGTGCTTGGTACACCAGGATCGATAGCTATTTCACCGGGTTGGGCTTCACAAAGAGTGAAGCAGATGCAAACCTTTACCACATCATGGTAGAAGGTAAGCCATTGATCATTGTTCTTTATGTTGATGATCTGATATTGACAGGTGATGATAAGTTGATCAAGTCTTGCAAGGAGGATCTTGCAAGAGAGCTCGAGATGAAAGACATGGGTCTTATGCACTACTTTCTAGGCAAGGAAGTGTGGCAGAAGGATGGGGAAGTGTTTGTGTCTCAAGGCAAGTATGCCAATGAGATACTCAGGAAATTCCACATGGAGAGGTGCAAGCCCATGCAGACTCCTCTAGCTGGTGACTGGAGGAAGGAGGATGCTACTTCAGGTGAGGTAGTAGTTGCTAATGTTTATCGGTAGCTTGTGGGTTCATTGATGTATCTAGTGAACACACGATCAGATTTGTGCTTTGCGGTGAACCAACTGAGTCAAGCTATGGTTCAGTCTACCAAGCTGTTTTGGAGGGCAGCGAAGCATGTGCTGAGATACCTCAGAGGCACATCTCAGTGTGGATTGTGGTACAGATAGACAGAGGGAGTGAAGCTTCAGGGCTTCACAGATGCAGATTAGGCAAGGAGTCCATCAGACCGGAAGAGCACTTCAGGAGGAATCTTCAACCTTGGTTCAACTGCAGTTTCTTGGTACGGCAGGAAACAGAGGTCATTTGCACTTAGCTCAACAGAGGCTGAATCCATGGCTGCCAGTCAGGCACCATGTGAGGCCATTTAGATGCGGAAGATTCTAGTTGGATTGTTTGGTCAGAGGATGGATCCAACTGTGATCTATTGCGATAATTAGATTTGTATCAAACTCTTTGAGAATCCAGTATTTCATGACAGGTCCAAGCACATCGATATTTGGCATCATCATCTTTGAGACTGTGTGGTGAAGAGGATCATGTTGTTGCTGTATGTTTCGACCGAGGAACAGGATGCAGATATTTTGACTAAGGCATTGTCAAAATGCAAGTTCGAGTTCCACAAAGACAGGATTGGGGTGACAGATAATCCCTTTCTGTTGAGAGGGATTGTTGAAAATAGCAACAAGAAATGCTAAAAATAGAAGTGCTAAAAGTAGCACCATTATAAATAGAATTTCGGGATACATTCCAATTTTAGTTAGTCCCTGAACTAAAATTGAGAATTAAAATTCGAATTTGATTTTAGCAGCTGTTTGTAAAATAATTAATTAATTCATCTTGAGTTAATTAGTTGTAGAAAATCAAACATGAAGTCTATGTGAAGACATGTAAGAGTTTCCCCTTTGATTGAGGAAGTTATCCCTTGATTAAGGAGATCATGATGAGTTTTACTTTGAGTTGTAATTAGTCAGCTCAATTAATTGAGTTAATTCCAGTTAGATTAGTTCCAACAGTTTGTGGAACTGATTGTGAGTTCAGTTATTTAATGCATGCATCCATGTAATTGTTGCACTTTAGATAACTGAATATTCTCTCATAAATAACTCATGCATGTCAGTTCAGTCAATGACCCAGTTGAGATCAGATGATGGGACAGTGTACTACTAGTTGCAGGAATATTCCATTGAGGATATCTCTTGCATGCAGAAGGAATTCATTCCTTGGAGATTGCGTAGTTACTGCTGAGTTTGGTGAGTTGTGTGAGAGGTCAATTCACACATGTGGCAGCCAGAGGACCCAGGAGAAACTATGCAAGGAAATAGGAGGCTTGGAGAATTTGAGGAAGGCATATGTTGTGTTTATTCAGTCTATGAGCAGTATTGAGGGATTGTACTGAGAGCTGGATAGCTTGTGAGCTAAAGCTTTGTGTAATTTGGACATATTTCCACTTGTATGATAATACAAAGATCGGGGTTTTTAGTTGAGGCTTTCCCCAGAGTATTCTTCTGTGTTCATGTGTGATTGATTTCTCATTCTCTGTTATATGTGTTCTAATTGATCTTTCTCAAAATCGATTAAGTTTTCGCAAGTTTCTTGGTAGAAGTAGATCAAGTATTTTGCTTTAGTATATTGCATTATCAGGTGATATATAGTGGGAATTTCTACATGCTTTACAACAGAGGCACAACAAGGGCCTAGATGAGGTGCAACATAGGCACAAAGAAGGCCCAGGTGAAGTGAAGCACTATGTTAGTTGAGTAGAGGGTGCTTTGGTCCTAGGAAAGAGGATTTTGACACAAAAATTTCAAACAAGACTCAATGCAATCACTTCTTAGGTCTGTTCTCGGCTGGTTAAAGCAACAAAGGTATATGATATAGGTAGATCATACACAATGGAACAATAAACCACCAAGGGAATACACTGTTCCCTAATGGAGTCACCAATTTATTATACGAGATTTATGACTGCGAACAAAAATATCTCCCCTATGTCTGGTGGCTAACCTAAAACAACAGAATGACAAAGGACCCAATGTTTTTATTAAAGTAAGTAGATGAGGGGAAGAAACCTACTTGGAATCTGTTGTATGTTTCACTCCTTCTTTGGCTTGAATGCTCCAATCCAAGCTCCAACTGCCAAAATTAGAACCTACACAACCAAACAACACAACCCAAGAAATCATCTAAATTATTGGGATTAAACATTAAGATAGTGTGCCTAAGGTAACTGTGTAAACCCCCTATGTAATTCTGCAACGTGTCCCGTGATTGCAAATCTACACCTAACATCAAAGACCTTTTTCTGAATTCTTGGGTGTAATATTGCACATTTTGACCCTTAAGCTACCTAAAGTTCTGCCAATTCATGATGGCTTTCTGAATATAAGCTAGAGGGTATAATTTTCTTTTGATTGCAGAAATGAAATCATTCCAAGAGATTGAGATCTTAATGTGTTTTTTAATCTCCTCTTGGGTATTTTATTCCCACCATACTAGTGCTACACCCTCCATTCTCAAGGAAGCTAATTGAATCTTTATGTCATCCTCTTGAAGGTTTTGAATCCTGCAATAGACTTCCAACTGACGAATCCAATTATCAAGCTTCTTTGCATTCACTTCACCATTACACATGGGTAAGTCAAATTTAACATATAGTTTTAAAAAAAGGTGATTTACCAGTTCCTTTTGAAGTATGATGATGAGTATGAGTAAGGGTTGTGTTAGTGGAAGAAGGTGAAGATGATTGTGAAGAAGAAGACGAAGAAGATGGTGGAGAGGGTGGAGGTTTGTCTTGATTTGCATTACCATGTTTTCCAATACCTCCTCTTGAAGAGCCTTATCCTTTGGGAGGTTTGGAACTTTCCCCTTGCAACCTGGTATTCCTCTCTTTGTAGAGGACCTTCACCATATTTGTCATGTCAAAGAAATCCTTTCTGAAGGTATTCTCATCTTTTGTCATGTTTGTATGTTATCCTTCTTGAGACATGATATCTAGAGTCTCAACTACAACTCGAGGCTGAATTGGCATTGGATATTGTGGAAACCTTGCTCTCCTTCCCCTTGACCCAACTTCAGGGCTTCCAACCAACTTCCCTTCTCCTCTTTTGAGTTTTAACCTTGTAAGCATGACATAAACTTGCGAACAATTAAATTCTTCTTTTACAAAGCAAACCTAGTGCTTTGATACCAAATTTGATATGATTTAGAATATTATATTGTTGTGCTAAGATCCTCCTCAGATTATAAACAAAATTCTTTCATTGTGCTTAAGGATTCTTGCAAGTGAAATGATGAGTTTTTATTTAATTTTATGAGAAATTTAATATAAATAAGAGACTGAACAACAACATAAACATGTACATAACATCATCAAAAAAACATTACAACAGGAACATGATAAAGGAGTTCACCCCTCTTGGGCTATGTCTCCTTAGTCCAGCTTCTAATGGTTGAGGCCCCTCTATTATGCTAAAAAATGTAAAAAATGTGTTTACAATGCTCAAATTCTTCTCAAACCTACTCCCATGAGTCCAGAATGCCCAAAAATGGCTATCTAGCCTCTTTTTGCATCCAATTTGGTGGAAAACTGAAGAAGTTATGACCTCTCCTAGTTTTCCCACTATTCACTCCACAAATTGCTCCAAATCTGACATGATCCTACAAATTAGCTTCAAAAAGCGCTATCTGAGTGAAAATTTTGCCGCATGGTGGTCCATAATCTGTTGGCACCAACTGTTCCATCACCGTAATCGGTGGAAAGCCAACGGTCTTATGGTCTGTGAATGCGGCGGGGTGATGTGTGATTGTGACATGGCGGACCCAACGATACTATTAATTGTAACCCTTAGTTGCATCGCATTCGGGATCCTTTTGCAAATCGAAATCGATAGAGAAAAAGCTGGTAACATAATGCGGGATTCTGCCTTTTGTGGTGTGAAACTATGATTATCACATTGTAACCCGGGTACGCTAGGGGCCGATTTCTGAAATGCCTTCCTTGTTGCGAAGTGTGATTGTGATTTATCGTGTGGCAACCCTATCTTGCTTGGGGCCAATTCTTTAAAATGACCCATCGGCGATATGCGATATGAGAAATGCAGGGGCCAATGGAGGCCTTCCACTTGGCTCTTCCCCATTTGCTGAAGGGCCTTGCCACATCATCTTTTCCTGCCATATGTCCAAGTCAAACCTGAGCTTTGACTTGCTCTAACTTCTTCATACGAGCTCAGATTCAAGTGTCATTCACACTATTTGAATTAGAATGACGAGCTCTTCTATCTCAAGCTAAGTTCATCGAGATTATGACACTTTGAGTTTTGAGCCTAATTTTGAGCACTTGATCAGTTAGTCCCTAGGGTAACTCTTTGTGTTGCCTTAGGAGCAGCGTTAGTCAGCTTTGGTGAGTTTATGAAGGTCAAAGGAGAAAGTCAAAAGAATTGGATGGATTGCCTATTTACTGTCGAAGCTTTGCATGAGACATTGGTTCACCAAGAGGTTAAGAAGAGAGAGAGAGAGAGGAGCTGGAGGAGTAAGGGAAGCTTGATGCAACTGATGGTTGTAATCAATCTTTCCTATCATTAATATAGAACTACTGTTGTGTTGTCCACTCCTTGGTGTTGATGGTGTGATTCATTTACATGTTTATGAAATACCATTTATTATGCGTAGCTTAGATATGTGTAGTTAGATATCCTTATGTATTTTTGTTTTGATTATTAAGGTTATATGTTGTAGTATTACTTCTCGTCTTATCTATGTGCGGGTATTGATCTAGGAGCTCGCTGAGAGTTCTTCCACTCCACTACATTGGGTTCTCCAGCAACTTTGCACCAAGATCCGAGGTAAAACTCTTCCCTCCTACTTTGATTATCATTTCATTTATATGGATATGTACATGTCTCTTTGTGCTAGCTACAGCTAATCTCATATGTCTTCCAAGGATCCCGGGAAGACCCTTGAGGGTATTTCCACCACAATCACCAGTGAATTAATCCCTATAGCACACATTCAAAATCCAATTTTGTTACGTAATTATTTAAGGGTACGACTCTTGAAACATTAATTTGAGTTTATTACATATGAACACATTCCTCGAGAATTTAATGCAGTTGCTGACTCATTAGTAAACTATGTATTAGATTGGCATCTGTCTCATTTATTATAGATACATGCATGAAAGTAAATATTTACATAGTTAAAAATTTACAAAAACATTAAAAACATTTACATCATAAAAATGCCAAAATATCTGTATATATATATATATATATATATCGAATCCAGTCTTTTACATCAAAAAATTCCCAAAACTTAGGTGTTTTAAGTACAAAATGGCTCTACTAAGCCTGACTATAATAGCTAATGGCTACACCATGCTACTGCTAAGAGCCTACTTCTCATGAAAACTCAGAACAACTCTAGCTAACCTCTGAAGAGGAACCAGAAACTGCTCAGGCACACTGACTGTGTGTCGCTGCATATGGGTGGGAATCTCCCTCACAGGAAGAGGAGGAACACCCATGCTCAGGTATTCAAGGTTCCTCAGAACCTCGCGGATGCTCTACGCATCGTCTCCGCCTTCGGCAGCTTCCACTCTCGCGCTAGCTCCATGTAGCCGTTTCCCCCACCTCGTGTGGCGGGGCATGCCCATAGGTCACACTGGTGTCATTTCTGTGTCAAGAAAATGCTTCACATTAGTACTTTTTCATCCATCAAATAAAAAACATTACATAAACATTCAAAAGTTAAAAAAATATTTAATGTACACTAAAAACCTGCT
Organism: Pinus tabuliformis; assembly: GCA_031772625.1. Taxonomy (NCBI): domain Eukaryota; kingdom Viridiplantae; phylum Streptophyta; class Pinopsida; order Pinales; family Pinaceae; genus Pinus; species Pinus tabuliformis. The sequence continues at coordinate 302,934,265 of CM062809.1, forward strand.
TACCTTAAGGCCCCCAATGTGTACCAGGTGGCAATATCAAATCCAGATCTCCTGTAAATTCCATGCCTTCATAGGCATAGTCATCAATCATCAGAATTTGGCCACTAAGCCACTCGAAGAAGTCATCTTCGAAGAATTGTTAGATTGGTCCCCCTCCATTATGAGGATCCAGTGAGGCCCATCGCCCTTGCCGGGGCTCTTTGGGATCAACCTGACCCAAGCTCATCTGTGGCCTCATCACGAGCACTCTCTCAAGTAAGAAGGACACAATGAGAGTACCATGCCCAAATTCCATTTGGGTACGAGTCTTACAGGCTATCAACTCTACCTTCAACTGGCGAAGAACTACGTCACACCAGTTGAACATCTAAGGCCCAAGCTGGGAAACAAGTTAGCTCACGGAGTTGGAAACAAACTGAATCACACCATCAGTGTGTGGGCCAGGGGTAGGTTTTGGTGGGTCAATGGAAGGCCTAGGAGAATTGGGTAGTACTTCATAGAGAATACATGATTGTGAATAAATTAAATCCAGTTGTTGGGTAGCTAAGTTCACTTTCTCCTTAGTGAGAACTCAAAACATAGACACATATATAGAAATTTTAGGTCTTAAGGATCGAATGAACCATTTGTGCAATATATCATCATGAATATTGGTTATCACAAACCTCTTGTGATGACACCACTCATGACTATGATCAAAAATAAAGGTGGCATCATCTTGTTTAAAGTTGGATAAGAGATCATAATCAATATGATACCTCATAGACCACTGAAAGTGGATCAAGGAGGTTTGGGATAAGGATGAAAAAGCATTGTAGGATGTTGTGTCCAATTCGATGTACCATTTGGCAACATCCCCATTTAAAGTGCATTGGAATGAGTGTAATTTAATTGAATTGTCCACTAAATATTTTGATGAACACCACAAGTGATACATGGTAATATGAGTTGATGGATTCTCTCTAGGATTTCCTTCAAATTTGGGGATATCAAAGGGTGATTTCGTAGGCATAGGTGGCCACCAAGGGTTATGTCGAATGGGGTCATTTGTTAACTTAGCCAAATCTGATAAATCAAGATAAAGTAAAAATGGATTATGAAGTTGACTAAATGGGTCATAGGCAGGAGAATTACCCAACCAACCTTGGGGTCTCCCCATATAAGGATTACGATGTAAAAGTTGTTAGCTCTATTAAGGGTTCACCCCAACATATAAACGGTGTGAGCCAAAATGAATAGTGAAAGGATTTTTCCCCCAAGGTAAGTGGTCCTAGAGAGAAATGGACCCCCGAGAGCATGATTGCTAACAGGGTTGTACCCAGAGGGAAATGATGGATCGACTTGAGCAGTAGACTGAAATGAGGGTAACTCGTAGAAGTGACAATATTAGTTATAGGTTTTCCCCCAGGTCAACTAGCCACTCCAAGAAAAGTGTTGGAAGTTGGTGTCCCTCTAAACAATGAACTATACCAAACTTGTGACATATTTGAAGCAACATTGCCTCCAAGCTAGCTATAAGCAATAGAAGACCCCCCCATACATTTCCAGAAGTAACCCCACCTAACTAAGGGACAAGAATTGTAGGTTGAGCAAAGCTAGGAGAAAAGACTCCTAACCCCATCGCTTAACTAGGTTTAATGAACCTGGTCGACGTAGATGAAGGAGTAGGAGTAGGAACACTATGTAAATTCATGCGATCCATAGATGAGGCTAGTGGAATTCCCTAAGAAGATGTGTGAGGCGTAGACGAAGGAGTAGATGTAACCACACTAAGTGATGGCAATGATAACATGGCATCTGAAACTTTCGATGCAGAAGGTAAAGATGACTCATATTCTGCCACAGGATAGAATACTAACTCATGTCCTAGAGGATCAATAAAAGGTGGATTAGCAGGAGAATCTGAGTCATCTGCTAATGTTTCAATAGAATTCAAATCACTACCAGAAGGACCGGGTATATACTCCACAACTATGGCTTGGTCAAGGTCTTGAGCACTGACAGGCGCTACCCGTGCAGGAGTAGAAATTCCACCTCATTTAAGAGGGAAACCATGAATACGACATGACTGATGACAACTATATTCATCAAGGGTGAAAAATTATAAAATAACAAAATTATGTTAGTGTGCACACCCTAAGGCCATGACTATTGATGCAAACCAAACAAGATACACTAGAAAATTCCTTAAAGGTAAACACATACACAAACGAATCCCAGTCTATGTTTAAGATGGCCTTCCAAGAGACTTCTTACTCATGGGATCCCAGTTTTGCAAGCAAATTTTTCTAGCAAAAGGTAAGGAATAGGTATTGTTTCCTCCCACATCCACCACCTATAGGTTAGTTTTCCTAGAAATGGCGACTATGGTACCTCCTTCCCACGGGGGCGCATGGATCTTGACCTCCTTGGTGATCAAACACAACACGGGATTCCCTACCATGAGGTGGTTAGCCTCAAGGAGAACCGCTCGCACTGTGACCTAGCGTGACCCCCTCTGAACCGGGTTTCTGACGAACTTGGATTTGCAATGAGATGATTAAGGATTTTAACTCCTTAGCTCAGGCTTGCTAAGGTTTTTTTGTAGTCTTGGAGTAGTTGAGTCACACATCTATATCTAAGACCCTAGCCTAAGCTAATGTTGGTGTGTTACTAGCAAAAATAAAAGACAAGTCTAGTTATTTTTATAATCACATTAATTTTAAGTGGTTGTTGTTTACATATGGGATACAACTTGAAACTTAGCTGCTGTGAATGACTCTTGTTAGTAACCCTAATGAAACTATATGTAAATTCTTTTTTTCACTTCGATGAAAGCTAACTACAACAGGTTAAGAGTTTTCCACAACACACCAATGGCTATTATAATGCACCTCTCACTAAATTCTTAAATGCAAATCCCCAAATTTATAAATTTTTTAACCCAAAAAAAAACCAGAAAGGAAAAGCAATTGAAAAGAGGCCAAAGAAAAATCCCCAATCTAGAACAAAAAACACTTCAAAAGTGCCAAATCTAGGAAAACAAAGCCAAAGAAAAAAATACACTCAAGCAATCAACAAGAAAGCTAAAAGTGAGAAAGGAAGTAAATGTCAACAAGCTAGGGTTGTAGCACAATGACTCAACAAAAGCCAATGCTTTACAAATGTCAATACAAAACCCTAGAGGCAAGAAGGCCCAAATGAGATTAAATGGGAGTGTTTACAGATAGTCAAGACACACCCAAATAAAATTTTCTAGATGACAATTGTACAACCAAACACAACACCACCAATTGTGATACAAACAAGAAAAAAATAAAAGAAATCAATCAAACACAAGTGATAAAAAATAAAAGAAAGGTAACAAAGATGTAGAACCAAGATAAAAAATAGATTTAACCAATCACTAAAGCAACCAAATAAATATGAAAAGAAGAGATCCCAATATGAGGACACTAGCCTCAATCAAAGCACAAAATATCACAAAGAAAATTTTGAAGGAAACAAGAGATGGAATACCTCAAACAAACCAAGTATTAAGGCTTTAGTTCAGATATATATCAGAAGTTAGCAACAACAAAAATCCTTAATCCAATAGATCTCCAACAGATCAGAAAGACATAAAACAGTAGAAAGCCAAACCACAATAAGAGATATGAGTCAATAATGAAAGACCCAATCCAAACAAACCAGTCAAGAAAAATAAATATGGAATAGGACTAGGCTATAGACAAAAGGCAAAGAACATGCCTAGATTAGAGGCTAGAATTTAAAGAGGGAAAATTTAAAGTTTTCAGTGTTAAAGATACGACCGCACATATGAGTTGTGCTAAATGTGGTTACAACCACATGCTTGGAACATAAAGGTAGTTGTTGAAGCCTTACAGTTGCACGAAAAATATTTGCACACGCAATTGGGGGAAAATACCAATTTTCCCAAAAAAAAGCACACAAGTGGAAATAAAATACCAATATTTAGAAAAACAAACCCCAAAAACAATTGCAAATGATGACAAAAATCCAGGAGATCCCTGGAAACCAGGATAGGAGAAAATTAAAGAAATCCCAAAGCAGAGTGGGAAAAGAAAAAGAATGCTCTCATTTAAAGCACTAGGTCTATTACTGTAAATTTTACATGCAAGGATTTATTTCTTTGTGATCTCATGCCTGATTGAGATCACCAGAAAACAAAAATAATGGCTAAGACAATCCAAAAAATGTTCCCAAACCAGATGGCCATGCATAAAACTTCTATGAAATTTCTAATGCTACAAAAGATGAGCAAGTACCTCTCATCCTCGTAGGTTGGTTAAGGGTTTTGGGCCTATTACAGAATCCTTACACTCCAGTCAAGCGATCCCTTTGATTTGCTTTTGATCCAAATCCTGCACACAAATACAAACAAGCAAAGACAACAAGTGATATTCCGCAAAACTATTTGTCAACTCAAAACATCTTGAAATTACACATAAAAATCATTGCAAATGTTGATATAAGCGGAAGGAACATAGATTTCAGTAACCATATAAATGAAAGTACATCAATATACCTAAAGCTTTGGTTCTCCTCTCCTCGTCCCAGTGGAGTCTCCCAATTATAATGAAATAGGAATCACCACAACATGAAGCCCTCAAATATGAATCACAATGGTAGCATATACTCTCTAAAGCTCAGTCTCCAAAACTCTAGCTATCCAAAAATAGCCTCACCCTCTAATATGGCCCAATATAAATAGGAAGAGGAGGACTCCCAGGAGGATGAATGTATATTCTTAGGACAAATATAATTTAGATAAGCTTCACAATAATGAGTCCTAGCTATCTTGAGTAGATTGGCTAAGATGATGAGTCGAATTGATCTCCTAGGAACCACAAGTCTTTAGAACAAGTCCCTCAAACACACGCAGAAAACAAGGAGATCTCGACTATAACCGCATGCACAAGGTGTCCTCCATGCAGTTGAAAGGATCCAACTACATGCACAAGCTGGGATCCACGCATTTTGGGCATAACAATGGGAAAAAAAGAAGTCAAGACCCAGAAAAAGGTCAACAACATAATGACTCAAAGGTACTAACCCTAAGTAGCTAAATAGGCTAATAATAAATGTAGACCTCTGTAATGCTTGAAACTCGACTTTAAGAAGGGAAGAACTACTGCCATCCTACTTCATTGATGTTTTGGTGAAGACCTTGTGCTTTAGTGTAGGGAAGTTGAATGAATTAGACAAATAATTATCAACTAGTGAGGCCTTCTCATACTTTCCAAGAAGGTCCTCTATATATGTAATTCAAGGATCTAATAGACCTACAAGAACAACAAGCTTAGACACACGAGTCATGACTGCAACTCGACGACTATAGACAATATGCATAGGAGGTCATAATTTAGACTGAGACATAGAAGGATTCGACACCAGAGCCAGGGTGAACAATACGACCAACCAACTTTTTACAATGGGGAGTTTTAGTGTTTCCATGCAAATTATATAGAAATACTTGACACGAAGTCTGTGATTGGACCATTTAACTAATAAATATGAAAACTTACCATAATTAATTCAAATATGGTTAATAATGATGAACATGATGTCGATCTCAGGTGCATGACGTAAAAGGCTCGAAAGGTGGATGATAATTATGACAAATTAATGGGGAATGATAACAAAGACAAGAAACAGACAATTGAAATCTATTAAGGGATATTACGAGAAAGATTATAATAATAATGCAAAAATATTGTTCTAATTATTTGGTTTTTATAGATGAGAAAACTAACACGTGCTTCTCCCCAACCATAATTAGTTGTGGTGGGTTGTAATCAACTACAATAATAAAATGGATGCAACTACACCTAACTCGCAAGTACTTAACTAGAAAAATGACACAACTGACTGTACCCTAACCTAAATATGAGCCCATTTTAGAGATCAACAATTAAATGAGAAATGTATTATCCATGGAGGGGCTTCATCCATGCTCCATTCACCCATCCTAGCAACAAAATCTTGTCTAGTTGTGTAATCTTAACAACTCCTAAATCACGTATCTTCACAACAAGAAAAGGACTAAGGCAATGCATTTGTAACTTCTCGAGATGCTTCAAAAACTTACAGTCATAGAGTAAGAATTTTCACCAATAGAGAAGGACTTCTTCTTTACATGTTAATCATGTCAGACATTCTACTGCTGCTCCTCTAAATTTTGGTGAAAATATTCCAAAATTCTCACTTCACATAATTCCGATAGCTCCTATAGCCATGCTCCAATGGACTCATCCTCTCTAAGCCTGCGAAATTGAGAGGTTAGGGACAATGAACTCAAACAACACTGTAGATTCTCTCATGTAAACAAGCTAGAACATAATGTATTTATGTAGCTGCTTCATCATGGTACAATAGGCCCATAATGTGGCTGGTACATGGTCATCCCAATTGTCCCTGTTTATAGAGCATATCTTGATAAGTTATTTCTCCAAAACCTTGTTAAAATATTCGACTATATCATTTCCCTACCGACGATAAGGGATGATTTAATGGCGCTGAATCATAAAATTCCATAATAGAGTGTCAACAATCTCATTAATTAAGTTTGGCCCTTGGTCACTGGTAAGGCCCCAAGGGCACACAAATTTGGTAATAATGTTCTCAAAAAATGAATCGTGCCATAACATCATCAGTACAATCCTTGACAACCGCAGCTTTAGCGCAACAAGTTAAGTACTCTATTGCAATAATAATGTAACAAACATGAGACTGTTGCATGAGAGGATTGATGGGACCCATAAAATCATGAGACCACTTTTCAAACTCTTGAAGTGCTCAAATTGGGTGGAGTGGAATCTCATCCCATCGTGACAGTTGTCCAACTCGCTATCAAATACCACACTTCTTGACATACTCTTTTGCATCCTTGAATAGAGTGGGCCACTAGATCCTAGCTTACAATACTTTCCTTTCAATGGATTTCCCCCTACATGACCTCCTGCAACACCAGAATGGCACTCCCATAGGACATCTTCTTTCTCATGATTTAAAATACATCAATGCAAGATGTGATCTAGTCCCATTTTATACAATTGGCTTGCAACAAGTTTTTAATTTGTAGCTCAGATCACCATATGATTCTTTAGAGTTTTTGTGTAGCCATCAGGGAAATTTCCAATGGCGAGGAATATTTTTATATCTTCTAGATAATCAGGAACAACCTCTACTTGGAAAAGGTTTGCATCAAGTAATTGGTCATCCACCGACCCCCCTGCTTCTCCTGAATTTAATCAAGTAAGATGGTCCGGTCTGAAATTAATCTATCCTGACTTCATTGAATTATTGGAACACCAAAAACCATCTGCATATCCTTCCTTCTAGAACAATTTTATTCACCAAATACTTTAGTACAGATTGGTCAGTAAAAAATTTGAACGGTCCCCCAAGTAGATAGTGCTTGAACTTCTGAAGAGAATATACCATCACAAGATCCTCCCTCTCTATGGTAGTATAATTATTTTCTGCCATAAAGAGATTCCTACTAATAAAATAGATAGGATGATCTAGGTTTCCCTCCCCTAGTTGAGTGAGAATGATCCCCAAGGAAATCCTATAAGCATCTATATGCACGTGTAATACTTTGTTATAGTTTGGGTAGACTAGCATCGACACACTGGAAAGTTTCTCTTTCAAAGTTTCAAATGAAGTGTCACACTTAGTATCCTACATGAAGCATTATGCCTTCTTCAACAACCTTTATAGAGGACCAATGATCAAGGCATAATTGGAAATAAACCTATGATAATATCTAGTATGTTCTAGAGTTGAACACAACTGCTTAACATTGGTGGGTGGTGGCATTGTCAAAATAATTATGACCTTGGTCGGGTCTATGCATACTCCATCCTTGAAAACAATGTGGCCAAGTAAAGTACCAAAGGGAACAAAAAATATACACTTTTTAAAGTTTCAATAAATCTACAACTACCGACAAAAAAAAGCATTACCTGTAAGAGACAGGAGTGTTTCTTCAGAATTCTATACACCGTCCAATTGTCCATATAAACCTTTAAGAAATTGTGGATATACTCTTGGAAGGTTGCATAATAATGTTGGAGCATTCTTAAGTCCAAATGGGAGTCACATGGTAGTAATAGGAACCCCACTTAGTTGTAAATGTGGTCTTGCGCTTATCCTCCTCTACAATACACACCTAGTGGTATCTTGAAAATCCTTCAGTGGAGGAGTACACTTCATTTCCAACAACATTTTCTAAGACTTCATCACTAAATGGGGTAGGGAACAGATCATGCACACAAACATTATTAAGGCTCTGGTAATCTACCAAAAACATGAATATCATCAGAATCCTTCTTATCTCAAATGAAAATGTGACTAACCCAGTCATCTTCACCAAGAGGGAAGATGAGACTAGGTGTTAGCATCTTGCTGACTTCCTTCTTTACCTTCTCCTTTACTTTGGGATTCAACCTGTAAGGTCGATGATTCACCGATCTTGTGTCTGGCTTCATAAAAAATTTCAATTCTCGCAAATCCCCCTTAATCCACTTAAGCTTTGCGACTAACGTAGGAAAAAGGTCTTCATATTCCTTTAAAAGGTCAAAAATCTATTTGGTTGTCTACTCATTACAATAATTGCCAATGGAAGCCATATTAGGTTTCTATTCATTGCCAATGTTGTGCTTCTGCAACTTCAATGGCTCTAGATGTATAGCATATGTGATAGGACCATCCTTTATATATCGCTCCCATTTCAACTATTTGAAGGAAAAGTTCCTTAGTTCCCTCAAGTCATCACTATTTGGGTCTCTATTTACCTTCATGCAAGTGGAAACTTCATGGAACCCAATTCATACATATGATAAAAAAGATCTCATCCAATATAATCCTCAATAACCATCCCCGTGGGGAACAAAACCCTCTTAATTTCTTTCATAGCTCCACAATATTTTCATCTTCATCTAAAAAAGAGAAATCCTTGGAAAATTGGGCTACCATTGGTTCCCATGCAATTGTATGTCTCCTCATTTCCTCCCTTACATACCAAGCCTGCGGAAATGTTCCCAAGGTATGAATAAATTGATGCACCCACATCACTTCAGGAAATATTTCTTTGGTCGAATTAATCATGCAATTATGAATGTGTTTATGTGGATCAATGTATCCCTCATACTTAGGAATACCAACTAAATAGTCCCTTGATATATTGAACTGTTGGGCGCGGGATCCCCCAAGGGAAGTTTTGGGGCTTAGAGCCTAGATTTTGGTCAAATATTGTAATTCCGATGTAAAGACTCCGCATTTTGTGGGCGCAGAGCATGTAGTTTGTAAAAGAGTCATAGGGTTGTCCATCCTTAATTTTGTTATTGTAATGTTGGATGTAGAGACCTACCCATGGTCCACGGACCATGGGATTGTATAAATAGAGCGAGGCTCTAAGTAGTTAAGACATCACGATAACGATGAAGAATTGAGTCATATCTGTGGAGAAAAGTCTAGTTTTGGGTCGTAGAGTAGAAGAAGGCTCTACAACTGAGTGCGCAGAGGCCTAGGAGTCTGCAGCTAAGTGCGTGGACCCCTGCAGCTGAGTGTGCAAGGTGAGTCAAGTCTGTAATAGTTGGAAGTATTAATAAAGAGATGTTTCCTATCATTTCTGCGTATTTATTACCATTTTATGCATCTGTTACATTGGATATAAATCACACTTTTAATGCTTATATGATACGCAAATGTGTATAACTGTGTTGATTAAGTAAATGCAAGATATAATAACTCTTTACGAGAAGATAAGTAAGGTCTGTTAAGAAGATAAGTAAGATATGTGGTGTAGTTTGAGGAAATAGTGCATGGTAGCGTGAAAGTATCTTAGCCCCTGGTTAGGGTTGTGCGAAATGACCCGCGCGAAGGCAGACATAGTTGGACTGAACTAACATCACAGACATCTCAAGGGTGCAAAAAATTGGTTCTAGCATCCCTCCATACTGCTTTGGGTGAGACTTAAGTCCACGCTCCGTGGGTTGATGCCGAAAGGACCAATAGTATAGGGATTTGTTTGGCTAAATAACTCTGAACCTGGGTTAGGCCCCCATGAGCCAACAAATGGTTTCATTGCCGGTATCAAAATTTGCATAGATAAGTCTGATGTCGTATAATTGGCGTAGGTTTTAACCCTGTACATAAATTACTTGCATATGAATTCCAAAACACAGAAAATAAACAATGCGAGAGCATAACGCATAAAACACATATACACAGAGATGTCTGGTGTTGTATCATTGGTGTAGGTTTTAACCCCGTACATAAATTACCTGCATATGAATTCTAAAACATAGAAAATAAACAATGCGAGAGCATAACACATAAAACACATATACACAGAGATTTTCCCCTGGATCCCAAAACTGGGACTAGCAGCTTGATTTTTCATTATGTTCCTTTCAATTTTATAATACATATTTATACATGCCGAAGCATCAAATACCATGGAATGAAAACCATCGTGTCCAAAACCATGTGCGAAAATCATGCACAAAACCATAGGTAGGTCCGCCCAAACCCCTTGCACCCCTCAAACCCCCTGTGATTCCCCCCGCTACGCAATCGACGCAACAAAGGGGGGGCTTTGCCCCCCTCCCAACTCCCCAGTTAACTACATGGGCTAGTTGTGGAAAGAATATAACACAACCCAACATTCTCCCACTTGTTGTTTTCTTACCATAGGGGGCCACAAGAGAGCTTATTCATTTATCTGGCCCTGCAACGCCCATTATTTCTCTACACCAAGAGAACTTCTCAGAGCTCACAAATTTTGTCAATGCATCTGCAGTATTCTTCAAAGTGTCCACCTTTACCAGCAACACCTTTTTGTCTTCTATCATATCCTTCAAAAGTGATACTAAACATCAATGTGCTTTGTCTTTGAATGGTAAGCAGGGTTCTTTCCCAAGAAAATTGTACTTTGGCTGTCACAGTCTATCCATATAGCTCATTGTACTAATCCCATACTTGAACATGATCTCTACAACCAAACTACTTCCTTGCTTACATGAGTGGCTGCCATGTATTCTGCCTCTGTAGTTGATAGTGCCACTACAGATTGTTTCTTACTTATCCAACTGACTTCACCTCCAAATAGGTTAAACACATACCCACTTGTAGATCTTCTTTGATCCAGACCTCTAGCCCAGTCCGCATCAACAAATCCATAGATATCCAAAACTTTGTCCAATCCTGGTCTTCCTTGGTAGCACAAACCATAATCACTAGTGCCACGGAAATACCTGAAAACCCGCTTCACTACTATCCAATGCTCCTTCCCTAGTTTCGACATAAACCTGCTCAATACTCCCACTGCATGTGCAATGTCTGGTCTAGTACAGACCATCACATACATCAGGCTACTGACTTCACTTGCATATTGATGAGCCCCATAAATGGGTAATTATATGGGCTAATTTTGCCTCCTAACATAGCTAAATCAACCATTCTCTTAGCTTATTGTATGTTTTTTGATTATATTTATGCTTATGGGGTGAGTTGAGTTAGTTATGATGCCATGAGGTCTAATATGTGTTTAATGCAGATTTTTGTTGAATTTTGAAGACAAAGTCAAAGATTTAATGGACAATTGGAAGAAATAATTTGAAGTGGACAAAGGAGAGGATTTCTAGGAGGGAATCCCCCTCATTTATTACTCCCCACTTCGAATTCCCCTTCATGCAGCTTGAAGTACAAACAGCCAAATCAATGCACTAGGAGGCAACCGAGCAAGTGGAGGATAACTTATGTTTATCTCAAGTTTTGGGAGCCAAGCCTCCTTGATTTTAAGGAAGTTGTTGGGAGCTTTTTTGTATAAGTAGAGAGGCATAGGGCCTCACTAGGGTAGAATTTTTGTTGGATTTTTGATCTGAAAATCACTTGTGAGTGATCTCAGTTATTTAATTAATGAATGAAGGTATTACAGACTCATGTGTTGGTGTGTGTGTCTATGTTATCTTAGGCAACGGATCGATAAGATTACAAAATACACAGACACTGGAAAACAGTAAGAGAAACACAGTAAGCAAATACAGAAACACAACAATTTAATAAGGAGTTCACCCAATCCTCCTGGGCTACGTCTCCGGTCCAGCTTTCAGTGGTGGCCTTTTCTTATTGTGTCTTTAAGTAGAGTTTTTACAATGAGGAGCTCAATTTGAGTCTCCTGGAACAGATGATGCTTAGTAGGGTGGTACTTGGATTCCCCAAGCCACTAGAGTGCACAGACTCCCCCTTACTAAGTCTCGGCCTCAATTGGTCTTGATGGGATGAGTCCGATTTGGTACTGAGTTCCCGACAGATATCCTCTCAGGGATTACTTGAATCTCTCAAGCCTTCTGTCCGCTCGATGCTACCTTAGCTCTGCAGGTCAGTTCGGCTCTCTGTTCTCTACTTCTTGCTTCCCTTTGTTCTGTCTCTCTATCTCACTGTTTCCTTGTTCTCCCTTCACTTATCTCTGTTCTTTGTCTGTGCATGGATTAAAGCCAATTTGTCTCTTGACTGTTCACTTCCTCTCCTGTCCCTTCGGTCCGTCTGCCTTTGTCCGCTTGGAATTCCCTACCTCTGTGTCATCGCCACTGTGTAACGTCTCACAGGGAGGTGGCCACTTGTCCCTTCGCGAACTGAGCGCCAACTCTTCCTCAAATGGTTCAGTATTTCGGTTACTCTGTGAAATGATCCATTCACCAACTCAGCGATCAACTCGGACTTCAAATCATCATATGCCGTAGCTTAATTCTCCCTCTGAATCTGGTTTCCCATCGGGCGCAATCTCTGCCATTAGATCTGGGGCCTCCAAATCCTACGGTTATCACTCTTATCGTGTGGTTGACTTGCTCGAACCTTAGCCTGCGATGAGAGAGGTTTTCTCTCTCATCCACCAGACACGCGTCATTCAATGAATGGCATCGCTAGGTCTTTGGCCAAACCCACTTATCGCGTGAAACGCCTCCGATATACCACTGGTTTTGGAGTGTGGGACCCACTTGTCGCTTTAGCGCTTTTCCCACGGTTTCTTGGTGTTATAGACATTTTTGTGCCTTACAGCATGGAGCATGAAATGTCAATAAACTGAGGGATCCAAAGTCCCTAAACATGTTGTTCTTACCCTTAGAGGAACAAGGTCAGCAAACCACAGCACTGCAAATCAGTTCTCCACTGAAAAACACTCAAAAACAGGTCAATTTTGGATCAAAGCAGCTGCTCCAAAGGCTACCTGCACTGCATAGCAAGTGCAACAAAGGCTACCTGCGCTGCATCGCAAGTGCAACAAAGGCTACCTGCGCTGGGCGTACTTTGACATGTGGAGGAATCTTTCTCTCAATGTGCCAGTGCCCAGGAAGCTTCCAAAAAGACACTTGATCATAAGATTCGCCTAATGATGAGTTAAGAGCTTCTAAAACTCCATGTGGAAGGTAGAAACTCCGAGTGAAGAACTGAAGAACAACTGGAGTTGAAGAGGACAACAAGTCACACATCAAGCTGACTTATCTTCACTCCAAAACTCTATATAAGGATCTCATCCCATGGGATCTGGAGAGGGGGAATTTAGCGCAAAGGATTGCTGTTGGTTTACAGTTGTGAGCATTGGGTGATTGCTTGAGGGAGGTGAAGAAGAGATTTCTCTCCGTCGGGAAGGTGATGCTGGATTAGACCTCTCATGGTTGTATCACCGCCTGAACCTTACTTCCATATATTAATAAAGCATTTGAGGTTCTTCTATTCGCATGTGTGTCAATGATGAATTGTCTTACTTACGTCTTTGATTTATGCTAATCCTTAGATCGATTATGAATGCATGCTTCTTGTAGTTTCCTTTTCTTGTCTTGTTTGCAGGATCTCGTGTAGCTGGACCCGTGAAAAGACTTGGAGCTGGGAGCAAGCGGCAAACAAAGGAGATAGGATCGACCATTTGCGTAAGACATCGGTAAGTGGATCTATCCCTTTTATCTCTTGCATGTCATAAAGAAGAAACTTTAGATAGCTTTGCTTTCAGCTGTTGCTAAGGAACTGTCACCCTTAGAGTGGGTTAGGGTCATTCCGAGTTGGATACTTTCCCCCACAACAGACTGGCGACTCCGCTGGGGAGCGTGTCTTGTTGGTAGCTTGTGTTTATTGCTATTCATTTCTTAAACAAAGGGAGTACCGAATCGAACTGCATTCGAGTCCTTCGAATGCAAAGTAGAGGGCAGCTACTCTAGCCCAGTGCTGGGCATGTTTATGATTTGAAGAGCTGATCCACAAGGACTCTTTTTAGCTCTTTGTGATAGTGTTCATCTTCCTTTAATCATCCTCTAGTGTATACTTGACTGACAGCCTCTGATTTGGCCAAAAACCGCTCATTTTTGAGCAAACTGTGACCCGGAATCTAAGAGAGACGTGACTTGTCTCATCAGTGCAGCTGCCACAAAGGCTACCTGCACTGCAACGCAGGTCCCGAAGGGGCTACCTGCGCTGCATCTCAGATTGACAGTGCAGCACCTGCGCTGATCCAGTTTTTCCTTGTGCAACTGGGATTCCCCACTGTCTGTTGCCCAGTTTTCAGTATTGTTTTTGCAGCCTGTTGTCAACCTGTATACCCAGCTGAAACCACTTCTCTTTGCCTCCATTCTGCCTCAGTTGTATGAAGAAACCGTGATTGTTCTTATTGTATTTCTTGCTGTCATTCACAGTTTCCCATAGCGAAAGTGAACTAGTCATGCTATGACCTCTTGAATCTAGACCTGTGAGAAAGTGTCGTTGTGATTCTAAGAGTTAGTTTATTGCTGTTCATAGCTGCTTGAGCATTTGCTTTCGTTATATGGTTCGAATTTCAGTATTTCTTGTGTTGAAACGAGTGAATCTTAAGGTGTTCTTTTGATTGTTGGACAAACACTTGTTGCTTTCGCTTGAAATTGAATTCGAAATTATACAACAGCTTTCTTTTTGTAATACATCAACATTAAGGAAGAAGAAAAGAAATACTTGCATTTTGCATGTGCATTTTGACAGTTTGCATGTCGATTTAGGAAAAGTGCATCAGTGTGTGCTCTATGATCTGTTTGAAAAGATGATGTCTTTCTTTTCCTTCAGTAGTTAAGGTTTTCATAAGTTGAAAGAATTGAAAAAGCTTGCTTATCATTCTTAGACTGCATTTAGGAGTTGTATCATACATCACGTGGTGATCCGTAAAGGCAAACTGCTAAGCAAGATCAACCTAAAAAGAACTGAATTTATCTAACAATGCTTTGAAACATAACGAAACACAGTAGAGGTCTAGGTAGAGACGTGAACCGACGTTGTTAAACATAGTGACTGTTGATCTCTACGAAGGTGGGTGATTCCTCCTGAGGGACGATAGCACTAATACGGACTTGTGCCCCCGCGTACCGTCGCGTATATTGGGGGACCCCTATAGGAACAAAGCCTTTATCCATAGGAAGCCGTGTCGGCCACCCTACTGATCGCGATGCAGTGAACACAGCATTCACGAAGATCGACCACTCGTACCGTAAAACGTATTCTGTGGTTTCGCGAAAGGTTTGGCACACCCTTGCCTAGAACTCCAGAGTAGTTTCTTTTGGCCTTTTTCAAACTCTATAACTGAAAAAGTCCATCCGAGCATTTGTCACTTCGGGCTCGTTAATACATCGAAGGAGACTAGAGTCATCTTTAGCTTTTTCTCGACTCTTAAAAAGTGAAAAAGCAAGTTGTGTCTAAAGCGTCGTCATAATAAAATTCATTTTAAACGGAACATAATCACCTCCTATTCCTGCGGTGATCTTCGAAGTTAGTCTTTTGGCATCGTAAGTTCTTGTAGAATCGCTAAGAAATCTTTTGGATAGACTAGATATGTCTGAACAACCGTCGACATCTAGGACTGTGTCATCTGACACAGCAGCAGCAGAGCCTCCTGCTGCTACTCCAACGATGTTCGCTGGTATACCATCTGTCCCGGCAAATTGTCAACAACAAGCCGGAGTCCCATCAGGGACGACAATATGGTTAGTTCCTATTTCTTCATCCGGATTATCATCTGGTACTTCTTATGTTGAAACTCAACAAATTGATCCAATGTGTCTTCAAAGGCCAATTTACCCTTTAAGTACTGGATTTCCACCATGTGGAGGGAAGTATGCTCTTTCATTGTTCCCTCCTAGAGAACAACCATATGAGAGTTTACAACAAGGATCAGGTCAAATTGGAATTACATCCAGCGGTTGGGTACCAATACTGCCTCAACGATCAGGAGTTGCATATTCAATGCAACCAGTACACCCTGAGTCGAATATTCCCACCACACCTGCTATGGCGAATGCGTCGCAAGCACAAGCGCTACCTGTGGTAATCCAACAACCTCTTGTCTCAGCGGCTCAATCACAATCTCAGGGTAGTGCCTCCTTATCTGGAGCGACTCAGGCTCAAACAAGTACTGTGACTCCTCATCTTGGTCAATCATCCAGTATTGGTCAACAGCAAATGGTCCAACAACCAGAGCTGGCTCAATCTCAACAACCGCCATTCCAGCAATCATATCAAGGACCTGAGCAACAAGTCTTTGTAAGTAATGGGCAACCATGCTATAATGGTTATACCCATCAACCTTGTCAGAGTTGTCAGCATTATGCTGGTCTGCAAAGACTCATTGCTCAGGCAATACCATCTTATCCTGGATATGCTTCGCCTAACCTGAACCAACAGTTGCCCTTTGTAGCAGCTCTAGAATTACCAGATATAAATCGGGTGACGAATGATCCAATTGCTTATGCCCCTTGGTGGCCAGCAATTCCGCATAAACTTCCATCGGACATTCCTAAATTCAATGGAAATCCGGGTGAAGACCCGTCGAATCACGTCATGACTTTTCATCTGTGGTGTTCATCGAACACTCTAAACAATGATTCGATAAGACTTCGCCTCTTCCAGAGGACATTGACAGGTCCAACAGCTAAATGGTACATTGAATTGCCAAGAGCCTCTTTCGACAATTTCAGCATCTTAGCCACGACTTTCTTAACCCATTTTCAATTACCAATCAGGTATGAAACAGGAACCGAAATACTGACCAACTTCAAACAAACGACAATTACTCACATATCTGATCATATACATGAGTGGTGCCGTCGTCGTAGAATGGTGAAAACTTACGTTCCCGATCAGCTGTTAGCTGAATGGTTTATAAAGTCATTACTTCTGGCTATAACGGAAGATGTGGCCAAGGGAGGAGTCGTAACAGAGGAGCAAGTCATTGCTCGCGCTCAATATTTAGACTTAGTATATACTCAGTCTGGCACGCTCTACGACAAAATACCTGACGCCCCTAGACCTGAATTTTCAATTCCTCCCCCTCCTAAATCGAATACTGACTCTCACGCCAGTAATGCCGTGACTGGCAAACGCAAAATCTCTAGTCAAAATGCAAATGAGGAACTTCTTGCCTCAGAAGTAAATGCCATGTCGACCGACAAGAGCAAACAACTGAAGCAACCAGGGGGCAAGAAGAAAAAGAAAAGGAAAGGGAAACCCCCGACAGGGTGTCATATATGCGATGAGGATCATTGGACGAAAGATTGTCCACATATAGCTGAAGTTAAGAAGCTCTTTAAGAGTTCGAAAACCCCAGCAATATTGACTGATCCGTTTCCTAACCCAGGCCAAAATCTGGTTGCTAATCGAAATGCTTCCCGATCCCAAGTGCTTATGTTGTCTACCTCAAAGCAGCAGAATAATGCTTTGACAAGGAATAAAGATTACAGGAATCCAAAGCAGTTGAACAACAAGGCAAATAAACAACCTAGTAGTTCAACAACAACTTTGACCAAAGTTGTGCCACCCACCGTTCCTAAACCAATGATAAAGTCGCCAAAGGGAGTAGTACACAAATCGACATTTAATCCTCGTGCAAAAATAGCACAGAATTATAATATAGTAGAGGACCTGGCCCAATCGCCGTCCGCTATGTCGACACTTGAGGTAGCGCAAAATTGCACCTCCCAAGAGCAAGCTTTATTATCAGCCATAGGTGGGATTGGCCCAATGGATTCCAATCTTGTGGCCTTTGATCATAAAGGATATGACCCTCAGTTACCAGCTCAACTAGCTTTCCTTATTCAAGTGAAAGCCCTCAACAAAACTGTTCATCGAACAATTATTGATGAGGGGGCATCTACATGTCTTATGTCGATGAGTTGCTGGAAAAATTTAGGCTCACCACCCTTGTCAAAATCGTCAACGACGTTAAAAGCATTTGATGGACGATCATACACTCCATACGGGATTTTAAGTAACTTGCAAGTTGAACTGGGGGGCAAAACATTAGAAGTTGATGTGGAAGTAATCGACGGAAACCTCGATTACAACATCCTACTGGGAAGGCCTTGGATATATGCCATGGCTGCAGTTGTGTCGACCTACTTCAGGAGGATTGTATTTCCTTTTCAAGGAAAAAATACAATCGTCGACCAACAAACATTTCTCCCCAACAGTTCTCAAGTTACGGGAAGCAGCACAATGATCCATGAAAGTAATCGATCGCTCCAAAATATTGGAGTAGGTCTCCTAAAAGACCCTGCCTTAATGGGTACTTTTGCCCTACCGCCGGCGAGTAATCTGGCGGAAGTAGCCACAGTGGAAACCTACAATATGAAATCTTCTATATCCAACGGATTCAGAAGATTCCTAAATATTTTGTCAGCATGGATCATCGCCCTAATGGAAATACTGTAAATACAGTGGGCTCCGAGGACGGTTCTTATCTCATGTCAACCTCGTTAAAAAATGAAACAAGGAGTCACGAGGATAGTTCTTTTACTATGTCAACCTCATTAAAAAATGAAACAAATCCCCTTTTCAAAATTCAAAGGTAAACCTTCATTCCAACCACCAAGTTGAATGCAATGAAGCTTGGGGGGAACCCTCCTTTGACATGCGTTATTATGATGCTGGGGGCATGCAAAAGAACGAGCAGTTTTGGCAAAGTTCATGCTCGTTAAAAAATAAACGCAAGAACCGAGCAGTTTTAATGCGGAAATTCATGCTCGTTAAAAAATAAACATAAGCTTGTGAGCAGGCTTTCCCCCAGAGTTCAAGCTCATTCAGAAAAAATGAACCGGTAAATAACCATTTGAGACCGTAAATTCATCAGCCATAAAAGCCTTGGTCGTGTTTGTGCACCGTCACCTCCACTTTTCATTTGGCCGATCATTCACATCCACTTGATTGTTTACCTATTTTGAGGAACAACTGCGAAGAGTGATCCCACCTAGCCATCCTTGTAATACTGCCGTTATCGGAAAATTCCAACCTGTACCTGGAATCTGCTGCTATCCCTGTTTATCACTTGTTCCTCAAAAGACGAGTCTCCTTTGAGCTCTTTTCACTTACTCGTAAAAAATGAAAAGTTTGCCGAGTTTTGGCCTTCCAGCTCGTTAAAAGGACCGGAAGAGCTATCCCTCCTCTAGATTTTAATCTTTTTGGACCTGAGGGATTATTGCACAAAAGGATCAAGCGCTTGTCTAGTTCGGCTCGATAAAGATATCGAACATTCATCCCTTCTGTATTGTTTTATACTTTTTCGGACTTAAGGGATTAGATGACGAAAAAGGACCCCGGGAGTCCACTTTATGTACCCTTTTCAGACTCTCTAAAAATGAAAAGGACCGAGTTGTCTTTGTCGCTGGGCTCGTTAAAAATATTAGATAGCGACAAACTTGTCTATAGACGAGAACGAGTTTCCCTATCGCTAGGCTCGTTAAAACATAGCGATGGGCTTGCCCGAAGGGCAGGTTATAGAACAAGCATATGTTATCCTCCTCAAGCTTGACAAAAATAAAGAGGTACTGGTCAGAAATGACTGGGGAAAAATTGGGAAGAACCTCAAAGCTTAATGGTAGCAAGTCGCTCTTGAACATGACACTTTTGCCTCCGTAAATATCGGGTTGGGTTATTATCATTCACCGGTCCCTTCACCATGGTCTCGCCATACCATCCATACATGGGGTAATGCTACCGATCCATCACATCAGTGTCGTTATATGTTCAAGAGATGTCATTCAGAAAGTGTCAACCGGGTCCCATCCACTACCGTACATCATCTTTTATCCTTCCATGACCGCCACCCTGAATCATATTTCACAGATCGTTTTCACCATCATCACTAGCTCCGTTCCGTGTCACTGATGTGGGATTCATTAAGTCCCTCCTTTGACGGATCACTTCTTGTCGACATCAGCTCACTATCCAAGAAGTTGATCTAGGAACACCCCCTCAGTACTTTGAAGCTTGCATGCCTCAATGGCAAGTTTCTCACTCCCGGCGATAGGTATACATTAATGACCTTCGACCAGGAGACTTTGCGTGGTGTTCGACGTCAGATCCTATATTTACACCACGTGAATTGTGCTGCAGTACCTTGAGGGTCATCATCATTATCGGTGATTCCTCTCGCGCTTGTTAACAGTTTACGTTATTGACTGGTAATCAAGCGATGTCTTTCCATGTTCGACTTCAAGAAATTCTCACATGGATCGACTTGTACTAGAGTGAAGATCGGACAAGTTTGAAGACCCCGGAACTAGTTTCATCCATCCGGGCTGCGATATATATTCAGGAGATAAAAACATAGACATGTTCAGCAGATGATCATCCTACTAAAAGGATGATAATTAAAAGCAGAGAATTATCAGTCTATTATCAGACGATCGTCTGTTTATGTACAACAAATGTATTTATAAAGCTGAGCATGGGAAATGCCCGCCTCAGCTAGATCATGAAAAGAAAGTATGAAAAGATAATGTATTGTATTGTATTTTGTTACAGGTCACCTCCCGACGATTTGAATGAACTTCGGATCCTCCTAATAAAGCATTTCACCCGATAAACGACCTCATACTTTAGGGGGCAACTGTTATAGACATTTTTGTGCCTTACAGCATGGAGCATGAAATGTCAATAAACTGAGGGATCCAAAGTCCCTAAACATGTTGTTCTTACCCTTAGAGGAACAAGGTCAGCAAACCACAGCACTGCAAATCAGTTCTCCACTGAAAAACACTCAAAAACAGGTCAATTTTGGATCAAAGCAGCTGCTCCAAAGGCTACCTGCACTGCATAGCAAGTGCAACAAAGGCTACCTGCGCTGCATCGCAAGTGCAACAAAGGCTACCTGCGCTGGGCGTACTTTGACATGTGGAGGAATCTTTTTCTCAATGTGCCAGTGCCCAGGAAGCTTCCAAAAAGACACTTGATCATAAGATTCGCCTAATGATGAGTTAAGAGCTTCTAAAACTCCAAGTGGAAGGTAGAAACTCCGAGTGAAGAACTGAAGAACAACTGGAGTTGAAGAGGACAACAAGTCACACATCAAGCTGACTTATCTTCACTCCAAAACTCTATATAAGGATCTCATCCCATGGGATCTGGAGAGGGGGAATTTAGCGCAAAGGATTGCTGTTGGTTTACAGTTGTGAGCATTGGGTGATTGCTTGAGGGAGGTGAAGAAGAGATTTCTCTCCGTCGGGAAGGTGATGCTGGATTAGACCTCTCATGGTTGTATCACCGCCTGAACCTTACTTCCATATATTAATAAAGCATTTGAGGTTCTTCTATTCGCATGTGTGTCAATGATGAATTGTCTTACTTACGTCTTTGATTTATGCTAATCCTTAGATCGATTATGAATGCATGCTTCTTGTAGTTTCCTTTTCTTGTCTTGTTTGCAGGATCTCGTGTAGCTGGACCCGTGAAAAGACTTGGAGCTGGGAGCAAGCGACAAACAAAGGAGATAGGATCGACCATTTGCGCAAGACATCGGTAAGTGGATCTATCCCTTTTATCTCTTGCATGTCATAAAGAAGAAACTTTAGATAGCTTTGCTTTCAGCTGTTGCTAAGGAACTGTCACCCTTAGAGTGGGTTAGGGTCATTTCGAG
Organism: Pinus tabuliformis; assembly: GCA_031772625.1. Taxonomy (NCBI): domain Eukaryota; kingdom Viridiplantae; phylum Streptophyta; class Pinopsida; order Pinales; family Pinaceae; genus Pinus; species Pinus tabuliformis. The sequence goes on from CM062809.1 coordinate 302,956,193, forward strand.
TTGGATACTTTCCCCCACAACACTTGGTTTTCCCTTGTGACCGAGCGCTCGGGGATTTTCCTTCTCGAGGGGTTTTGCCCAGCGATGCATTAGAAATAGCCTCCGTTTTCTAATGTGGATTTCCCAATTGATAGTTTGCACCATTGCGCGGTCTCCATGGGCCTCGGTCAGCACGCTTTGACCGAGGTCCTTGTCGTTCCTTGCTGGCTACAAACCGCTATTATCCAGAGGTCCTTCCTGATAGCTCATTGTTCACAAGTTTTTGAAGTATGTCATGATTTTATATAGTCATAGAACTCTGATAATTTTCATGGATCCAATTCGGATCACGGCCTTCGCACTGAAAAATCTTTTGGACCACCAAAAGTTAGGTTGCAAGCATAGACTAAGTGAGGATACAATTGTCTCACTTATCCAATCTCTATCCATTTTGCACTGCTTGGCTTTGAACCCTTGAGCCCAAATCTGAGGTACTCAACATCTCCCCTGCGTGTCGTTCTCACCTTCCTGTCTAGAACTGTGTCTTCCTACAATTCATTAAGATATTCAGGTAGCAGGTCATCAATAGAAGGCAATGGACTCTGCTCTTCGGGATCCTCAATTAGTGAGGGTTCAAACAATCTCAAGCAATCTGCATTCACAACTGAGTAGATGTGCATGTAAGTTGGTAGATCAAGGTGAAAAGCATTCTCACCAATTTTATCAAGTATCTTGAAAGGTCCATACCTGATAGGCTTTAGCTTTTTACCTTCACCTTGCATCCTGTCCTTGTTGATATACAGCCAGACTTGGTCACCAACTTGGAAACTATGCTCCATCCGATGCTTGTCATGCCTTGCCTTGTATTTGGCTTCGCTCTTTTCCATATGTTCCAGTACTGCCTGGTGAATCTCTTGGATTTGTTCAATGAACCTAGTCCACATCATTGTGTCCCTCAACTGTGGTGTCTTTACTAAAGACAAAATCAAAAGGAGACCTTGGTGTGAAACCAAAATAGGTCTCAAAAGGAGATCTCTGTGTAGAAGAATGTTTTGCTCGGTTGTAAGCATGTTGCACATAACACAAATGTTCATCCCAAAGCTTAGGATGCTTACTGCAATATCCTATGACCAACTAGATCACTGTCCTGTTGATTACTTCTGTCTGGCCATCGGTTTGTGGATGGAAAGCTGTGCTTTTCTTCAGTTTGGTGTCCATCAATTCCCACAGACTTGACCAAAACTTTCCCACAAATCGAGTGTCTCGATCAGATATAATGGAAGTGGGTAATCCAAAATGAACCCATACATGTTGAAAGAACAGTTTTGTAGTTTGTTCCGCTATAATCTGTTTATTACAAGGTATCAAAATACACATTTTACTGAACATATCCACAACAACATACAGATAATCATGACCTTTCCTAGATTTAGGTAGTCCTCCAACAAAGTCCATGGAAACACTTTCCCAAGGATGAGAAGGAACTGGTAATGGAGTGTACAAGCCTAGTTTTCTATTGCTGGGCTTGCTCTTAGCACACATAGTACACCCTCTTACATATCTAGAAATTGTCTCGTTCATTTTTGGCCAATAAAAAAATCTTTGCAGCTGTGCAACTTTTTTACTTACTCCAAAGTGACCTGGTATTAGAGAAGGGTGTGCTTCTCGAATTATCTTTACTCTTTCAGTTTTTGGAATGCACAACTTCCCACAATGATATAAGAGTCAGTCCTTTATATGATAATCCAATTCTTCCACTCGTTTTCCTTGACTTAAAGTTGCATATACATCTTTAAAGTCTATATCTTGAGCATATTGTTCAATGTAGCTCTCATGTAACACAGAATTATGCTTAAGTATAGTAGATGCATTTATAATGGGTCTAGATAACATATCTGCAACTTTATTGTGTATGCCCTTTTTATATCTGATGACTAAATGAAACTTTTGTAGAAAACCCATCCATCTATAATGTCTTGATTGCTGCAACTTAGTTTGGGAGTGTAGATATTGAAGTGGTTGATGATCAGTATGTATTACTGTCTCTTTTCCCATTAAGTAATGTTTCCACTTTTTCACACTCTGTACTAATGCATACAATTCTTTATCATATGTAGGATAGTTAACTACTATAGAATTAAATGTCTCAGAATGATAGCATATGGGTTTACCATGTTGTGTCAACACTGCTCCCATGGCATAGTCATTGGCATCCGTTTGGATCTCAAATGGTCTTTGAAGATCAGGTAGTGCTAGTACGGGTGCTGCACTAATATTTTCTTTCAAGGTGTTGAAGGCTTTCTGCTGTTTGCCTCCCCACTGAAACACCTTGTTCAATCCTGTCAAAGCATGTAAGGGAGCTGCAATTAAGGAAAAGTTAGAAATGAACTTTCTCCAATATTGTGCCACTCCTAAGAAGCTCCTAAGTTCTGTAGCAGATTTGGGTTTAGGCCAGTTCACAATGACTGCCACCTTAGAGGGATCTATCTTCAATTCACCACCCCCTACTATATGTCCCAAATAATTCAAAGATGTTTTTCCAAATTCACATTTTGAGAGTTTAACATAATTTTTTTTCTCTTTTCAAAACATCTAGTGTTTGCTTAACATGCTTTAAATGTTCTTCCCATGTTTTGCTAAATATCAGAATGTCATCCAGATACACAATAACAAAATCATCAAGAAAAGGTCCGAGTACATCATTCATTATTCTCATGAAAATAGCAGGAGCATTAGTTAAGCCAAAAGGCATAACCAACCACTCATACAATCCCTGCTTTGTTTTGAAAGTAGTCTTCCATGCATCTTGTTCTGCAACTCTGACCTGATGGTATCCACTATGCAAGTATAGATTGGAAAAATAAACAGCTTCTTTCAATTGATCCAATAGATCATCTATGCGAGGAAGGGGATAAAGATTTTTGATTGTTATCTTATTTAGTGCTCGGTAATCAATGCACATTCTCCATGAACCATAATTCTTTCTCACCAAAACGATTGGTGACCCACATGGCAATGTGCTAGGTCTGATGAACCCCTTCTCGAGCAACTCCTGCACCTGCTTCTTGATTTCTGCATTCTCTAAAGCGGACAACCTATACATTCCAATGTTAGGCAATTGAGCATCTTGCTGAAAAATAATATCATGCACTATTTCCTTTTTGGGTGACAGACCTTTAGGTTCTTGAAACAAGATATCATACTCTGAAACAACTTTTTCTAAATCAGCTTGCTGTTTAGCATCACAACCCTCAAATGCATTGGTTTTATTAGGTTTATTTTCCTTTACAACCATTAGTAAGAATTGTTTGCATGAATTTATCATTCATTTCATTTTCCCTGAGTTTATGAGAGTATAATTATTCTTGAGCTTATGAGCTCTTACAAAGTATTCAATTCCATCTTTAATGAGTAGATACTTGTTCTCAGCTCTATAGAACATAGCTTTTCTGTCATACAAGTAAGGACTTCCTAAAACAATTCCACATATATCCAAAGGAATTATGTCTAACTCAACCTCATCTACAAATGCTGACCCAAAAGAAAACTTGAGTTTGCATTGTCTAGTCACTTGTAGTTATGCTTTATCATTTAACCATCCTAATGGGTATGGTTTCTTATGAGGTGTAGTTAGTAATCCCAACTTCTTTGCAATTTCTTTAGAAATTAAATTTACTTGTGAGCCACTATCAAACAAAGTATCAATCTTTTGATGTTTGGAAATAACTCGAATATGGAAAAGCTCATGTCTTTTTCTATCACTTTCTTCATCAATAGTAGATTGTGCAAAATTACTAGTAGATGCTTCAAAATTCTTAACTTTTATATCTATGGATGCAATGGTTGTTTCATCTCCCGAGTCTGACCCCAAATCTTTCTGAATAGTTGCAGCAGTCTTCTTCTTCTTGCCCTCGAACTTCTTAGGTCTCAGCTCCGGATGCAGAATCCAATAGTGCTCATCATCATGCCCATCCTTCTTACAGTGAGTGCATGAAGCCTTGCTTTTTTGTGCAGTGTTAGCCTTCCTTGCTTTCCATTTCTGTTTTCTTTTCTCCTTATTCTTGCTTGCAGTGGGTTGGGATGATCCCCCAACTTCTAGATTTCCATTCTTTCCTCTAGCTTCTAGATGAGTAGCTTGTACAGATACCTCATCTATACTAGTGGGATTAAACATGAGGATAGTGTGTCTCATGTAGCTGTGTAGACCACCGATGTACTTCAACAGAGTCTCAGGTGAGTCTAATGAGATTCCTAGAATCAATGCTCTCTTTCTAAATTCTTGGGTGTATCCTTGTACACTTTGCCCTTTCAACTGTCGAAGAGTTTGCCAGCTCATCATGGCTTGCTACATGTAGGCCAATGGATAGAACTGCTTTTTGATTGCAGAAACAAATTCACTCCAGACAGAAATAGTCTTACCATGTCTCTTCATGTTAGCTTGGGTCCTGCCTTCCCACCAAACTAGGGTAGTGCCTCCAAGATATAGGCTTGCCAGCTGAATCTTGCTCTTGTTTGAATCAATACTCTGCACTCTGCAATAAACATCAATTTGTCTAATCCAATTGTCCAGCTTTTCTGCATTCAACTCTCCATCATATACTGGTAAATCAAATTTAACATCTAGTTTAATCAAAGATGCCTTCTTTTTATGTTCAGGGCTATTAGGGGGTGTGAGAAAACTTTCCTCTTTCCCCTTGCCTTTTTAGTGGTCATGGAGGAGAGACTCATCTTCTCCTTTGTCTTGTTTGGAGCCTGATGAATCTTCATCCATGTGTTTCCTAAAGTCCTTATACATTTCCTCTACCATGGACCTTATGGCTAGGAAACTATCTATGAATTGAGGGTTTGGCCCCACAGAACCTTCCTCTGACATTGTCTTCTGAGGATAGATTCTTCCAATTTTAGGATTAGCTCTGACCAACTCTCCTTCTCCTAATTTGAGATTTGATCTAGTTAGCATTCAATAGCTAAATGTAGCACAAGCTTGTCTAACCTAAACAACTTAGAGCTCTGATACCACTTGATCTGAAAATCACTTGTGAGTGATATCAGTTAATTAATTAATGAATGAAGGTATTACAGACTCATGTGCTGGTGTGCATGTCTATGTTATCTTAGGCAATAGATCGATAAGATTGAAAAATACACAGTGTATGTAAGCAAATACATAAACACAACAATTTAATAAGGAGTTCACCCAATCCTCCTGGGCTACGTCTCCGGTCTAGCTTTCAGTGGTGGCCTTTTCTTATTGTGTCTTTAAGTAGAGTTTTTACAATGAGGAGCTCAATTTGAGTCTCCTGGAATAGATGATGCTTAGCAGGGTGGTATTTGGATTCCCCAAGCCACTAGAGTGCACAGACTCCCCCTTACTAAGTCTCGGCCTTAACTGGTTTTGATGGGATGAGTCTGATTTGGTACTCAGTTCCCAACAGATATCCTCTTAGGGATTACTTGAATCTCTCAAGCCTTCTGTCCGCTCGATGCTACCTTAGCTCTATAGGTCATCTCGGCTCTCTGTTCTCTGCTTCTTGCTTCCCTCTGTTCTGTCTCTCTGTCTCACTGTTTCCTTGTTCTCCCTTCGCTTATCTCTATTCTCTGTCTGTGCGTGGCTTAAAGCCAATTTATCTCTTGATTATTTGCTTCCTCTTCCATCCCTTCAGTTCGCCTGCCTTTGTTCGCTTGGAATTCCCTACCTCTGCATCATCACCATTGTGTAACGTCTCACAGGGAGGTGGCCACTTGTCCCTTCGTGAATTGAGCGCCAGCTCTTCCTCAAACGGTTCGGTATTTCAGTTACTCTGTGAAATGATCCATTCACCAAATTAGCGGTCAACTTAGACTTAAAATCGTCATATGTCATAGCTTAATTCTCCCTTTGATTCTGGTTTCCCATCGGGCGTAATCTCCGCCGTTAGATTTGGGGCCTCCAGATCCTATGGTTATTGCTCTTATCACGCGGTTGACTTGCTCGAACGTTAGCCCGCGATGAGTGCGGTTTTCTCTCTCATCCATTGGACATGTGTCATTCAGTGAATGGAATTGCTGGGTCTTCGGCCAAACCTGCTTACCACCTGAAACGCCTTCGATATAGGCTAGTTTTGGAGTGCGGGACCCGCATGTCGCTTTAGCACTTTTCCCATGGTTTCTCGGTTTTCCCTTGTGACTGAGCGCTCGGGATTTTCCTTCTCGAGGGGTTTTGCGCAGCGATGCATGATTAGCGCTAATCGCACATCAGAAATGGCCTCCGTTTTCTAATCTAGATTTCCCAATTGCTAGTTTGCACCACTGCGCGGTCTCCATGGGCCTCGGTTAGCGCGCTTTGACCGAGGTCCTCGTCGTTCCTTGCTGGCTACAAACCACCATTGTCCAGAGGTCCTTCCTGATAGCTCATTATTAACAAACTTTTGAAGTCTGTCATGATTTGATACATTCATAGAACTCTGATAATTTTCATGGATCCAATTCGGATCAATTTTTGTTGTACTTTTGCTATTGTAAAAATCTGCTCAATTTCAAGCTTACTTTTGGTGACAGTTTCATGTAATCCTATTACTATTTTGATAATAAAGATGAGATCCTTTTTAAGTTAGCACTGAGTTACCTCAAAGGGCTAAAGCTCTTGGGTTAGGGCCCAATCCAAGTAGCCAAGCTCCTCTTGTTTGTATTTATATGCTTTGTTTCAGTTTATGGATTAGTCACTGTTAGATGAATTTTTTTTTTGGTTAAAAATAGGTTGCTTTTGGTGATTTAGAAGGTTGTTTCCATTTGTGTTTTCTATAGTAGGTTAAGCAGTGACAAAAAGAAGATTAAAAAGGCTAGCAACAATGCCTTGGCCTCTTTTCCTCCCTTTGGGACCATGAACTGAGGCAAAGATCCTCTTGCAACCCCAAAAACACAGATTTTCCTTCTCCATAGGATTTCTAGTGTTTGAAGTTTGTTAGAAGATTAATGCTTTGCTTTAGATCTTTTTCACTATGCTCATTTCTGTCTTTGCAATAAGTCTTCTTCCATGCTCTCTCTCCATGTAGCACTTTTTTCAGCATTTACTTCCATAGCTCATAATTTAGACTAGCTTGATGCAAAATTCTGTTTTTTTGATGTACTCATTTCCTTGCTTGCTTGATCTAATTGGTTGAATTTCAGTTCTTTTGTAGCATATCTCTTCTGATAGTATGTCAGCCTATCAGCCATCACATTCTCTCCCTGATCCAGGCCTTACAGGTCGCCCAAAGTTCACCTCAAATCTGCCTTAGTTTTCTATATTTTCCATAGGATTTCTTCCTCTCTCCCAATCATCTTTCCCTCTCCTAGTGACCCTTGGTGGACCCTAGGTGCCCTAACACATCATCCCAACCTTCACCTACCTTTTCCACCCACTCTCACACCCTCAAAACCTTCAAAACTGCTCTCGGCATCCTCCTGTAGACCTCCTATAGATCCCCTGTGTCCTCCTGTAGATTTTCCTGTAGGCTTTCTTTTGAAGGCTGAGTGTGGGAAAAGCCTCTAGAAGGCCACCCGAGACCTCCTAGGACCCATCTACACCATCCTACATCTCTTCAAACCCCAAAGTCACCCTTCAACACCACCTATTCGCTTCCACCTTCACACACAATAAAATACATGCATGTCAATTTCACATAAAAATACATAAAAATCCAAAAAGATGTTTTTTGCTCATTTACTTCTAGAAATAGCTTGAGTAGATGTTGTTTACTTCCTTGAGTAGGTAATGGCATTCATTTCATGGTTTTCATAGTGCTTTCTGCAAAAGTAGGATTAGTTGGTTAAGTAGGGTTTGCTAGGTTTACTTCACATTTCAGTCTTTTTCCTTTCTGCAATTAGAGTAGCCTCTGTAGAGTAAGCTTTCCTTTCATCACATATAGAGCTTCTTCTAGAATCCATAGAAGTTGGCTTGAGCTCTTAGTGATCTTGTGCCAGCTGACCAAGTGACAACCTGCAGTAAGAAATAGTACTTGTACATACAACACCGTCGCTTCCAAGTTCGTTAAGAACTACCGAGTTGATAAGAGTAAAGTAGCAGCCTAGGAGTTGTAGCATTATTGCTACAATATTGGTGCTCACCACATATGGAACACGGGCCATATCCTCTTCCTCTTCTTGTGTCTTGGGACACTGTTCAGCAGATAAATTTACACCTATAGGAAAAGGAACCTTCACCAGTTCACTATCTTGCATATTAAACCTCTGCAATATTGTCTCGACATACTTCCTCTGGTTTAACCAGAGCTTCCTCTTTGCCTGATCTCTTTTAATTTCCATGCCCAAAATATAGTTTGCAGCACCAAGATCTTTCATGTCGAATTTGGAGGAAAATTGGGTCTTCAAATCTTGGATAATTTCTTTGTCATTTCCAACCAGCAACATATCATCCACATACAAGACCAGATAAATAACATGGTCACCAATTAATTTAAAATACACATAGTGATCTGCTTTGCTTCTGGTGAAGCCAAGTCCTCGTATAAATGTATCAAATTTCTGATACCACATCCTTGGTGACTTTTTAAACCCATACAGAGAATTTTTTAACTTGCATACCAATTCTTTCTTACCCTTCACCGCAAAGCCTTCAGGAAGCTTCGTGTAGATCTCCTCTTCCAGATCCCCATGAAGAAATGTTGTCTTCACATCCATCTGTTCTACCTCAAAATAAAAAGCAGTAGCAACAGGCAAAAGTAATCTAATAGAAGCTACCTTGGAAACAAGAGAAAAAATATCACCAAAATCAATTCCCAACACCTGGGAATAATTGTTTTCTACTAACCAAGCTTTGTATTTCTTCACCTTTCCTTCTACATTTGTCTTCTTCTTGAACACCCATTTGCTACCAATGGGTTTCCTTCCAGCTGGCAACTCTACTAGATCCCAAGCGTCATTTTTGTGCAAAGATGCCATTTCATCAACCATGGCCTCTTTCCAGAGTTTTCCATCCTCTGAATCTACTGCTTCCTTCACAGTTTTGGGATCATCATCAGTAATAGATAAAGCAAAATTTGAACAGAAAGCAGATGGAATATACCTTTCTCGTTGCCTTCTCACACCTGAAGTTTGTGGCTCTTCATCTTTTGATTCCTCCTCTGTTATAGAGCTCGATTCTTCCTCCTTTAGCTCAAACTCTATCTTCTCACATTACTTTGGTTGGAATTCATGTTTAATAACATCCTTCACCTCTCTAAACACCACATCTCGACTGTACACAACCTTCCTTGTTACTAGGTTCCAAAGCTTATAACCCTTTAAACCATCCTTATACCCAATAAAGATGCACTTTTCAGATTTACTATCCAACTTGGTTCGTTTCTCCGTTGGAACATGTACATATGCATCACATCCAAATACCCTCAAATGTGAAAGAGAGGGTTTCTTACTAGTCCATACCTCTTGTGGAGACTTATCCTCCAATGCTGATGAAGGTAATCTATTGACCAGGTAACATGCTATCTCCACCACCTCTGCCCAGAATTCTTGTCCTAACCTAGCACCACTGAGCATGCTTCTTTCCATTTCCATCAACTTCTTGTTCATTCTTTCTGCAACTCCATTTTGCTGAGGTGTATATGGAGTAGTCTTCTACCGTTATCTACCCTCAACACCTTTATCTTCTTCTCTGTTTCGTTTTACACCAGAGCCTTAAATTCTTTAAACCTATCAAAGACTTCAAATTTCTTCTTAAGGAAATATATCGATGTATTCCTTGAGAAGTCATCTATAAATGATACATAGTACATAGACTTATCCAGTGATGGAACCTTCACAGGTCCAAACACATCACTTGGCACAAGCTCTAATATCTGTTTCGCCCTCTTACCTCCAGAGGGGAAACTCACCTGATTCTGCTTCTCATATACACAATTTTCACAGAAAACAAAATCCAGAGAGCTATTACTTATACCTTCTACCATACCTTTACCATGAAGTATTTGAAGGCCCTTCTCTCCAATATGTCCAAGCCTTTGATGCCACAGCATGGTCTTCTCTCCAGAGACCACTAGATTTTCTGCTCCACTTTCAGGAACCACAGAACTGTTTCACCCATCAACAATAGTGCTACCTTGCAGCTTGTACAGAGTTCCAATCCGAACTCCCCGCATCAATACCAGTGCTTCTCGAACCATCTTGCTGGTATCCTTCTCAAACACTATTTTTACACCTGCATCATCCATCTTGCTTACAGAAATCAGATTTCTTGCCAATGCAGGAATATGCAGAACACCTGAAAGTGATCTAACCCTTCCACCTTGCAACTTCAACTTTACTTTTCCACTACCAACGATTCTAGCCTTCCTATCATCCCCTAAGAAGACATCACTGCCATCGTATTTCTCATACTCACAGAACCACTCTCTATGGGGAGTGAAGTGAAAGGATGCACCTAAGTCAATCAACCATGCCTCATTATCTACATGTGTACTTGAAGAAGCCAAGTACACATCACCACCTTCATCTGAGGCAGTTTTCACTTCTGCAGAAGGAGCATCATTAGATCCCTTTCTTTTATCGGGAGCTTTAGATTTACAGTCCCTTTTGTAGTGATCTTCCTTTCCACATTACTAGCACACCACCTTTATAGGTTTTCCTGGAGATTTAGATCTTACACTTGATGGCTTATTTTTGTTTCTATTCCGTGACCATCCTCGTATAGACAAGGCATCACCATTCTGGCTCTCCATATTTTTCCATCTCATCTCCTTTGTCAGCAAGGATGAGAATATTTCATCAAACTGCAAGGTAGTTGCATTGCTACCTATTGCAATAACCAGACTATCCCACGAATCTGGTAGAGAACACAACAAACTAATGAACTTATCTCCATTTGAAATTTTGATATCAACAGACGATAACTAACTTACCACAGTATTAAACGCATTCAGATGCTCTGTCACCGAGTCTCCATCTTTCATGCTCAGGTTATATAGTTTTTTCCATAGGAATAGTTTATTCACTAGAAACTTAGATTGGTACAAAGTCCCTAACTTGTCCAACAAAGCCTTAGCCATAGCTTCCCCTGATACATTCAACAATACTGAATCTGAGACACACAATCATATTGTGCTCTTTGCCTTCCGATCTAACTTCTTCCATTCTTCATCGGACACTCCCGTTGGTTTAGTACCCGGATCTACTGCGATCCACTGATCTTTATCCACCAACATATCCTCCATCTTAAGTTTCCACAACTCAAAACTCTAACCATTAAATTTCTCGATCTCTATCTTTCCACTGCTTGCCATCTTCTTTCACCACCAGAATTGATCTTGCAGATCTCCCATTGAACAGGGTCTACCATAGGCTCGAGTGAAACCCCTCAGCAACAAAGACATCCCCTTGAAGCCAAAATAGCTCTGATACCAAATGTAGGTTTTAGCCCCGTACAAAAATTACCTGCATACAAATTCTAAAACACAGAAAATAAACAATGCGAGAGCATAACACATAAAACACATATACACAAAGATTTTCCCCTGGATCCCAAAACCGAGACTACTAGCTTGATTTTTCATTATGTTCCTTTCAAGGTTATAATACATATTTATACATGCTGAAGCATCCAATAACATGGACCAAAAACCATCACGTGCCAAACCATGTGCGAAAATCATGCACAAAACCATAGGTAGGTCCACCCAACCTAACATAAGGTCCAAAACTAGGTTACCTGCACCCCTCAAACCCCTTGTGACTCCCCACACTATGCAATTGGCGCAACGAAGGAGGGGATCTGCCCCCCTCCTAACCCCCCGGTTAATTACATGGTCTAGTCGTGGAAAGAATATAACACAACCCAACAATTGGAATCCAACTAAGGAAGAAATTGAAGGTTGGTTGGACAAAAGAATTCACGAGTTCGCGGCGTAGGAGAACAGGAACCCGCGATTGTCAAAAGAAGAGTGGTTAGACTGCTACTTGTACACAGAGATCCATGAAATCTTCTTCGCGTCCTTCCCTATTGAGCTATACGAGTGGATTGCGAAACTAGCAGATAGCCAAGGAAGGTGGAAGCTTGACGGTCCTATTGTGTGGACCCCAGAGTTAGTGCAAAGGTTGGAAGCATCAGAGGATAATATCATGGGCACCATTGATCATTGGATCGATCGTATTATAGGAGGATTCATTACTAATTTCGCGGTTCACACCTTAGTTAGCTACAGCGAGGTAGAGCGACAAATTCTCAAAGTACCGTGAGGTAAGTACGTAAAGTCTTTGAATACTTGGATTAAAATGTTATTGTGCAAAAAGAGGGTTATGCAGTTACCTTGATGTTCGGGGCTATGGGAAGTGGAAAAGCTTATAGGAACGAAGGAAATAAGGGACCAGAAACTAGCCCCTTGATTTCACCTCCGTGAGGGGACGAGGAAGAGCTCGCAAAGGTCTTACTGCGAAGTGTGATCCACTTGATAAGACAAGGAATTCTATGAATACCAACTCCACCCACACCGCCACCAACTTCACCACCATCACCACAATCCTCACCCTCGCCCACTCCATCACCACCGCGATTCAATATGGCAAGCACAATGAAGTTGCCTGTGTTCAAAGGTTTAGGAAATGAGGATCCAGACCAATTTTGGTTCGTGGTAAGGGCTGTATGGGAAGTGCAAGGAGTTACAAATGACAATATAAAGAAAGTGACATTGGTTAGTGCCTTGCAGGACCTCGCACCGACCTGGTATATTAAACACTCCAATGATAATCCAAATGCTAGAATCATGGATATCCAAGCAGTGCTAAATAGAGAATTTAGCAAGCCTAAATCTGAAGGGCAGTCAATCATTGGATTTAAAGAGATCACGATGCGACCAAGCGAGACTCCTTGGGAGATGGATCAGAGGTTGAAATGTACGATTCGTGAAACTAATATGAATCTGACGGATGGAAAACATCGCGAGTGGTTTGTAGCTTCGCTAATGCCATGTTTAAGGAGTGCGTTATCACAGCAGAAGATAACGACTCAGGCAGAAGCCTTGGAGATTTACATGAGGCTGCATGAGACCCCAATGCAGGATCCTAACTTAGGAGTTTAGAAGATCCATGCATAGTTGAAGAATTTATGCCTTGAGATGCAGAGTCTGAAACAAGAGAGGACAACTCGACCAGAAGTGCTCGAAGAGGTATGGTGAGTAAAATGGAAGGGTCAGGGTCATGACAAGGACCACTGCCTAGTTTTGAGAAATTACCTCGCAGGAGGAGGATTGATGCCCTTAAGGCTGGAAGTGCAAGTAGGACGTAGCATGGTGCCTACTTTATGGTGCACGATTTGTCAAATAGCAGGAAAACATGCCATAGACAATTGTCACTTGTTACAAAAGTATATGCAAAATTCGCAACAGTTGTTCTGCAACTTTTTTAGATCAGTGGGACATGATGAGCGCACTTGCAGAAGCTATGAGTTAATGATGGATAGAAATCCAACCTACAGAGTTCAGGCCGAAACGTAGCCCCTTGAACAAAATGAAGGAATGGTGCGAACATGATTTCAGGGGCGCGAACAACGCTGAGGCGGAGGAGGACCTGGAAGAGGTCATAGAAAGTTGATATGCTACAATTGTGGAGGGCCAGGACATTATTCCCGCAATTGCATGAATCCAATGTGCCCATCATGTTTGTATTGCACAATGTTTGATCATGAGAGGGAAGATTGTCCTACGTTGATAGCTAGGATATGCGACAAAGGAGCGCTACCGCCTCCCCTGACTCATAACCTGCAGATGATGAGGTCTAAGCTGTGCGAGGAAGATCTAGATGTGAACATTGTGCTCCGAAGTGGAATCACGACAGGAGATGACAAAGGAAAACAACCAGAAGATAGTACTTGGGTTCACAAAGCTCTGTGAAAAGAAGTAGAATTTGATTTGGAGCACACTCGAGAAACCTTCATGGAAGCTAAGAACAACTTAGCTGATGCATCCACTTCAGGAAGCAAAGATAAACCGGAGCTAGAGATAGACCCATCTATGATCACAAAGTTCCTGGAAACATGTATTAAGTTACTGTGCGATAGTAAGGTGGTGAAAGGTTTATAGGAACTCATCAACAGATGCGCTGGGACCGCACCAGGAGAACTGCACGTAGTCCCGAAGATCGGAAAGCATAAGACAAGAATGGGAAGAGAGATGAGACTAACCACATAGATCGGAGAATATGAGATGGACCAAGAAATTTTGGATTTGGGATCAGATGCAAACGTTCTGCCGAAGTAGACATGGGAGTGAATGGGGCGACCTACATTTCAGTGGTCTCCAATTCAGATGAGGATGGAAAACCAACAGAAAATAATACCCATGGGGAAATTGCAGGGAATAACTGTGGATATTGAGGGAGGAGTGTGCTGGTGGATTTTGAAGTGATAAAGATTGTTGATGATAGAAATCCCTACCTCACACTCTTAGGAATTGACTGGGCCACTGACATGAACGAGGTAATCAATTTGAAGAAGCGCAAAATGATTTTTGAAAAGAAGTCACTGCACATAATTGTACCCCTAGACCCTGCTGAAGGATTGCACTATACTCAGCCGATGCGTGGCTATGAAAGTGATGATGATTTGGAATGCATCTATAAGATAACAGCATGAGACCAGGACTGGGTGAATCCCACCGCGGATGGGTGGATTGCATGGGAGCATGAAAGCTCTTGTACTTCATATTCAGATGAAGAAATAGAGTGATGGCAGAATCGATTACATGAGGTAACTACACTGAATTGTAATATGATGACAAGGTCGCTACGCTGCATATCGACAAAAGTAAGAGACCTGCCTACTTATGATGGCCTAAGTGAGGTAGATACCTTCTTGGATAAATTTGAAAGAGAGGTGCCTAAAAAGCAACGATTCCAGGCCTTGGATTGGGTACTGTGCGCTACGCTCGCGAGATGGTGGGGTACACACAAAGGGAGCTTTGACGACTGGCGCAAATGTAGGAGAATGATGCACACACGATTTGGGAAGCCTAAGGTGTGACTGACAGATAAGTATAATGGATAGGATGGTTCGCATACGCATCTGGCCAGGAGGATGTAGGCCTATGGAAAAGAGCCCCAACCTGCGCGGATGCACATGTACTCCACGCTGAAAGACCTGGTCAATAAGCGTGTGTTGGGGGGACAAAGGTGCAAATGGCTCTTAATGTTGGGAAGACATTATACAGGAGGAGATATCACACAAAAGATTCTACGCACAGAGGCGCTCAACAAGGTGTGCAACGCGCTAAACAAGGTATGCAATGCGCAGCGAAGTGATTGGGACTTGCGCATACTTGCAGTATTATGGGCTTATAGGACGACATGCAAGAAATTGATGGGATAGACACCTTTTAGGCTTGTCTATGGAGTGGAAGCTGTAATGACCATGGAATACATCGTGCCTAGTTTACGCATAACAGTGCTCATAGGTATGACGGATCGCGGAGACTTGGAGGAGAGGCTCGCACAGTTGGAGGAGCTTGAGGAAGAATGATTTTTGGCTGGATTTCACCAGTAGGTCCAAAAGCAACGCGAAAAGGCTTGGCACGACCGACATATTACATTGCGCACCTTCAAGGTGAATGATTTGGTATTGTTGTATGATAGTAAGTTTGATAAATTCCCTAGGAAGCTCAGAATGCATTGGCTGGGACCATATGTTATTAAGGAGATCATAAATGGTGGCGCAGTGTGGTTGGTAAAGTTAAATGGAGAACTCTTCCGAGGAAAAGTCAATGGTAGTCATTTGAAGCCATACACAGGGGGCTTGGCCATTTGACTAGCTAATAGAAGGACAGTCTTAGCGCTCCAGGCAGCTGAAAGGAGGCGCGGGACTATAAACTACTTTGCCCAGGAGCTACACGATGTCAGGACTGCACGCAATAGCGAAGTGTCACAGGGTCCATGACAGTGCGAGGGTAGCTACGCTGTCGCGCGGGTCAGCTAGAAAGTGACTGTTACAATCACTATTCACGATGTGATGTTTGATTTGAGACCAAATGGAGCGGGCGACAGGCATTTAAGGCAAACTTTATGGGCTAGATTCTTGAAAATATACCACCAATTGAGCATTAATGGATCGAATGTGGGGGGAACGGTCGAATTCAAATTCAAAAGGTGCTATAAATTACAAAGGGCTATCCAACAAACAACACTTGGCAATTTGAGAAATGAGTTGTTGTGCGCTCAGACATTCATGAACCCAGACTTGTTCAATCTTCTGAAGGCAAATTCGTTGCTTGAGCAATTACCCGAGATGTTGAGAGAATTGTGGAATTGCACTATGGTAGCACCTGAAGAAGCCATGGATACCGAAGTAATGACCGCCGAGGAAGCTGCGTAGGCCATTATAGAAGTGGAAGCCCCAGAAAGTGTCGGGATAGTCACAGAAATCCCTAAATCACCGCGCATGCTGAGACCCAAGAAAGACAAGCAGGCCATGGTACCAGTGCGTGTATCACCTAGAAATCCGCTAAGGACTAGGCTCACCATGGAAGAAAAGGGGAAGGCTATCAATTTGGAGGCCGATGAGGAGGAATAATTTGAAGAAATCCTGGTAGAGGAGGAGGATGTAGAAATGGAGGTTGAAACTCAGGGTGCAGATCCTCTTACCAGGCTGTCTGCATATGTTCCCCCGTAGAAGGGTAAAGAAAAGGTTCCCAAAGATATAGATGAGAGCAAGAGTTCTCTGTAGACTCCACCACTCCCTGACGACATTATTTTTGAAGGAGTGCACTTGGGACGAGTGCCCGTACTGAAATTTGAAGACTGGGATTTCGCGGACCATGAGAAGTTCCCACATTTGGCAACCACGCAGCTAATGCGCCATAAAAAAGATGCACCAACTAGACTCATAGAGTTGGAGCCGCGCAAATGGCTGAGAGGAGTTGAGGAATTAGGGTTGCTAAAACTGCTCTAGGTGCCGCATTACCATTGTACCCCAATAACCATTTTTGTCATTAGGCAACTGCTCTGCCTGGTAGATGATGGGTGCTTATGGCTGGAGGAGCCCATCCCCATCACAGACCATTTGATTCACAGAATTACCTAGCTCCCTTGCAAAGGGGAGGACCCAGCGAACATTTTAGAAGGGAAGGGTGATGATTTGGCCATCGCAGAGGCCATGAAGAAGAAGTTTAAGCTGGAGAAGAAGAAGAGAGGGTACGCCATTTCCAGCATCAACAACCCTGCGGTTAAAGTCATGACACAGATATTGGTAGGGAAGGTTATGCGAAAGTGCCGCGCGGATGAGGTGCCCGTGCCGGTGGTTGCACTAGGAGCATAATCTGGAGAAGGGGTCCAGTTCAACTGGGAAAAATATTTATCTAGAGAGTTCCTTGAGAATTGCCGCGAGGCACATGAGCAGGGAAATTTTTTTCACTATGCATGGCTTCTGTTGTCAATAGTACTAGTGGCATGGGAATTGCCCAAAGATAGCCAGTTGCCGACGATCGCGCATGACCTTCTGGAGGCAGCAAAATATGCTTCACTATGGGCAACCAGGGATGCATAAAGGATAAGGGATAACAAAATATTTTGGGTATTCATGGAGATGAACATCAGAATGGGGATTAATCGCAAGCTGCGGTTATTGCCCACAGTGAACAACAGTCTGCGGAGCTTCTCGAAGTTCAAGGTAGATTTCCACCATGTCTACATCACGGTGTGGAAGGACCCTGCAAAGACGTGGCACAAGCTACCCTATTTGGCGACCGATGATGTCATCTTCACGGTCCTTGAGTCGCAGCTATCAGAGTGGCATGCTCCAACTGTCTCCGCAGTGGAAGCAGAGAAGTTCGCCACACAATGGAAGAAGGAAGAGGCAAAACTGTGGATGGAGCAGTTGGTAGAGGAGCGTAAGAAGGAAGAAGAAGCGGCTAAGGCCTAGATGGCGCGCAACGATGTGAAGTTGGTAGAAGAGCAGCAAAAGACCGCAGAAGAAGAGCACCAAGGACAAAAATCACCTTCACCTGAGCCAGAGACTGATACAGAGCAAGGTGGCACAAACCCATAGACAATGTCGACCCGACTAAAATGTCCACTCCCAGAGAGCAGGTTTCGGCAACAGTCCACTGAGTGCAGATTGAGGTCTCACCCGAAGTTGTATGGGAGGGTGCTAGAACTAGGTTCCCACACCCTAGATATGTCTGATGGTTTTAAGCGGTTCGCGGCTTGACCTTGCGCGCATGTCACTACGTGCACTTACCCGTACCTTGCAACTTGAGATGTTGCCTTCGCGCAACCCTACTTGGGGGCCAAATGCTATTATCACCCAATGCCGTACTAGTATTCCTCGGTTAGTTGATTAACTTAGCTTATTTACATGTGTAAAGCATAATTAGCTTTATAATTCATTCATACAAGTGCACATAGTAAATAAACAATATAATTGCAATTCATATCAACAAACAATAACCCAAGAATGGATACACAGATTTAAGGTAAAAATTCTCTATATTATTATCTTCCTTTGGTTACAGACTCAACTCTGCCTTGTGCACTCAACTGCAGGGGTCCGCGCACTCAGCTGTGGACAAATAGGCCTCTACGCACTTAGCTGCAGAGCCTTCTCCTACACTACGACCCAAGGCACACTTTACACTTTCCCTGTGCTTCTACTTCTTTATCTCATACTTCCTTCGATGCCTCTTTACCACTTACAACCTTGCTTTATTTATACAATCCCATGGTCCGCGGACCATGGGTAGGCCGACATTATAGTACAAGATTAGTGCGGAAAACCCTATGACTCTAACATACTTCCGTGCTCATAATTCGCGGAGCTTTACAACCATATTAGACCAAAACTTGGGCTTTGAGCCCCAAAACATGTCGTGGGGGGATTCCATGCCCAATAGGCCCCCAACACAAACATCATGACTCGCCCTCAAGTCACTCTATTGGTGCGACAATCTTGGCATGGAGTTCCTCCAACTATCCTCACACTGTGCTAATGTCGGCAACGCACTGAGCCACTGCTTGCTGGATCTATTGCATCCTCTGCTCTGAGACCTCTGTGTATGAATTGTTTCCATACATCTGTACTGATATCTATTGCATATTCTTATAGTCCCATGGCTTTTTCTGGCTCTCCAGAGTGTGAAGACTGTACTTTGGCCGGCTAGTCAAATAGCCGGCCCACCTGTGTAGGGCTTCAAGTGGATGCCATTTACTTTGCCTGGGAAGGGTTCTCCATTGAGTTTGACTAGCTGGACCACACCTCCATCTGTGACCTCCTTAACCACATGTGGTCCCATCCAATGCATTCTGAATTTGCCCAGAAATTTTTCAAACTTACTGTCATACAAAAACATTAAGTCATTTACCTTGAAGGTGCACAACTTGATATGGCGATTGTGCCAGGATTTTTCACGCTGATTTTGTACCTGCTGATGAAAACTAGCCAAGAACCAATCTTCCTCAAGTTCTTCCAATTGTGCGAGTCATTCCTCCAGGGCTTCGTGGTCTGTCATTTTGGTTAGTGCGGCTATTCGTAGATTGGGTATGATATATTCCATTGGCATGACAGCTTCCACACCATGAACTAACCGGAAAGGGGTTTGTCCCGTCAATTTCTTGCACGTTGTCCTGTATGCCCATAGCACTGTAGGTATGCGCAGGTCCCAATCACTTCGCTGCACGTTGCACACTTTGGTTAGCATAGTCTCCAGTGTTTTGTTACATGCTTCTACAATCCCACTAGATTGTGGGTGATATGGTGTACTATTTTGATGATACAACTTGAACTCTTCTCTGAGTGCGCTGATGGTTTTGTTTAGGAAATGGGTTCCGAGATTACTCATTAAAATTTTCGGACAGTCAAATCGTGTCAACACGTTTTCAAACAAAAACTTCACAGTCGTAGCGGCCGTGAAGTCTTTGACTGACTGTGCTTCCACCCATCGTGTCAGGTACTCCGTCGCGGTGATGATGTAGCATGTGACCATCTTTCCCTGAGGTTTGATAGGTCCCACAAAGTCTATTTCCCATTTGTTGAATAGTTGTAGTGTCATTTGTGGGTTCAATGGAATCTTGTCCCTTCATGATGGCTTTCCGGTCCTTTGACATATATTGCAGGCCTTACAGTGTGCTTTTGAATCTTGGTGAAGGGTTGGCCACCATAACCCTGTGTGAAGAATCTTTTGTGCGGTTGCACGTCCTGCATAGTGTCCTCTTACAGCACCCCCATGTGCTTCCACGAGGATCTAAATTTGTTCAAATTTAGGTACGTACCTTCGTAATATCTCATAATTTCCCATTTTGTAGAGGTGCCCTGCGATGACAGAAAAGTCCACCGCGTGCACCACCAATTCCTTCTTCCATTGGATGGAGTATTCCTTCGGCACAGTCCCTGTTGTCAGAAAGTGGATTATATCTTCGAAGTGCCCGTCCACGACACGCATTTCAAAGCACTATGCATCAGGTAATCCTTCCTCCAAACTACTAAGTTCCTCGCCCGTCTCAATACACGACAAGTGATCTGGCCCTGCGTTCAAGCATCCTGGTTTGACTACGACCTCAAAGTCATATTCTTGGAACAATAAGAGCCACCTACATATGCACCCGCCCAACACAAGCTTATTGACCAAATATTTCAGTGCGGAATGGTCTGTATACATCTTAAAAGGTTCTAGCAAATAATGTCGGTATTTTTGGAGCACGTACACCATCACAACCCCTCGCGCTTGGTTGTGGAATATTTCTTCTCGGCTTAGAAAAATCTACAACTTACAAACGTGATAGGGTGATCCAAGCCCTCTTTGCCCTCTTGTGTGAGCACTTCTCCCACCGCGATACACGATGCATCAACATGGACATGAAACTCCACATCCCATTTTGGGAAGATCAGGATTGGAGCGGAGGCCAATTTCCCCTTTAGGACTTCCAAGCTGTTCATGCAATCATCATTCTAGCAGAATGTGACATCTTTTTGCAATAGTTTCTCCATTGGCGTGGTGATTTGGCCATAGCTTTTGATGAACTTTCTGTAGTATCCTGTGTGTCCCAAGGTAGTGCACAACTTTTTAACACATCGTAGTGCTTCCAAATTTAGAATTACTGTAATATTCGCAGGGTCCACCATCAGTCCCTGTTTGCAGACCACGTGTCCCAATAGGTTTCCAAAGGGAACGAGGAATGTGCACTTCTGAAGGTTCACCACAATCTTGTGTCGTTGGTAAGTATCCAACATCAAGCGTAAGCTTGCTACATGGTTCTTAACTAATCAGAAGACAGTCCAATCATCCAGATAGACCTCCAGGAACTTGTGGATGTATTCTTTGAATGCAGAAACCACGATGCGCAAAAATATGGTTGGCATGTTCTTCAATCCAATTGGCATAACGGTGTATTGAAAGCAACCCAATTCCATTGCGAAGGTCATCTTTCTCCTGTCTTCCGTCGAGATTTTGATCTGGTGGTACCCTAAGAACCCATCCGTAAACGAGTATGCTTCTTGTCCACCAACATTTTCCAATACTTCATTTGTGAACGGCGTCGGGAATGGGTCATGTACATAGGCATCATTCAGCTTCCTGAGGTCCATGCATATTCTTATTTCGCCCTTCCGCTTCTTTTCTTGTACTACCATAGGGCTCACCCAGTCGGATTCTTTCACTGACTCAATAATTTTGGCTGCGAGCATTTTGTATAATTCTACGTGGACCTTTTCCTTGTGCTTCGGATTCAACTGGTAAGGCCTCTGTTTGACTAGTTTTGCATCCGGTTTTAGGGTGATCTTCATCATCCCTAAGTCTCCAGCGATCCCTTTTAAATCCATAATTTTGGTTAGGAATAAGTCTTGGTATTCATGGAGTAACTCAACAACCTTATCCACCATGGCATCATCCCAATAGTCTCCAAGCGTTGCATACTTTGGTTCCACCTTCGTCCTAATGTTTACTTGCTTCATTTTTAGTGGCGTGGTGATGTCGGGATCCTTAATCAATGGTCCTCAAACCTCACGACAGCCTTCCGTTTCCGGAATGTTAATATTTTGTGGATGCTCATCATCCTCCTCAACATTTACATTGTAACACTCCAACGCGCAACTCAGCTGTGTCGCCCATTCTGGCTGAAGCACTTCCATTGGCTCCTGGGGTATTTTGAAGATAACTGCTTTTACTACTTGTAGCGCATCATCAATAGTATCCCATCAATGATATTCAAACGTGAAGGTTAGCAGGAATCCTTCATGCAATATATCCCATTTGCGCGTGCCATGGCGAAGCTCTGTCTCAGTGTACCAATTCATG
Source organism: Pinus tabuliformis (assembly GCA_031772625.1). Classification (NCBI taxonomy): domain Eukaryota; kingdom Viridiplantae; phylum Streptophyta; class Pinopsida; order Pinales; family Pinaceae; genus Pinus; species Pinus tabuliformis. The sequence goes on from CM062809.1 coordinate 302,978,410, forward strand.
GGTATGACATCCAGGTTATGAAAAAACATATGCAGACATTTGGGTTGTGGCTCCTCCCCATAGACCTTGGTCCATTTTGCGAGGTGTGCACATGGATCATCTTGTCCTTCGTACTTGTCTTTTAGCTGCATCCATGGTTTCCCAAATTGTAGGCGCATCATCTTTCTGCATCCCCACCAATCCTCAAAACTCCGTTGATGCGTACCCCACCACCTTGCGGGTGTAGCACACAATGACCATTTCAGAGCATTAAAACAATGTTGTTCTAGCACCTCTTTGTCAAATTTGTTTAGGAAGTCATCCATCACTATCAACCCATCATACATGGTCAAATCCCTTACCTCTGTTGTCACACAGTGCAGTGATCTTACCATCATGTTGCAATTGAGTGTGGTTACCTCGTGTAACCGGTTTTGCCATCATTCTATTTCCTCATCCGAATCCAATGTGCAAGAACTTTCACGCTCCCACGAAATCCTGCCATCCGTAGTTGGATTCAATCAATCCTGTTCCTGGGTGGTTATCTTGTAATACAGTCTAGATCATCATTGCTCTCGTCGTTGCGCACTGGCTCCATGTAGCGCAATCCTTCTGTAGGGTCTAAAGGTACCGCTACGCGCAATGACTTTTTCTCAAAAATCATTTTGCTCTTCTTTAGATTTATCACTCCATTCATATCAGTGGCCCAATCTATTCCCAGTAGCGTGAGATAGGGATTGCCGTCATCAACGATCTCTATCACTTCAAAATCTGCAAGTGCGCTCACACCTTCGATATCTACCGTTATTCCCTGCAATGTTCCCATTGGTAGGATCTTCTGCTAGTTGGCCATTCAGAATTGAATAAGAGATCATTGCAACACAGGCTTGCCCATGCGCTCCCATGTCTGCTTTGGTAGAACGTTCGCATCTGATCCTAGATCCAAAATCACTTGATCCATTTCATATTCCTCGATTCACGCAGTCAATCTCATCTCCCTTCCTGTTTACATTGTGTGCTTCTCGAGCTTCCGGACTACCCACGGTTCCCTTGATCCAGCACATCTAGTGATGAGTTCTTGTAGTCCCTTCATGGCCTTGTTGTCATGCAGCAACTTCATGCATGTCTCCAGAAATGTAGTAAGCATTGATGGGTCCATATACGGTTCTAGTTTGTCCTTACTACCTGAAATGGAGGCCTCCTTGAAGCTCTTCTTAGCTTCCATGAATGTCTCCTTCGCGCGCTCTAAATCGAACTCTGGTTCCTTTGTAGGAGCCTTGTGAACCCAAGCACTCTTTTCGGGTTGCTTGCCCTCATCATCTCCTATCGTAATATTGCTTAGGAGCATAATTTTTAAATTTGGGTCCTCCTCACGCAGCTCAGACCTCATCATTTGCAGGTTCTAAGTCGGGGGAGGCTGGAGTATTCCTTTATCCCGCAACCTCACTATCAATGTAGGGCAGTCCTCTGTCTCATGATCAAACTGGGTATACTATAAACACAATGCTCTCGTCAGATTTGTACAATCATGGGCATAATGCCCTGGTCCTCCACAATTGTAAGAAATTAGGTTTCTGTGACCCCTTCTTGGCCCCATTCCACCTCGACCTCGTCCGCACCCCTGAAATCCAGTGTGTGCCATTCCTGCATTTTGATCGAGGGCTTGCATTTTGGTTTGAAATTTGTAGGCAAGAGTCCGATCCATCATCAGTTCATAACTTCTACAGGTGTGTTCATCATGGCCTACTAATCTGCAGAAATTATAGAAAAACTTCTAGGACATCCACGTATACTTTTGTAATAGGTGACAGTTATCTGTAGCGTGCTTCCCTCCTATCTGAAAAATCACGCACCATAATGCAGGTGTCGCGCCTGATCCTGCTTGTGCCTATGGTCTCAATGGCATTGACCCTCCTCCCTCTAGGTAGTTCACGAAGACTGGATAATGGTCCTTGTCATGCCCCTGGCCTTTGCGTTTTATGCACCATACCTCCTCACGCGCTTTTGGGCGAGTTGTCCTATCCTATTTCAAACTTTGCATTTCCAGACACAATTTTTTCAGTTGCGCGTGGATTTGTTGGACTCCTAGGCCAGGTTCTTGTATTGGGGTCTCGTGTAGTCTCATTGCAATCTCCAAAGCTTCGGCCTGGGTGGATAACTTCTGTTGTGACAGCGCGGTCCTTAGATGCGGCGTTAGTGACGCTACAAACCATGCGTGATGCTGTCCATCCATCAAGGTCATGTTGGCTTCACAAATCATACTCTTCAATCTCTGATCCATCTCCTAGGGGGTCTCGCTTGGAAGCATTGCGATTTCTTTAAACCCGATAATCGATTGTGTCTCTGATTTTGGGCTGCTAAATTCCCTATTTAGTGCAGCCTGGATATCTACGATCCCTGCATTTGGATGGTCATTAGAATGATTAATGTACCATCTCAGTGCGTGATCCTGTAACGTTATTACCAGCATTGCCTTCTTTATATTGTCATCCACAACTCCTTGTGCTTCCCATATAGCTTTTACTACGAACCAAAATTGGTCAGGATCTTCGTTCCCTACTCCTTTGAACACCAACAAGTTTATCGCGCTCGCCATATTGAACTATGGTGGTGGCGGAGGTGGTGTGGGAAGAGGTGGTATGTGCAGAATTTGCTGCCTTATTAGACTGATCACACTTCTTGGTGAAAATTTCACGAGGTCTTCCTCGCTTTCTCGTCTAGGTGAAATTAAGGGGCTAGTTTCTATCTCTGCACTACCTTTGTTTCTATAGATCCTCCCACTTCGTGTAGCCCCAAACATCAATTTATTCGCATAACCCGCTTTTCACATAGTATCATTTTAATCCAAGTGTTCAAATATTTGATGTACTTACCTCGCGGTCCTTTGAGGAAGTGTCGTTCCTCCTCGCTGTAGTTGACTGACGTTTCTATCGCGAATTCGGTGATAAACCCCCCTATAATTTGATCAAGACAATGGTCCACAACGCGCGCGATATTATATTCATATGCTTGTATTCTGCACACCAATTCTAGAGTCCACACAATCGGTTTGTTGAGCCTACACCTTCCCTAAATGTCTGCTAGCTTTGCGATCCACTCATACAACTTAGAGGGGAAAGATGCAAAGACAATTTCATGGATTTCTGTATATAAGTAGCACTCTAACCACTGTTCCTTTGATACCCACGAATTCCTATTTTCCTACGCCGCGAACTCGTGAATTTTTCTGTCTAGCCACCCTTCAATTTCTTTCTTTGTCGGACTCCAATGACACGACATTAGACATCCCTTATGCAGATCTCGGTCCCAGTAACGGAACCATTTGTTGGCTTTTTGGGGCCTGACCCAGGTTCGGAGTTGATTTAGCTAAAAAAATACCGGTACTACTGGTCCTTTTGGCAACAGTTCACAGAGCACGGATTGAGGTCTCACTCGAATTAGTATGGGAGGGTGCTAGAACCACGTTTCTGAACCTTAGAGATGTATGATGGTTTTAAGTGGTCCGTGGTTCGACCCTGTGCACACGTCGCTACGCGCACTTACCCGTACCTCGCGGCCTGAGATGCTGCCTTCACGCAGCCCTTCTTGGGGGCCAAATGATGTTATCACCCAATGCTGTACTAGTATTCCTCAGTTAGTTGATTAACTTAGCATATTTGCATGTGTAAAGCATACTTAGCAATATAATTCATTCATACAAGTGCGCGTAATAAATAAACAGTGTAATTGCAATTCATATCAACAAACAATAATCCAAGAATAGATATACACATTTAAGGTAAAACTTCTCTTTATTATTATCTTCCTTTGGTTATAGACTTGACTCTGCCCTGCGCACTCAGCTGCGGACGACTAGGCCTCTCCGTACTCAGCTGCAGAGCCTTCTCCTACCCTACGACCCAAGACACACTTTACACTTTCTCTGTGCTTCTACTTCTATATCTCATACTTCCTTCGATGTCTCTTTACCACTTAGAGCCTCGCTCTCTTTATACAATCCCATGGTCTGCGGACCATGGGTAATCTGACATTATATTACAAGATTAGGGCGGAAAACCCCATGACTTTAACATACTTCCGCGCCTGCAATTCGCAGAGCTTTACAACCATATTATACCAAAACTTGGGCTTTGAGCCCCAAAACATGCAGTGGGGGGATTCCATGCCCAACACCCTCTTACCCTCATGGAAAACCCCTTTGTAAGCATTGGATGTATCAGGTGTAAGCATCTACAAAACAAAGGAAGTATCAACATGTTTATTTCTCCATTGTAGGTAAAGAAAAAGCGCAGTAAGAAGATATCGAGGAAGAAAGAAGAAATTAAAGAGGAGTGTCTTCTAGATTTGTGCAGTCAAGATACGGGTAGAGGAAAGGTAAATAAGAGGATGAAAGGTAATGTTCCTGTTTGGATTCATCAAATAAAGACATGGAAGAAAAAAGAGGATAATCTATTCAGGAGGAGTAGATCCTTAGTTTCTCTTCATTGAAGAAATATATTAACTTCAAGTGAAGCCCAAAGAGTCATATGTGGGCATAAAAATGAATTAGACATAGAGGTGCATCTGAACGATTGGAGGTATGGTCAAGTCCCTTTATTGAGTAAAAATATGAATTTTCTTGTTTCTATATCAATAATGCAGGAGAAAAGAAATTGCAGTTAGCAAGGTTACAAGGGGAGTACACAAAAGTATTTTATGTTGTGAGAATAAGAGGAGTTGCAATAGAACTGTGGAGTAATAAGGAATCCAATGTTTTAAATAAGGTCCATAGGATCAGTCCTTGGGTAGAAGAAAAGAGGCCATAGAGAAGAAGAGAGCATTAGCTCAGGGGGAGCTGCTTTAGTAGTAGTATAAAACAATGATATTTACCCCGAGGAAGAATTTTTGTTCAAGAAATGAAAGGCTTTCATATTGGGTGAAATAACCTTATTTCATTTAAGTTGTGAATTTGATTATGCCTAGAAATCTTGTGTTTGTAAACATAATTGGTACAAGATTTTCATGTTCCTTAATTTTCAATTGGTATTGTTATGTCAATTGGTGGTATTGGTTCATGTGGAGTAACTTTTTGTGTGAATGGACATTTATTTTTGAGGAGTCACAGAAGTTTTCCAGGTACATTTTCCAAACCATATCAATCATTGGTACACTTGGTGTTTATTTTTAACAACACTCCCTGGTTGTTAATGCATGATATTAGGGGGAGATAAGTTTATGGTCTATTTGTTCAAGGAAAGTGAGGACGGCAACTCAAGCATTAATAGAGGAAGAGTAATCCAAAATGCATCTCTATAATTGGTATTTGCAGCAACAATAATACCATGTTCAATTTTGATGGATACCTAGATGCATTGGAAAATACCATAGGGTGTTTAGAACTAGATGAAAATTCAAGGAAGAGATGATATATGTTCAGGGGGAGCATATCATATATGTCTAGTTCGTAAAGAAACAACAATATATGTCTAGTTCGTAAAGAAACAACAACTACAAGAAGACACGAGGAGACATTTTGATAATGATTGGTTTTATAGGTGTCTTCGCCCATGATGGTGTAGTTGAGTTTGGATGACAAACTTCAAGTGCCTTGTCAATGAGATATCAACTTGATCCTAATAAATTATTTGAAAGGGGGAGAGAAAGAAGTTTGTAGCCCTTTTCTATTGATGTCAAAGTGGGAGAGAGATATATTGATGGCTCATGTAGGGAAGAAAAATATTAATGAAATACATTCATTGGATGACATTGTGTTTACTAGATGTAGCATGAAGAGTGACCATCAATGATGAGGTGTTTCCATCAATGCTAAAGGGGGAGATTGTTACACAATTGGCATTGTGAGGATAACAGGTGGCATCAAGTGTGTTGGAATTGATGTCAGTTGGGCTAGCATTCATGCCAAATGCATAGTGTGTTTAGAATTGATGAGCATGGAGTGTTAAGCTTAAAGGGAGTCTTCTAGATGTTGCATCCTTTCGTAGATAACTATCATAATAATAAGTTAAATAAAGAAGTTAGAAATCTTATAACTATGGTGGTTAGGAGGCTTAAGCTTTGAAGGGATTTTTTCCTTAGAAATACCAGCTCATATGCTTGTAGAAATGGCATAGTTGGATAACTCTCAAAAAGTTTTTTCTAATGGTATATGAGAGCATAAAAAAATCATAAGGATGAAGGATTTATGGCCGGTCAAAGTATGCAGACCAAAAGGTCAACAAGCAAGGTTCCAGGGCTCAAGGTTCCACCTCTCCCTTGTGTTTTGTGCGAGATTTGTTTGTTAAATGAATTTAAAACTTAGGTGGATTTTGGAGTAAGGTTAGGCTACATAAAAAATCTATAGAGTGAAAATATACTCGACCCCTGACCGCTGTCTAAGGCATAGTCAGGCCTTTGGCCTAGTCGGTAGGTTGACCCAATTGGGAGGTTTTGGTAGGGGTTCAAAAGATCAACCCTTGATTCTTAACCTATGTGGGATAAACTATAGGTGGGAAGAATTAATTGGTTTTAAAGGGTGTTAGGTGGAACCACTTGGAAGAGGCCATGTGGCCTCAATGGCATTAGCACATGGTGCAGGAGCAAAGTGCTGAATATGCCACTAAAATGTTGAAGGAAATGGGCTAAGAGTTTCTGAGTGTGTATCAGGTGTAGAAGGACAAGAACAAAGGGGAGAGTGTGTGTAATGTTACAAAGGTGAACAAAGGGTAGAAAAATGGTGATTATAGAGAGATGAAATCAGGCCAAGTGGGTGCCAAAACAGAGGGTATTGGGTTCCTTTTGTCTGCGGGTTGGAGCCTAGAAAATAAGGAGTTCGAGCTTTCAACTAGTGGGTGTCTAAGGAGATCTTGGAGGTTAGTGACTCATGCAAGTGGGTGCTTCAATAAATCCATGAAGTTGGTGCTTCATGGTATGTTTATTAGGTGCCTACAAAGAAGGGAGTTGATGTTTCTTGCTAGTGGGTTCTAGGAAACAATCTAATGGAGTTGGTGCTTCTTGCTAGTGGGTTCTAGGAAACAATCTAATGGATTTGGTGCTTCCTATGAGTGGTGGCTCACAAATAAATTGATTTAATAGAGCATGACATCATATTTTCATCATAAAAAAAATTGGTGTTTTTTCCCTTTCGGTTTTCCCCATTAAATCCTCTGTGTTCTATGTGGTTTCTGCTCATGTTTTTGCTATGCTTTTCTATGAGATGGTTTCAATTACTGCACATGCTATGATGGTTGATGATCACTTGAATGAATCCTAGGCCTAAATGAAAATTATAAATTGGCTTAAAATTTAAAATTAGCCGTAATACTAATTCACCCCCCCAGTATTAGACATTGTTTCAAACAGTAGAAGTGTGGATTACTCTATTGTATGAATGTTGTATACATATCATATTTTCAGCCCAGGTCTTCAAATTCTTCTATTTGTATCCCCTCAGAAGCTTTAGCAAATTCTTGTTGACTACTCTAGTCTGCCATCTGCTTTTCGATGGAATGTTGTATATCTCTTCAACTTTATTTCCATCTTCTCCCATAATGTAGTCTAGATTGCACCGAGCCCTGTCTAAAATGATGCTCCTTGGTATCTCAAAGTCCACCCAAGCCTATCCAATGAACAATTTTTCGACTTCTTTCCCACTGATGGCTTTTTATGGGTCATCAAAACACACATCTTACTGAACCTATCAACTACCACGAATAGGTAGTCATATCCCTTCCCAGTTGTTGGTAAAACTCCCACAAATTCCATGGAAATTCTCTCCCAAGGACGAGTGTGTATAGGTAAGGGATGATATAAACCCTGTTTCCTGTTGCTAGGATTTCTAGTACAAAAAAACATGCATCCTCTTATGAACCTAGCTACCTATTCTTACATCTTCGGCCAATACACATACCTTTGAAGGTTGGCCACTGTATTCCCTACACAAAATTTCCTTGCAACCTTAGAGGTGTGAGCCCCTCTAATTAGTTGTAATTGCTCACCTTTAGGAACACATAGTTTATCTAGCCTATAGAGAAATCCATATTGGAGATAGTACTCAATGGTTCTATCACCATTATGCACATGACTCTGGCTCTGCAACTGTTGAAACAAATCACTGAAGTCCTCATCCTCTGAATATGCTTCTTTGTATGCTTCATGGATGAATGGCTTCATGTGTATCAGGGTTCCCAAAGCTGTGATATTTGATGTGGGTGGCCTTGAAAGCATGTCAAAAACTTGTTTATGCTACCCTTCTTATACTTGATCACCAAATTAAACTACTATAAAAACCAAATCCACTTGTAATTGCTAGTATGATGTAGCTTACTCTAGGCCTACAAGTACTCTAACAGCCGGTGGTTTGTGTGGATCACTGTCTCCTTTCCTGTCAGATAGTGCTTCCACTTCTTGACATCTTGTACCATGCATAAATCTCCTTGTCATAGGTAGGGTAGTTAAGAAATTCTCCATGAAATACTTTATAATGGTAGCATACAGGCCTTCCTCTGTGCACCAAGACCACTCCCTTAACATACTTAGTCCAATTCAAATGGATGCTACAAGTTTGTTAATGCCAGAACTAGTGCTTGAATGATCATATTATTTAGCTCCTCAAAGGCCCTCTACTGACCCTTTCCCCACTATAAACTCTTTCCACTTGATGATATGGCATGGAGTGGCACTGCTACTACTAAAAATGAGGCTATGAATTTATTCAGATACTATGCTACCCCATTGAAACTCCTAACCTCAGAAACATTAATAGGCACTAGCCATTTCATGATGACATCCATCTTGGAAGGATCTATCTTCAACTCTCATCTACCTATCACATACTCCAGATACAACAAAGACTTTTGTGAAAAATCACAATTTTTGGGATTTGCTAGTAGTTGGTTCTTCTTTAATGTCTCCAACGCCTATGTCAAATGTGATATGTGCACCTCCTAGGTAGCACTATATACTAGTATATCATCCAAATATATAATAACAAATTAATCTATAAAAGGGCGCAATACATCATTCATTAATATCATAAACATAACTAGTGCAATGAATAGGCCAAATGTCTTGACTAACCACTTAGACAAACCTTGCCCACGTTTGAAGGAAATATTCCACGTATCTTCTTCTATGAATTGAACATAGTGAAATCTAGACTTTAAGTCCAACTTGGTGAAGTATTTTTCTTGCTACAACTGATCGAACAGATCATCTAACCTGGGCAAGGGTTACTTGTTCTTGAGAATGATTTTGTTCAATGCCCTGTAATATATACACATCCACCAAGTTCCATCCTTCTTTGGGACAACGCTGATGGGTGACCTACATGATGATGTAATCATTAAAATAATACCCTGTTCTTTTATTTGCTGCAACTATTTATTTGCCTCATTTGTTTCTATAATAGACTGCTTGTATAACCTAATGTTTAGCAATGGGGAGCATAACAATAGTTGGATCTCGTGCTCCACTTCCCTCGTAGGTGGTAACCATTTAGGATCTCGAAACACATCTCTACATGCCTATATAAACTCTTCCAATTGTTTTTTATATTTGTTAGTATACCCCTCTAGGGATTCCTTTCCTCTTACCAACTTTTCTATAGATTGGTTTTCTCTTAAATATAATAAAACACACTTCTTGATGGAACTGATCAATTTCTTGGCTTGGTTGGCACTTACCAACGGAATTTTTTATTTTCCTTTGTGTGCGTTGATGGTGAACAATTTTACATCCTTGACAATTTGATACTAGTTATGTCTCTGCATGAATATTTCATCTCGCATGTACATGTAGAGACTCCCAAACATGACTCCACATACATCAAAGGGAACCACAACTAGTTCTACTTCATTAATAAAGTCAATACTAATGACAAATCTAATTTTGCACCATTTTGTTACCTTTAGCTCCACATCCTCATTTACCCATCCGAGTGGATATGGCCTTGGATGATCACGAACTTCCAACCCCAACTTCTTGACCATATCTATTAGAATGAGTTTCACCTACGACCCCAAGTCAAGCAAAGCATCAATATTTATCTTCTTGACCTATATCTTTATATGGAAGAGTTTGGTCATTTGTTTATCTTCTTGTTGTTGAAGGCTACTAAGTTTTGATTCCTTTTGCACTAATGTACATATGATATTCTCATCCATGTTTGATTTCTTTCAACTTAGTTGCTTGAATTAGTGGCCATGAGATTCTTCTTCATTGTCTTTATTGTTTTTCTTCAGGTTAAGCTCTGGATGCGACTTCCAACACTTCTCCTCTATATGTCTGTCAATATTATAGTGGTTGTTGGGATATTTGCTTCGACATGTCATGGCTACTGTATTTTTATCTTTTCCCCCCTTTTTCTTCTTCTTCCCCTCTTTCTAAGCACCTTGTTACTCCTTCTGCTTCGAACCACTTGTTTGCGCTTTCTTCCGGCCTATGTTTTCTAGGTAATGTACTTGTACACAAACATCATCCACTGATCAAGGCTTGAACAACATCACTTGCTCTCGCAGATGGCAGTGTAGACCTGTTGTGGGGGAAAGTATCCAACTCGGAATGACCCTAACCCACTCTAAGGGTGACAGTTCCTTAGAAACAGCTGAAAGCAAAGCTATCTAAAGTTTCTTCTTTATGACATGCAAGAGATAAAAGGAAGAGATCCACTTACCGATGTCTTGCACAAATGGTCGATCCAATCTCCTTTGATTGTCGCTTGCTCCCAGCTCCAAGTCTTTTCACGGGCCCAGCTACACGAGATCCTGCAAACAAGACGAAGAAAGGAAACTACAAGAAGCATGCATTCATAATCGATTCAAGGATTAGCATAAATCAAAGACGCAAGTAAGACAATACACCATTGAAACACATGCGAATAGAAGAACCTCAAAAGCTTTATTAATATATGGAAGTAAGGTTCAGGCGGTGATACAACCATGAGAGGTCCAATCCAGCATCACCTTCCCGATGGAGAGAAATCTCTTCTTCACCTCCCTCAAGCAATCACCCAATGCTCACAACTGTAAACCAACAACAATTCTTTGCACTAAATTCCGGCCTCCTAGATCCCATGGGATGAGATCCTTATATAGAGTTTTGGAGTGAAGATAAGTCAGCTTGATGTGTGACTTGTTGTCCTCTTCAACTCCAGTTGTTCTTCAGTTCTTCACTTGGAGTTTCTGTCTTCCACTTGGAGTTTTAGAAGCTCTTAACTCATCATTAGGCGAATCTTATCATCAAGTGTCTTTTTAGAAGCTTCCTGGGCACTGGCACTTTGAAAAAAAGATTCCTCACAATGTCCAAGTACGCCCAACGCAGGTAGCCTTTGTTCTACTTGCTATGCAACGCAGATAGCCTTTGTTGTACCTGCTATGCAGCGCAGATGCCTAGTGGAGCAGCTGCAATGATCCAAAACTGACCTGTTTTTGAGTGTTTTTCAGTGGAGAACTGACTTGCAGTGCTGTGGTTTGCTGACCTTGTTCCTCTAAGGGTAAGAACAACTTGTTTAGGGACTTTGGATCCCTTAGATTATTGACATTTCATGCTCTATGCTGTAAGGCACAAAAATGTCTATAACAGTTGCCCCCTAAAGTATGAGGTCGTTTATCGGGTGAAATGCTTTATTAGGAGGATCCGAAGTTCATTCAATCGCCGGGAGGTGACCTGTAACAAAATACAATACAATACATTATCTTTTCATACTTTCTTTTCATGATCTAGCTGATGCGGGCATTTCCCATGCTCAGCTTTATAAATACATTTGCTGTACATAAACAGACGATCGTCTGATAGTAGACTGATAATTCTCTGCTTTTAATTATCATCCTTTTAGTAGGATGATCATCTGCTGCACATGTCTATGTTTTTATCTCCTGAATATATATCGCAGCCCGGATGGATGAAACTAGATCCGGGGTCTTCAAACTTCCGATCTTCACACTAAGTACAAGTCGATCCATGTGAGAATTTCTTGGAGTCGAACATGGAAAGACATCGCTTGATTACCAGTCAATAATGTAAACTGTTAACAAGCGCGAGAGGAATCACCGATAATGATGATGACCCTCAAGGTACTGTAGCACAATTCACGTGGCGTGAATATAGGATCTGACGTCGAGCACCACGCAAAGTCTCCCGGTCGAAGGTCATTAATGTATACCTATCGCCGGAAGTGAGAAACTTGCCATTGAGGCATGCAAGCTTCAAAGTACTGAGGGGGTGTTCCTAGATCAACTTCTTGGATAGTGAGCTGATGTCGACAAGAAGCGATCCGTCAAAGGAGGGCCTTAATGAATCCCACATCAGTGACACGGAACAGAACTAGTGATGATGGTGAAAACGATCTGTGAAATATGATCCAGGGTGGCGGTCATGGAAGGATGAAAGATGATGTATGGTAGTGGATGGGACCCGGTTGACACTTTCTGAATGACATCTCTTGAACATATCTCGACACTGATGTGATGGATCGGTAGCATTACCCCATTTGGATGGTATGGCGAGACCATGGTGAAGGGACCGGTGAATGATAATAACCCAACCCGATATTTACGGAGGCAAAAGTGTCATGTTCAAGAGCGACTTGCTACCATTAAGCTTTGAGGTTCTTCCCAATTTTCCCCAGTCATTTTTGACCAGTACCTCTTTATTTTTGTCAAGCTTGAGGAGGATAACATATGCTTGTTCTATAACCTGCCCTTCGGGCAAGCCCATCGCTATGTTTTAACGAGCCTAGCGATAGGGAAACTCGTTCTTGTCTAAAGACAAGTTTGTCGCTATCTAACATTTTTAACGAGCCTAGCGACAAAGACAACTCGGTCCTTTTCATTTTTAGAGAGTCTGAAAAGGGTACATAAAGTAGACTCCAGGGGTCCTTTTTCGTCATCTAATCCCTTAAGTCCGAAAAAGTATAAAACAATACAGAAGGGATGAATGTTCGATATCTTTATCGAGCCGAACTAGACAAGCGCTCGATCTTTTTGTGCAATAATCCCTCAGGTCAAAAAAGATTAAAATCTAGAGGAGGGATAGCTCTTCCGGTCCTTTTAACGAGCTGGAAGGCCAAAACTCGGCAAACTTTTCATTTTTTACGAGTCAGTGAAAAGAGCTCAAAGAAGACTCGTATTTTGAGGAACGAGTGATAAACAGGGATAGCAGCGGATTCCAGGTACAGGTTGGAATTTTCCAATCACGGCAGTATTACAAGGATGGCTAAATGGGATCACTCTTCGCAGCTGTTCCTCAAAATAGGTAAACAATCAAGTGGATGTGAATGATCGGCCAAAGGAAAAGTGGAGGTGACGGTGCACAAACACGACCAAGGCTTTTATGGCTAATGAATTTACGGTCTCAAATGGTTATTTACCGGTTCATTTTTTCTGAATGAGCTTGAACACTGGGGGGAAGCCTGCTCACATGTGTGTTTATTTTTTAACGAGCATGAACTCTTGCGAAAACTGCTCGGTTTTGCGTTTATTTTTTAACGAGCATGAACTTTGCCAAAACTGCTCGTTCTTTTGCATGCCCCCAGCATCATAATAACGCATGTCAAAGGAGGGTGCCCCCCAAGCTTCATTGCATTCAACTTGGTGGTTGGAATGAAGGTTTACCTTTGAATTTTGAAAAGGGGATTTGTTTCATTTTTTAATGAGGTTGACATAGTAAAAGAACTATCCTCGTGACTCCTTGTTTCATTTTTTAACGAGGTTGACATGAGATAAGAACCGTCCTCGGAGCCCACTGTATTTACAGTATTTCCATTAGGGCGATGATCCATGCTGACAAAATATTTAGGAATCTTCCGAATCCGTTGGATATAGAATATTTCATATTGTAGGTTTCCACTGTGGCTACTTCCGCCAGATTACTCGCCGACGGTAGGGCAAAAGTACCCATTAAGGCAGGGTCTTTTAGGAGACCTACTCCAATATTTTGGAGCGATTGATTACTTTCATGGATCATTGTGCTGCTTCCCGTAACTTGAGAACTGTTGGGGAGAAATGTTTGTTGGTCGACGATTGTAATTTTTCCTTGAAAAGGAAATACAATCCTCCTGAAGTAGGTCGACACAACTGCAGCCATGGCATATATCCAAGGCCTTCCCAGTAGGATGTTGTAATCGAGGTTTCCATCGATTACTTCAACATCTACTTCTACTGCTTTGCCCCCCAGTTCAACTTGCAAGTTACTTAAAATCCCGTATGGAGTGTATGATCGTCCATCAAATGCTTTTAAGGTCGTTGACGATTTCGACAAGGGTGGTGAGCCTAAATTTTTCCAGCAACTCATCGACATAAGACATGTAGATGCCCCCTCATCAATAATTGTTCGATGAACAGTTTTGTTGAGGGCTTTCACTTGAATAAGGAAAGCTTGTTGAGCTGGTAACTGAGGGTCATATCCTTTATGATCAAAGGTCACAAGATTGGAATCCATTGGGCCAATCCCACCGATGGCTGATAATAAAGCTTGCTCTCGGGAGGTGCAATTTTGCGCTACCTCAAGTGTCGACATAGCGGACGACGATTGGGCGAGGTCCTCTATTATATTATAATCCTGTGTTATTTTTCCACGAGGATTAAATGTCGATTTGTGTACTACTCCCTTTGGCGACTTTATCATTGGTTTAGGAATGATGGGTGGCACGACTTTGGTCAAAGTTGTTGTTGAACTACTAGGTTGTTTATTTTCCTTTTTGTTCAACTGCTTTGGATTCCTGTAATCTTTATTCCTTGTCAAAGCATTATTCTGCTGTTTTGAGGTAGACAACATAAGCACTTGGGATCGGGAAGCATTTTGATTAGCAACCAGGTTTTGTCTTGGATTAGGAAACGGATCAGTGAATACTGCTGGGGTTTTTGAACTCTTGAAGAGTTTCTTAACTTCAGCTATATGTGGACAATCTTTCGTCCAATGATCCTCATCGCATATATGACACCCTGTCGGGGGTTTCCCTTTCCTTTTCTTTTTCTTCTTGCCCCCTGGTTGCTTCAGTTGTTTGCCCTTGTCGGTCGACATGGCATTTACTTCTGAGGCAAGAAGTTCCTCATTTGCATTTTGACTAGAAATTTCACGTTTGCCAGTCACGCCATTGCTGGCGTGAGAGTCAGTATTCGATTTAGGAGGGGGAGGAATTGAAAATTCAGGTCTGGGGGCGTCAGGTATTTTGTCGTAGAGCGTGCCAGACTGAGTATATACTAAGTCCAGATATTGAGCACGAGCAATGACCTGCTCCTCTGTTACGACTCCCCCCTTGGCCACATCTTCCGTTATAGCCGGAAGTAACGACTTTATAAACCATTCAGCTAACAGCTGATCGGGAACGTAAGTTTTCACCATCCTACGACGACGTCGCCACTCATGTATATGATCAGATATGTGAGTGGCCGTTGTCTGTTTGAAGTTGGTAAGGAGTTCTGTTCCCATTTCATACCTTATCGGTAATTGAAAATGGGTTAAGAAAGTCGTGGCTAAGGAGCTGAAATTGTCGAAAGAGGCTCTTGGCAATTCAATGTACCATTTAGCCGCTGGACCTGTCAATGTCCTCTGGAAGAGGCGAAGTCTTATCAAATCATCGTTTAGAGTGTTCGATGAACACCACAGATGAAAAGTCATGACGTGATTCGACGGGTCTTCACCTGGATTTCCATTGAATTTAGGAATGTCCGATGGAAGTTTATGCGGAATCGCTGGCCACCAAGGGGCATAAGCAATTGGATCATTCGTCAGCCGGTTTAGATCTGGCAATTCTAGAGTTGCTACAAAGGGAAACTGTTGGTTCAGGTTAGGCGAAGCATATCCAGGATAAGATGGTATTGCCTGAGCAATGGGTCTTTGCAGACCAGCATAGTGCTGACAACTTTGACAAAGTTGATGGGCATAACCATTATAGCATGGTTGCCCATTACTTACAAAGACTTGTTGCTCAGGTCCTTGATATGAATGCTGGAATGGCGGTTGTTGAGATTGAACCAGCTCTGGTTGTTGGACCATTTGCTGTTGACCAATACTGGATGATTGACCAAGATGAGGAGTCACAGTACTTGTTCGAGCCTGAGTCGCTCCAGATAAGGAGGCACTACCCTGAGATTGTGATTGAGCCGCCGAGACAAGAGGTTGTTGTATTACAACAGGTAGCGCTTGTACTTGCGACGCATTCGCCGTAGCAGGTGTGGTGGGAATATTCGACACAGGGTGTACTGGTTGCATTGAATATGCAACTCCTGATTGTTGAGGCAGTATTGGTACCCAACCGCTAGATGTGATTCCAGTTTGACCTGAACTTTGTTGTAAACTCCCACATGGTTGTTCTCCGGGAGGGAACAATGAAAGAGCATACTGCCCTCCACATGGTGGAAATCCAGTACTTAAAGGGTAAATTGGCCTTTGAAGACACATTGGATCAATTTGTTGAGTTTCAACATAAGAAGTACCAGATGATAATCCAGATGAAGAAATAGGAACTAACCATATTGTTGTCCCTGATGTGACTCCGACTTGTTGTTGGCAATTTGCCGGGACAGATGGTATACCAGCAAACATCGTTGGAGTGGCAGCAGGAGGCTCTGCTGTTGCTGTGTCGGACGACACAGTCCTAGATGTTGACGGTTGTTCAGACATTTTGAGTCTATCCAAAGGATTTTAGCGATTCTACAAGAACTTACGATGCCAAAAGACTAACTTCGAAGATCAACGTAGGAATAGGAGGTGATTATGTTCTGTTTAAAATGAATTTTATTATGACGACGCTTTAGACACAACTTGCTTTTTCACTTTTTAAGAGTCGAGAAAAAGCTAAAGATGACTCTAGTCTCCTTCGATGTATTAACGAGCCCGAAGTGACAAATGCTCGGATGGACTTTTTCAGTTATAGAGTTTGAAAAAGGCCAAAAGAAACTACTATGGAGTTCTAGGCAAGGGTGTGCCAAACCTTTCGCGAAACCACAGAATACGTTTTACGGTACGAGTGGTCGATCTTCGTGAATGCTGTGTTCACTGCATCACGATCAGTAGGGCGGCCGACATGGCTTCCTATGGATAAAGGCTTTGTTCCTATAGGGGTCCCCCAATCTACGCGACGGTACGCGGGGGCACAAGTCCGTATTAGTGCTATCGTCCCTCAGGAGGAATCACCCACCTTCGTAGAGATCGACAGTCACTATGTTTAAAGATGCCGGTTCACGTCTCTACCTAGACCTCTACTGTGTTTCGTTATGTTTCAAAGCGTTGTTAGATAAATTCAGTTCTTTTTAGGTTGATCTTGCTTAGCAATTTGCCTTTATGGATCACCACGTGATGTATGATACAACTCCTAAATGCAGTCTAAGAATGATAAGCAAGCTTTTTCAATTCTTTCAACTTATGAAAACCTTAACTACTGAAGGAAAAGAAAGACATCATCTTTTCAAACAGATCATAGAGCACACACTGATGCAATTTTCCTAAATCGACATGCAAACTGTCAAAATGCACATGCACAATGCAAGTATTTCTTTTCTTCTTCCTTAATGTTGATGTATTACAAAAAGAAAGTTGTTGTATGATTTCGAATTCAATTTCAAGCGAAAGCAAACAAGTTGTGTCCAATAATCAAAAGAACACCTTAAGATTCACTCGTTTCAACACAAGAAATACTGAAATTCGAACCATATAACGAAAGCAAATGCTCAAGCGGCTATGAACAGCAATAAACTAGCTCTTAGAATTACAACGACACTTTCTCATAGGTCTAAATCCAAGAGGTCATAGCAAGACTAGTTCACTTTCGCTATGGGAAACTGTGAATGATAGCAAGAAATACAATAAGAACAATCACGGTTTCTTCATACAACTGAGGCGGGATGAAGGCAAAGAGAAGTGGTTTTTGCTGGGTATACAGGTTGACAACAGGCTGCAAAAAACAATACTGAAAACTGGGCAACAGACAGTGGGGAATCCCAGTTGCACAAAGCAAAACTGGATCAGCGCAGGTGCTGCACTGTCAATCTGCGATACAGCGCAGGTAGCCCCTTCGGGACCTGCGATGCAGTGCAGGTAGCCTTTGTTGCAGCTGCACTGATGAGACAACTCTCGTCTCTCTCAGATTCCGGGTCACAGTTTGCTAAAAAATCAACGGTTTTTGGCCAAATCAGAGGCTATCAGTCAAGTATACACTAGAGGATGATTAAAGGAAGATGAACACTATCACAAAGAGCTAAAAAGAGTCCTTGTGGATCAGCTCTTCAAATCATAAACATGCCCAGCACTGGGCTAGAGTAGCTGCCCTCTACTTTGCATTCGAAGGACTCGAATGCAGTTCGATTCGGTACTCTCTTTGTTCAAGAAATGAATAGCAAGAAACACAAGCTACCAACAAGACACGATCCCCAGCGGAGTCGCCAGTCTGTTGTGGGGGAAAGTATCCAACTCGGAATGACCCTAACCCACTCTAAGGGTGACAGTTCCTTAGCAACAGCTGAAAGCAAAGCTATCTAAAGTTTCTTCTTTATGACATGCAAGAGATAAAAGGAAGAGATCCACTTACCGATGTCTTGCGCAAATAGTCGATCCAATCTCCTTTGATTGCCGCTTGCTCCCAGCTCCAAGTCTTTTCACGGGCCTAGCTACACGAGATCCTGCAAACAAGACGAAGAAAGGAAACTACAAGAAGCATGCATTCATAATCGATTCAAGGATTAGCATAAATCAAAGACGCAAGTAAGACAATACACCATTGAAACACATGCGAATAAAAGAACCTCAAAAGCTTTATTAATATATGGAAGTAAGGTTCAGGCGGTGATACAACCATGAGAGGTCCAATCCAGCATCACCTTCCCGACGGAGAGAAATCTCTTCTTCACCTCCCTCAAGCAATCACCCAATGCTCACAACTGTAAACCAACAACAATTCTTTGCACTAAATTCCGGCCTCCTAGATCCCATGGGATGAGATCCTTATATAGAGTTTTGGAGTGAAGATAAGTCAGCTTGATGTGTGACTTGTTGTCCTCTTCAACTCCAGTTGTTCTTCAGTTCTTCACTTGGAGTTTCTGTCTTCCACTTGGAGTTTTAGAAGCTCTTAACTCATCATTAGGCGAATCTTATCATCAAGTGTCTTTTTAGAAGCTTCCTGGGCACTGGCACTTTGAGAAAAAGATTCCTCCACATGTCCAAGTACGCCCAACGCAGGTAGCCTTTGTTCTACTTGCTATGCAACGTAGGTAGCCTTTGTTGTACCTGCTATGCAGCGCAGATGCCTAGTGGAGCAGCTGCAATGATCCAAAACTGACCTGTTTTTGAGTGTTTTTCAGTGGAGAACTGACTTGCAGTGCTGTGGTTTGCTGACCTTGTTCCTCTAAGGGTAAGAACAACTTGTTTAGGGACTTTGGATCCCTTAGATTATTGACATTTCATGCTCTATGCTGTAAGGCACAAAAATGTCTATAACAAGACCCACTAGATACTTGAGGAGTACATCTGGGTTCTTTTGGGAGATACCTGTCATTATGGTCATATTTCTAAACTCTGTGCTGTACTCCTGTATGCTTTGCCTCGAATTTTTCCTAAAGTAGTGCAACCAGATCCATTGGTCCTCCGCATACCCAATATGGTAAAAATGTTATTTAATGTGGGTTTTAAAGTCCTTCCACTTAGTCATTGAAGGCTGTCCCTACAACCTCAGAGTCTCTTTGTGGTTTTCCCCCAAAGTCAAGGCATGTCCCTCTAATTTCAGTTGCACAAAAAAATATTTTGTTCTTCTTCAATGTGATGAACAATAAAATACACTTCCATTTGTTGTAATAAAAAATTTAGGTTCAGAACGCCAACCTTTCTGTGGTATGACTTGATATCAACCTTCAATTTAATTTTGGATAGGGAATGTGAAGGATTCATGGCACTCAAATTGGGTTTATTTTTTTTAAGTCCCTTCTTCGGATGTTCTTTGTTTCTTCCTAATATCTTGATCACCCCCTCTAATTTTTTTCTCTGTATTAGAACCCACATCTTCTCCAAATATACCAAGGTTATTGATCAGGGATGCCATGAGGAGATTTAGATTATTATTTATATCTGCGAATTGTTTTTCAAGCTGTGAAAACCTCTCCTTTGTAGGATCACAAGGGTTAATCACATGTTTTTCAGCCATGGTTAGGGTTTTACGACTTTTGGCACAACCAATCTAGATCCCCTATAAATTCCACAATATACCTAAAGAAACCTACTTTGATACCAATATGACCATAAACAACCATGGATATTCCACATGATAGTTTGTCACAATAGATCTGATTTAATTATATTTAAAATTTGAACTTCTACACTACTATAATTTTATTTCCTTTTAGATTTATAGATATGTAGATTGCTGTTAATAGTGTATTCTGCTTCTCGTCAATGCAGATGATATGAAACACTTACACCCTTTATTGTTATGATTTGCTACAAACGAAGGAAAATTCACACAAAACTCTTGCAATAAATGCTCTTATCCATAATTTTATCTATGCCTGTTCCAAATCTTACAAATTCCAAGTTGAGATAGACCATTGCATCACGTTCATTCATATTGTTTTTCCTTTAGTGATATTATTTATTTCAAAAGGACTTAGAGTCTCTAATTGGTGAATTTTGGAATCCTGATCCTCTACTTTTCATTTTAAAATTTAGAGATCCTTCCTCAGAATTTCAGATTCATTGGTTTATTGGACTCTTGGATTTGTATTATATCGGAAGCACTTAAAACAAATTCATAGATTTACCTCTTCGAGATCAGGGAAAATTTTAAGAACCACCTTAAATTTATATGTATAATAAATGGGAGAATCTCCATGGTACATAGGAAAAATGGGAGGTGATTTTATCAATAATATAATATGTATATATAATTTTTTTGGCGAATCTGTCACTGGATTATATTATCTTGTAAAGTCATGGTGAATCTATCACTGAATTATAAATTCTTGTAAGATCTTGGCAAATCTTTCATTGAATAATAAAAAGTGAAGTCTTGGCAAATGTTTTGTTAAAGTATGAAATCATATATGATAATAGGAAAACATATTCATTAAATTGTAATATACTAACATACATGTCTGGAAAAAAGAAACATAATTTTCTCTTCCTACAAACAATGTTGCAAGTTTCAGTGGCTATGTTTGTCAAGGTTCTCACTGTACACTCTTTCATATCCTTCTATTAGTTTTGATAATATTTCACAACAAAGTTCTTGTAGTCTTTTCTATACCACTTTTGTCAAGCTATCCAATTTCTTTCTTATTCCATAGAGTCCAACTACAAGATTAAAAAAAAAAAAAAAAAAAAAAAAAAAAAAACACAACAACAAAAACAACAACAACAACAACATATTTTGTACCACTTTTGTCAAGCAATCAAATTTCTTTCTTATTCCATAGACTCCAACTGCGAGATTAAAAAAACATATTTTGTTTACCCCAACACGCCAACAAGTAGTAAGCCCCAACTATATAATATAACAAAGTAATAGGTATCCCAAAGGCCCGAAGGGGATCTAATGGAAAGAAGTGACCGTTGTCTGAGGCCTTCCAATCAATATATTAATATATACATATAGATTTATTATTATTTTAATTGGAAATATTCAATTAAATAATAAAATTTAATTATGTTTCTCCCAATCTAAATTGCTTATTAGCATAATTCACTATCTTCATATGTCTTGCATTTTTTAACAATGTTGTAAAATGTGGATTAATTTCCTTTTTGGTCCACAATCTCTAGCTTTTAGGACAATATGGTGCACTGGCCCAACCCCTACAGATCATTAGGACAAATTAAGAAAAATAGAGAAGATGAAAGGTTGTAACAATGTATTGTGTACAAAATATTTGCCCAATAAAAATATTAAACCCCTTAATTTCCCCCAAGGGCGAAAATTCGCCCATAAAATTTTCCATGTCCGAGATCCACATTTCCTTTTTCTTCACTATCATGTGCATTATACTTAATAAAGGAAATGACCCCTATTTAACCGTCTTCACTCGAATTTTGTGGTTTTAGAGTTTTGTAATTTAATTTTGGCTTCAAAACATTTTTCAAGATCGTGGACACTTGATTTATTCTCATATTTATTAAATCTCGGACTCCTTTCCTTGGAAGCTTATTTTACAGGTAGATGTAAGTGCTCTTGCAATCATTTTTACAAAACTTTAAATTATTTCATTATCAGAAAGAAAGCCATCAGGAATACTTTATAAAATTTTACGAAACTTTTACCTCTGATGCATGAATGTTTGATATAATAGAAATGAAATGTTCCCACATTATATATTTAGCAAGCATTCTTTATTAGGCATGATCAATATCATAAGTTTTGTTTGTAAAAGTTACACAAAAACTTTTGTTTCAAGATCTTGCATCCTTTTAATATTCTAAATACCATGACTTCTTATATCAGAGGTGAAATTTAATTAAATTTCCGAAAACAAATGTCGCTGGAAACATCATGAAGTAAGGATTTTTTTTATCGAAGTTTTTCTCATTAAGAATTTTTAAAAGACTTGAGATCTTACCTTTCACTTTGATTCTCTCAGAAACTTGTAACTTCACAATATCAGGTTAAGTATCTTCGTAGGTCTTTGTTCAATTCATTATGATCTTTCACTATACTAATATGAAGTCTTATTTGATTATCTTTATATATATATCTATTCTACTTTCATGTTATCATGGTGGTCAAAAGCCTAGATATATTTTAATAATAATTTCACCAAATCCAAGTATTCATTCATCGGGATGACTTGTGACTATAGGGATATACATTATTCATGGTGTATGCACATGGACCTCTTTTAATCTTCTCGACAACTTGCTTGCCTAATGAGAAATTACATCACCTGTGGTTCGTTTAAGGTTTTTCCTTTGACTCATTATTGGACGCAATTTTTTTTATCTCAATCATATTTTAGTGAGCATCTTCATTTTCTTTTCAAGGAACTCTTGAGAAACCACTATGGTAATACAAAAATTGATAAGGAATTTGGAACAAAAAAATATAATGGATATGTAGATTATGCCTCTCATCAATGCAATTGAAATGAAACACATACACTCTTTATTGCTCTAATTTTCTACAAGTGGAGGAAAATTCACACAAAACGCTTGCAGCGAATGATATTATACATCATTTTATCTATGCATGTTCCAAATATTACAACTGCCAAGTTGAGATAAACCATTTCATCACACTCATTCATATTGTTTTCCCTTTAGTGATATTCCTTTATTCCGAATGGACTTAGAGCCTCTAATTGGTGAATTTTGGAATCCTGATCCTTTGCTTTTCAATTTTCCAAGATCTTTCCTTGGAATTTCAAATTTGATGGCTTATTGGATTCTTGGATTTGTATTATATCGAAAGCATTTAAAACAAATTATGATATTTACCTCTTCGAGATCCACATTTCCTTTTCCTTCACTATCATTTCCATTATACTTAGTAAAGGAAATGACCATTATTTCACCGTCTTCACTCGAATTTTGTTGTATCAGAGTTTTTAAGTTGATTTTGGCTTCAAAAAGGTATTCAAGATTGTTAACACCTGATTTATTATCATATTTATTAAAACCCAGACTCCTTTCCTTGGAAGCTTATTTCACAGGGAAATGTAAGTGCTCTTGCAACCATTTTTACAAATCTTCAAATTATCTCATTATCAGAATGAAAGTCATCGGAACTACTTTATAAAATCTTACAAAACTTTTACCTCTGGTGCATGAATGTTTGATATACTGGAAAGACAATATTCCCATGTTATACATTTAACAAGAATTCATTATTGAGCATGATAAATATCGTAAGTTTTGTTTGTAAAAGTTACACAAAAGATTTTGTTCCAGATTTTGCTTCCCTCTAATATTCTAAATACTAGGACTTCTTGTATCGGAGGTGAAATTTAATTAAACTTACAGAAACAAATGTTGCTGGAAACGTTATGAAACAAGAATTATGTTTATTGGAGTTTTTCTCATTAATAATTTTTAAAAGACTTGAGATCTTACCTTTCATTTTGATTCCCTTGAAAACCCATAACTTCAAAATATCGGGTTAAGTATCTTCGTAGGTCTTTGTTCAATTCATTATGATCTTTCACTATACTAACATGAAGCCTTGTTTAATTATCTTTATATATATGCTACTTTCATGTTATCATGGTGGTCGAAAGCCTGGATATATTTTACTCATAATTTCACCAAATGCAAGTATTCATTCATCGGGATGACTTTGTGACTATAGGGATATACATTCTTCATGGTGTATGAACATGGGCCTCTTTTACTCTTATCGAAAATATTCTTGGTTAATGAGAAATTACATCACCTATGGTTCATTTATGTTTTTTTTTGACTCATTATTGGATGCACAATTTTTTTATTTCAATCATCTTTTATTGAGCATCTTCATTTTCTTTTCAAGACACTTTTGAGCAACCACTATGGTAATACAACAATTGAAAATGAATTTGGAATAGGAAAAGATAATGGATCATGGTTAAATCATATTTGATTTCTCTTATATTTGAGTTTTGATATATCACTTTCTATTTAGCATGCAAAATTTCAAGCCCTTTCCATCTACACATATGCATTGCATTGTTTAGGACTTGGTCTTAATTCTTGACAATTTATGAGAATTATGGAGTGGATATGAAACTTGTAATATTATGAGAACAACCCTTGCTTCAATTCATAAAGAAGCATCACTTCATTCTCATTTCTGTGGATTTTATTTACTTCAGATTCCTCGGACACGAAACATTGCTTTCTTCTAGTTTACTACTTTCTTTAGATTAGATTTAATACATGATGATTTTGAGTCAATAGGATTTTAGAAAATTCAAATTCTTCATACTTCTAAATTAAAATAAGAAGTTATCTTTTATTGGATAAGATGATATCTCTTAGGTAAGATCAAAAGAAATTATCCAATGGTAAGTTTCATATGCCCACTTTCATTCATCTTCATTTCTTCTTCTTCTTCTTCTTCTTTTTTCCATGCCCTTACCAGATTAGATTTGGAGCTCATTCCCCTTTGTCTGGTTTTATTTGGGAGAAATAATAATGATCATCTTCAAATTAGCTAAACTGGGGAGTTTCACAACCTTTAATATGTTTTTTAAGCATTGCCTTTATTATAAAATGGTTAAGATGTTTTTATGTAGGTTTTGCTTTGAAACAAGAAAATTTGCAGTAGACAGATACTTTTTCATTTGGGCTGAATTTTACCTCATAACTGCTATTCACTCTTTATATTTTGAGAGTCTCATTTCTTATAATTCTACAAGATAAAAATTTTAAAATCTCAACATAAAAAAGAATGTACACATGCTTATATTCTTTTACTTTTTTGTTGAGACATTTGTATAGTTAATCTTGTTGGAGTTCGTTATCTAAATTTGGATTTTTTTTTTAGCATTTGCTTTTTTCATTTTTGAAGTTTGCTTTCCATTTCTTTTTCTTTTTGCTTTCGATTATGTTTTGAATTTGGTGACTCTTCCATAATTCATGTGGAAGGTATTTTCCTCACCCAACAATGGTTGGCATACATGGGAAACCTTTACTTTGTCTATTTCAATTAATTTCATTTATCATTAAAGGTATATCTTTATGGAACCATAAAACCCTCTTGCTTTAAATATTTTTCAAGGAAGAACACACATCTTTTCTAAGTGATAGGGTTTACCTTTTCAAGGAAGAACCGATCCGAGTTTAACTCAATGGATCTCTCCCACCCCTCCACTTTATAAAATCCTCTGATTGATAGTCACAAGAAAATAATTTGGAGTCAACATTACAAAAGTATTGTATCCATTAACATAAGTCTCTATGACCATCCCAGCTCTTTCACTCAAGTACATCATAAACTAAAAGCTCAAAAATGCACTTATCAAAAGGGTGATTAAAATAGAAAACATGGGAAATACAAGTAAACCCATCGGGGCTATGGATGGTCGCTAGCAGTGGGGCTAAGCTTGTACGGTATAAAAGAAAACTTCGTTGGTGTACTGTTCAAGTTCGATAGTAGCGAAGTGATGTTAGAGAACATTAATAACAATGGATATATGCTTTATCAAAAAACTTCTATCTGTACCTTCTTCTATTTTCTAATATGAGGTAATTTTAAAATAATATTTTCTCAAAATTTGGATTCATGATTTTTACTCATGCCGGCTTTTGAATACTTATCTTTTCAAACTCATATTGCTTAATATATTTATGTGAGACCCATGGAAATATTTTACTATTTGACGATTCAATGGACTCCATTATTTTTAACTTTTAGGTAGATAAAAGTTCATTATCTTTAACTAGAGATAACTGGTTCTTCCCACTGTGTCACCAATGTTGTAGGGAAAACCCAACACCCCATTTTTGACTTATTTATTTCAAACAGTGGGGACCCTTTCCATAAATTTTGGCTAAATCATCTTTTAATATTTTCTTTGGCTAAGTATCCTACAATTTTGCCATTTTTTCATTTGTGTCAAATTTCTATTTTGATTGTTTCATTGAGTTCAAATTTTTGTTAGTGTTCCATCAATACTTGTTTCAACTCATTTGGTTACACGGTTTGCAAATGATGCTCATCCAATGTTCGATAATTTTTATCGCCTAGGTTAAAAAATATACAAAATGTATATTATTTTATTTTTTTTGTAATTAAATTAGTAATTCATTGTTAATACTAATTCTTAGTTAATTTTTACTAATTTCTTAATTTTTTAGTAACTGTTATACAAAATTGCCCAGCCAAATTGTAGAACTGTTAAAAATTGTGTTTTAAGGATTTCGGTAATTTATTCCAATTCCTAATTTTAAAAGAAATTACGAGATCCGAAATTTCAATTTGCAAAGTGGTTGTAGTTCATTTTGTAGAATTTTTAATTCCACTCCAAGTGGACTCCACTTCACCTCACCTCCTCCCTTCCTATAAAAAAAGAAGCTCCTGATACAAATCTTCCGATATTTAAAATCCCTAATATAAATCTTTTGACATTTAAAAGTTCTAATTTAATTCTCTCGAAATTTAAAAAATTCTAATATCCCGATATCGGAATATCGACGTTTTGATTTTGTGCGCATTTAAAAAACTTCCGATATGTATTGCCCTTCGACCTCCGATATTGGATTTTATGTCGCAACTATTTTATTTATTATAAAGTTCCTTTATAACTCTTCACCTCCGTCATCCTCCATTTCATTAATCACCCTCCTCCCTTTATCATTTACACTCCCTCTTATTCCATGCTCACGTGAAAGTATTTTTTGGTTGAGTTTGTTAGTATGGCTTTTATTAATATATATATATTATATTAATAATATAATATAGTTATATTTTAATATAATTTATTTATAATATTTTTTTTTTTTTCTAGGTTAAGACTAAACTAAGTACCCACGGGGAATTGAACCAGTGACCTATCGCAAGGAGTGCCTTAACAGCGCACCCATTCACCGTCAATCCAAAGCCCCGTGGGCATAATTTATTTATAATATTAATATAATATAATATTTTAAATTAATTTTAATTTTTAAATTAAAATTTATTTTATTATACATAATTATTTTATAATTAATCTAGTTTAATATTGTAATTACAATTGAATTAGTGCTAATTAAGAAATAACTGTAATTTAATTTAGAATTAGATTTTAATTAAAAATTCTATTTTTGGCGGAGACAATAAAATTTCTAGAATTCTGGCAATTTTGATTCTTCAACTTTGGAAGCTCATAAGTTGAGTTTTACTTAGCCAAATGAGGTCCAGGATGACTCGTTGGATAGATAAAATCATGGAGAATATTTTTGAAGTGGTTGTATGACCAAAATTTGTCACTAAATGAGTCTAAAATGTAGCAGAAAATCAAGATATAAATTTGTAAACAAAATTAATTTTCTGACTTTAATTTTCTGCATTTTTATTTGGTCATAGCCTCTACTTAATGCAGACCCATTCGACTATGTTCTCCTTGAAAAATAAGATATTTAAATGGATCAATGAAAAGCTCAGATTTCCTTTTATTTATTTATTGAATTAAATTTTGATTGGAGATATTTTGTGTACCATATTTAATATTTTGATTTTAATTGGTTTTGGCAGGAAAACAGTTGAAGAAATAAGAAAAAGAAGATTTCAATGAATGGAATTGCTTCAGCAATACAAGATTAGGAAATTGGACCAATGAATATTGTTGTAGAAAAATGATTCTTCAACAACTCTTCTATTTTTGAATTCATTTTTGGAAATTATAAATAAGGGTTTGTAGAATGTATAAAGGGTTTATCTTCTTTGCAATTATGGAATTCTTAAAAGAAATATTGTAACGAGGATTTAAAACTGTAGGTGAGAGGAGAGTAAATCTCAGATTTGGAGGGAGGATAATTGAGGATTTTTATTTTTCATTCTAAATTCTGTATGGAGAGTAGAGCTTGCATTATTGCAACTCTTGTTTTAACATCAAAAGTTCAAGCATTGTAAAGGATTGTTGGAGATCAGAGCTAGAGAAACAATTTCAATAAATAGGTATTTAAAATACTATTGTTTTTATACTGATTTCATTTTATAATGGCATAAATATGAAATTTTATTCATATTTGTGCACTATTGTCCATGTGAATAAATTTTCTTAATAATCTATTATTATTTATCTCCGCTCTTGTGAAGTGAACTCTGACTTCTGAGTAACTATTGAGTTAGAAACAAGTCTTATAATTCTGATTTAACAAATAATAATATTTTGTGAACTATATCTTTATATTATTGTTTAATCGTTTGAGTTATTGATTTAATAATCATCATCATTTTGTGAACTACTTTCTAAATGTTGTTGATTAATTATTCATGTTAATAGATCTCTGAACAAAATGTGTTTTGGTATTCATAATATCAGTTAATTGAACTAATTCGTTAGCTTTATATTCATTATAATCCATACATGTTTAAATCCCAATAATTTAAATTACTTTTCTCTCGGTTGCGTTAGATTTACATCTTCCTTATTGAGATAGTATTAAGATTTATTTCATTTTTCTTGCATTTAGATTTAATTCTATATTCCTAGAAGCCCTCTTATGAAAGAGGAAAAAGTTATTTGTGGCTTGGATGAGCCCCAAATCCACTTAAAGATCACTTTCTTGCCTAATCAACAAGAGGGATGATCTGATGTCTCTTCTCTATTGGTAAGTGAAAGTCATACTTTAAGCAAGTAGAGATAGAGAGAAGGTAACTGGACCTAGTTTAACCAGTTGGAGCCACCATCCCAAAGAGAAAAGGAGCTGCTCTAAGGTTTTGACTAGGTGGTCTCCCTTATAATGTTGAGGCAAAGAATTTTGAGTCTTCAACATTTTTGGCACTAGGAGAAGGGCATATGAATTGTTTTCTTTGAATATTTTTATTTTATTTACTATGGCCCCTTGTAAAATATTTCCTT
This sequence comes from Pinus tabuliformis, assembly GCA_031772625.1. Taxonomy (NCBI): domain Eukaryota; kingdom Viridiplantae; phylum Streptophyta; class Pinopsida; order Pinales; family Pinaceae; genus Pinus; species Pinus tabuliformis. The sequence goes on from CM062809.1 coordinate 303,007,815, forward strand.
GGAGTTGCTTTATTGGACCTCATCCAAAAACTACTCTAGTAAGGGCAGCCAAGATTCCATCTCAGGTCAAATACAATGGTAAGACATATGCTTTTAGTCATCTCCTTCAATTTATCTTAAGTTGCAATAATTTTAGTATTGATGAAGATGTTATTTGCAGGATCTTTACTCTTACTTTAAGAAGAAAAGCAAAAAAATGGTGCTTATCACTTCCAGTTGCCTCTGTACATAACTGGGACAAAGTTTCATAGGTTTTCCTTCATGATTTTCAAAAATACGGCTACAAAAAGGTGTCTGACAAGTTAGCTGAATTGCGTAGGATGGAAGGTGAATCTTTAGACGATTTGATAATTATTTTTAATTAATGGAAAAACCTGTGAGCAATTTTTGAAACCGACGTTTCGGACTAGCTAGGTGAGTCCATCATCAGGGTAATGAGATCTGCATTTTGAGAAAGAGAGAGTCAAGAAAATGAGAACCTATTAATAGAAGGATGGATAGATAACCTAGGTTTGGAGAGGTCAGCTTGATTTTCAACAATTTATTAATAAATGGATGGATAGGATTCTGGCTCTTGACATTCTCATTTTCTCAAAATTAAGAGCATTGTTCTGCATGTCCCTTCCATGCTGGGACTTAATGGTGTTGAAGAGAGATTCCATACAGGCTGGAAGAGTAATTTCAGTCTAAATATTTTCCTCGTCAATTTCAATTAATGGGTTGGTTTAAACATTTGATATCTCTTCCTTGTATTCCTTATCAAGAATCAGAAAATTCATTTTTTTTCTATTGAAAAATCAATTACTCAAACCGTCAAACATGATCCTCTTCTAGAAAATAGAATTTCTAGAGAATGATTTCAGGGGAAAAAAAACTCTCCCCCGATAAATAATGTTGTTATGAATGAACAACTACAACCAGAAATAAGTGGTAATCAATATCCTCCTCCTGATATTATTTTAAGCAATGAGAAAACCAATTCTTCCAGCAATGAGAACATGGATCAGCATCTCAAAGTTTACAATTATGTCAATCAAGAAGATTCTGAAGTACACATTTGGGAAATGAGCAACATTTTTCAAATAGAGAAATTTACAATTTTGTAAATTCAAGTTCCCACTTTTCTCTGTATCTCAATTTATTTAATAATAATTTAATTGCTACTTTCGAAATTATAAAAGTTCAAAAGATAAAGGAGCCTCCACTCTCGAATTATCAATAAATTATGATAGGGACAAAGAGGATTTAATTTCTTACAATTCTGTAAATATCTATTATACAATTTTCTCTTCGATTCTGATTTTAAAAGGGAAGAAGATATTGAAAAAATTATTCATGATGATGAGAACATTGAACCTTGTTTTTATTCCTCTTCAAAAATGGTTTTAACTGCCTCTTATTTTCCTAATCATTCAAATGAATCTGTTTTTGAAGCTAAAAAAATGCTAGTTTAGATGTTACAGTTAATTCTTCATCATTTGATCATCATAATGATTTCAGCCATCATGAACTTATCCCTATTTATGATTCCTACAACAATGATGATTTTTATTTTAATCATGAACCTCCGAGGAGTCCAGTTTCACAAGTGGATAATTATGTTAATTTATTAATCTTTGTTAACACTTGTGGAAAGAAAAGTCCTTACAAACAGACTCCCACTATGTTGTACCATTATCTGTAGTATTGATGTATATTATCATTTCCAATTTTCTCATTTTCCCTGATTTCAATTTCTTTCTTTTTTGAATTTTATTTTTTATTTTTTGGACACACTACGATGGCATTATGAGCTCCATATCATGATAATCTCATCAAATATATTAATTAGCGTATTTAAAAATCTATTTTAGAAATTCAATCATAAACATTGACTACTTCTAATTTTGAGATTCTATTTTATGATTATAAGTGGCTAATTTGTTTTTGATTTTCAAATTATTTTTTCACATATGTTGATATTCGGAACCTCACTAACAACGCATTTTGGCCAACCATGTAATCCGTCTAGAAATATTTTACATGAATATCCACGATTTATCTATTCATTTGAAAGAAAGATTTCTAGTCATTGTTTACAACAAACTTTGATATTTAAAGACATATCATTTAATGTTGGCTTGTTGTTTCCTCTTTCTTTGAATCTCTTTCAAACATCGATTGAAACTCATCCTAAATTTTATGATCCCGTAGGCAAATGTTTGGAAGATTTTCACGGAAAGGATTATGTAAATAATTTTTTTTTTTCGAAATTGTTAATTGTATAGAGTAGGTTGAATTTTTCTTTTAATAATTTAGTTGCAGTTTTATTTTTGTTACTAATGTGTGACTTGTACATACAGGGAGTAAAATTCTTGCATGGTTACATTGGAAATATGACTATACCTAGTCATGTTTCTTTTTAGTTAGAATTAGAGATATATTAATTTAGATTTAGATTCCTTTTATGTTTGCATTTATTTCATTATTTTAGAATTTCAATAAACAGGGAATGGGCCCAAGCATTTCCCTTGGCATTCCCTTTCATTTTTTGGCAAAGTGGCTTAAAACATATCAAAATTCTTATATAGTCGGATCATACACACTTGTGAAAGCACTTGATTGTCTTGTTTTTGCAAAACTTCATCACATTGTTAAAAAAATGTTATATGAAGAAATTCCTAGGATTTTCTACGGCTTGGCAATTTTTTTATTTACAAGTATTTCTAAAAGGGCTCATTTTCACCACTCTTGTCCTATGATGTACATTTGAGGAGGATGCAATTTGAAAGTTCATTACTTAGCATTTTAGATTAAATAAAGAGATGATGTTGAAAATATGTGAATTTTGAGAAATGCATGGGAGAATGTGAAGGTTCATGAGGTAAACCTACAGTCAATAGTCTTCCAAGCATGTATTATCAATTTCATTTTCATTTGTTGTTTCATTTTCTTTTTTATCATACTTTATTTCTTATTTCTATTTTATTTCTTTTTGTAGGTCTCCATTGACTTGATTTTGGAGATTTGAGATAAGAAAGCAACCAACCATTTCTAAATCTGAAACATGTTCATGAAAGTATTTGTTGTTTCGTCAAAATTTAGGTATTCTTTAGTTTTGCTACTATTAATACATTCTCGAAAGATTCATATTGGATTATTATAATATCATAACTCTCCTCATAAGAAAGTTCCGATAAAATCATTCTTCGATCAAATATTTCCAATAGTTAATATAATTAGTAAAGGGGTTTTTGTTAAAAGGTAAAGTTTGGGTTGAGTGATTTCTTTTGAATTAAATACTTTAAGAGATTTCGGCCCCACAACTTCCATTTGGCATATCGACCTTCACAAATATCGTAAATTATAAAGTGTGCTATGTTTAAAACTTTCGATACTCCGATAGCCCGATCATCCGATACTTTGATAGCCCGATCATCCAATATTTGGATACAGGATATCTCTGATCTCCCGATGATCCGATATCTCTGTCTCTCAATATTCCAATACTCCAATATCTGATATACCAGTATCTTAGATCCAAATATTTGGTCCTCCCCGATACCTCCATCTTTATCATATCAGACATTTTATAAGAAGCATCTATTCACTACACTCCCGGTATTCCCGATGCCTCTTACTTCTGATATCCAATATTCCCATCCTCAACCTATATTAGGACTTTCATATCACATGCTTTCTATTTAAATCCCTGATATACTATCGACAATATAGAAGTTATGATATCACTTCCCGCCTTTTCTTATTATTCGTTATTTATTTAAATATGATTTATCAGAAATTTCATATATCGTATCTTTCTAAAGCAATCCAAAGTGATTTCTCTAATATATTCTTCCGATATGCTGATGTGTGTAGACCCACGTGAATTTACATTTAGCAATATGAGTCAATAATCATATTCTGCCTCTCATCAATGTAGCTGAAATGAAACGCTTACACTCTTTATTGCTCTGATTTGCTACAAACGGAGGAAAATTCACACAAAATGCTTACAGCGAATGATCTTATCCATGATTTTATCTATGCCTATTCCAAATCTTACAACTGCCAAGTTGAGATAAACCATTCCATCACACTCATTCATATTTTTTTCCCTTTAGTGATATTTTTTTCTTCCGAAGGGACTCATAGTCTCTAATTCGTGAATTTTGAAATCTCGATCCTCTGCTTTTCATTTTTCTGAGATATTTCCTCATAATTTCAGATTGCTGGCTTATTGGACTCTTGGATTTGTATTATATCGGAAACATTTAAAACAAATTATGATATTTACCTCTCTAAGATCCACATTTCCTTTTCCTTCACTATCATGTCCATTATACTTAGTAAAGGAAATGGCCCCTATTTCACCATCTTCACTCGAATTTTGTGGTCTCAGAGTTTTGTAAGTTGATTTTGACTTCAAAAAAGTTTTCGAGATTGTTGACACCTGATTTATTTTCATTGTTATTAAATCTCAGACTCCTTTCCTTGAAGCTTATTTGATAGGTAAATGTAAGTTCTCTTGCAATCATTTTTACAAAACTTCAAATTATCTCATTATTAGAATGAAATCCATCGGAACTATTTTATAAACTCTTACGGAACTTTTATCTCTGATGCATGAATGTTTGATATACTAAAAAGACAATGTTCCCATATAATACATTTAACAAGCATTCGTTATCGAGCATGGTCAATATCGTAAGTTTTGTTTGTAAAGGTTACACAAAAACTTTTGTTCCAAGATCTTGCTTCCCTTTAATATTCTAAATACTAGGACTTCTTGTATCAGAGGTGAAATTTAATTGAACTTATGAAAACAAATGTTGTCGAAAATGTTATGAAACAAAGATTTTGTTTATTAGAGTTTTGATCATTAATAAATCTTAAAATACTTGAGATCTTACCTTTCACTTTGATTCTCTCAGAAACTTGTAACTTCAAAATATCAAGTTAAGTATCTTCGTAGGTATTTGTTCAATTCATTCTGATCTTTCACTATACTAACATGAAGTTTTGTTTGATTATCTTTATATATATATGCTACTTTCATGTTATCATGGTGTTCGAAAGCCTGGATAAATTTTAATCATAATTTCACCAAATCCAAGTAGTCATTATGACCGAGATGAATTTGTGACTATAGGGATATACATTCTTCATGGTGTATGCACATGGGCCTCTTTTACCCTTCTTGACGTTCTGCTTGGCTAAAGAGAAATTACATCATCTATGGTTCGTTTATGTTTTTACCTTTGAATCATTATTGGATGCACATTTTTTTACCTCAGTCATCTTTTATTGAGCATATTCATTTGCTTTTCAAGGCACTCTTGAACAACCACTATGGTAAAAACAAAAATTGATAAGGAATTTGGAACAAGAAAAGATAATGGATCATGGTTAAATCATGTTTGATTTCTCTTATATTTGAGTTTTGACCTATCACTTTATATTTAACATGCAAAATTTCAAGACCTATTCATCTACACATATGCATTACATTGTTTAGGACTGGGTCTTGATTCTTGACAATTTATGAGAATCATGGAGTGGATATGAAACTTGTAATATTATGAGAACAATCCTCATTGCAATTCATAAAGAGGCGTTGCTTCATTCTCATTTCCATGGATTTTATTTACTTCAGATTGATTGGACATGAAACATTGCTTTCTTCTAGTTTACTGCTTGCTTTAGATTAGATTTAATAAATGATGATTTTGGGTCAATAAGATTTCAGAAAATTCAACTTATTCATACTTTTAAATTAAAAGAAGAAGTTATCTTTTATTGGAGAAGATGATATTTCTCAAGTAAGATCAAAAGAAATTCTCCAATGTTAAGTTTCATATGCCCACTTTTGTTTTTAATTTTTTTTTATATAAAATTCTATTTTGTAGCTCTTCATAAACTTTTCACATCCCTACTAGATCAGATTTGGAGCTCATTCCCCTTTGTCTGGTTTTCTTTCAAGTTTTTGGGAGAAACAATAATTATCTTCTTCGAATCAGCTAAACTAGGGAGTTTTAGAATCTTTTATTTGTTTCTTAGAATTGAGTTTATTAGAAAATGGTTAAGAGGTTTTTATGGAGGTTTTTCTTTGAAACAATAAAATTTGCAGTGGACAAAGACTTCTTCATTTGGGCAGAATTTTACCTCATAACTGTTATTCACTCTTTATATTTTGAGAGCCTCATTTCTTATAACTCTGTAAGATAAATTTTTAAAATCTCAACACAAGAAGGAATGTACACATGTTTATTTTCTTTTACTCTTTTGTTGATACATTTGTATAGTTAATCTTGTTGGAGTTGGTTCTCTAAATTTGGATTTTTTTATTTTTTAGCTTTTTCTTTCTTGTTTTTTTACATTTTTGAAGTTTGCTTTCCATTTATTTTTCTTTTTTCTTTCAGTTATGTTTTAATTTTGGTGACTCTGCAATGATTCATGTGGAAGACATTTTTCTTACCCAACAATGGTTGGCATACATGGGAAACTTTTACTATGTCTATATTTGTGAAATTCATTTATCATTAAAGGTATACTTTTTTGGAACCATAAAACCCTCCTGATTTAAATATTTTTCAAGGAGGAACACACATCTTTTCCAAGTGATAAGGTTTACCTTTTCAAGGAAAGAACTGACCTAAGTTTAACTTAATAGATCCCTCTCGCCCCTCCACTTTATAAAAGCCTCTGATTGATAGTCATGGGAAAATAATTTGGAGTCAACATTATGAAAGTATTGTATCCATTAACATAATTATCTATTACCATCCCACCTCTTTCACGCAAGTACATCATAAACTAAAAGCTCAAAAATGTGGTTATCAAAAATGTGATTAAAAGAGGAAGCATGGGAAATACAAATAAACCCGTCGGGGCTATGGACGCTCGCTAGCAGCAGGGCTAGGTTTATTTGGCATAAAAGACAACTTATTTGGGTTATTATTCAGGATCGCTGGCAGCGAAGCGATGACAGAAACAATTCATAACAATGGATATATGCTTTATAAAAAAAACTCCTATCTATACCTTCTTCTATTTTCTCATACGAGGTAATTTTAAAATAAAATTTTTCCAAAATTTGGATTAATAATTTCTACTCAAGTATGGTTTTGAGTACTTATGTTTTCAAACTCATATTTCTTAATCTATTTATGTGGGATCCATGGAAATATTTTACTGTTTGAAGATTCAATGGACTCCATTAATTTTAACTTTTGGGTAAATTAAAGTTCATTATCTTTAACGGGAGATAACTAGTTCTTCCCAGTTTGTCACGAATGTTGTAGGGAAAACCCAGCACCCCCATTTTTGACTTATTTACTTCAAATAATGGGGACCTTTTCCATAAATTTTGGCTAAATCACCTTTTAATGTTTTCTTTAGTTAAGTATCTTGCAATTTCGCCATTTTTCATTTTTATCGGGTTTCTATTTTGATTGCTTCACTGAGTTTGAATTTTTGCTAGCTTTCCATCGGTACTTGTTTCAACTCATTTGGTTACACGGTTTGCAAATGGTGCTAATCTGAAGTTTGATAATTTTTACTGCCTAGGTTAAAAATGTATATTTTTTTAATTTTTGTAATTAAATTAGTAATTCATTGTAAATATTAATTCCTAGTTAATTTTTACTATTTTTTTTATTTTTCACTAACAGTTCTATAGAATCGCCCAACCAAATTGTAGAACAATTAAAAAATGTGTTTTCACGATTTCGATAATTTATTCCATTTCCTAATTTTAAAAGAAATTACGAGATTTTAAATCTCAAAATTGCAAAGTGGCTGTACTTCATTTTGTAGAGTTTTTTATTCCACTCCAAGTGGAACCCACTTCACCTCATCTCCTCTCTTCCTAGAAAAAAGGAGACTCCAGATACAAATCTTCCGATATTTAAAAGTCTCAATATAAATCTTCCGATATTTAAAAGTTTCGATTTAATTCTTCCGAAATTTAAAAACTTTCGATATCCCGATATCAGAATATCGACGTTTTGGTTTTGCACACATTTAAAAAACTTTCGATATGTATCGGGCTCCGGCCTCCGATATTGGATTTTATGTCGTGACTATTTTATTTATTATAAAGTTACCTTATGACTCCTGACATCCGTCATCTACCTCTGTCCTCCTCCATTTCGTTAAGCTCCCTCCTCCCTTTATTATTTACACTCCCTCTTACTCCATTGCCATGTGAAAGTTTTTTTTGATTAAGTTTGTTAGTATGATTTTTATTAAGATATATATATATATATATATATATATATATATATATATATATATATATATTAGTTATAATTTAATATTATAATTTTATATAATTTCATTATAATATTAATATAATATAATTATATTTTTAATTAACTTTTAAATTCATTTTAATTTTTAAATTAAAATTTATTTTTATTATATATAATTAGTTTATAAATAATATATTTTAATATCGTAATTACCATTAAATTAGTACTAGTTAAGAAATAATTGTAATTTACATTAGGATTAGATTTTAATTAAAAAATCCCTATTTTTGATCTATGCAATAAATTTTCCAGAATCCTGGCAGTTTTGAATCTTCAACTTTGGAACCTCATAAGATGAGATTTACTTGGCCAAATGAAGCCGAGGATGACTCGTTTGATAGATAAAATCATCAAAAATATTTATTAAGTGATTGCATGACCAGATTTGATTATTAAATGAGTCTAAAATTTAGTAGAAAATCAAGGTCCGAATTTGTAAACAAAATTATTTTTCTGCATTTTCATTCGGTCATAGCCTCTACTTAATGCAGATCCATTCGAATATGTTCTTCTTGACCAATAATATATTTATAGGGATCAATAAAAAGTTTATATTTCCTTTTATTTATTTATTTAATTAAATTTTCATTGGAGATATTTTGTTTTTCAGATTTAGTATTTTGATTTTAATTGGTTTTGGCAGGAAAACAATTGAAGAAATAAGGAAAAGAAGATTTCAATAAATGGAATTGCTCCAGATATAGAAGATTAGGAAATTGGACCAATAAATATTGTTGGAGAAAAATGATTCTTCAACAACTCTCCTATTTTGAAATTCATTTTTGTAAATTATAAATAGTGGTTTGTAGAATGTACAAAGAGCTTCTCTTCTCTACAATTTTGGAATTATTAAAAGCACTATTGTAATGGGGATTTAGAGCAGTAGGTGAGAGGAGAGTAAATCTTAGACCTGGGGGATAATTGAAGATTTTTCTTTTGCATTCTGAACTATGTATGGAGGGAAGAGCTTGTAAAGGAATGTTGGATATTAGATTCAGAGAAACAATTTCAATAAATCACTATTTAAAATACTATCGTTTTTATACTGATTTCATTTTATAATGATAGAAATATGTCATTTTATTCATATTTGTGCACTATTGTCAATACGAGTAATTTGTCTCAATAATATGTTATTACTTATCTATGCTCTTGTGAACTAAACTCTGGTTTCTGAGTAACTATTTACTCAGAAATTAGTCTTTTAATTATGATTTAACAAGCAATAATATTTTCTGTTCACTATTTCCTTACGTTATTATTTAATCATTCGAGTTACTGATTTAATAATCATCATCATTTTGTGAACTAATTCTGTAGATGTTGTTGATTAATTATTACTGTTAATAGATCTATGAACATAATGTTTTTGGTATTCATAATATCATTTAATTGAACTACTTCATTTGCTTTATATTCATTATAAGCCAGACATGTTTAAATCCCAATCATTTAAATACTTTGCTCTCTGTTGGGTTAAATCTACATCTTCCTAATTGATATAGGCTTAGGATTTCATTCTTTTTGCTTGCATTTAGATTTAATTTTACATTCCTAGAAGCCCTCTTCTCAAAGAGACAAAATTTAGTTGTGGCTTAGCTGAGCCCCAGATCAACTTAAGGATCATTTTCTTGCTTTATCAATAAGAGGGATGATTTGATGTCTCTTCTCTATTGGTAAGTGAAATTCATACTTTAATCAAGAAGAGATAGAGAGAAGGTAACTGGAACTAGTTTAACTAGTTGGAACCACCATTCCAAATGAAAAAAGGTCCCGACCGGGTGGTCTCCCTTATAATGTTGAGGCTGAGAATTTTGTGTATGTAACAAGTTCACACATGGGAAGCTTATTTTAAGGGTGCACATGTAGAGATAATTATTTATTATTTATTGAATATTATTGTTTGGTAAAACTCTCATTTAAAGGAGGTGGCCTACGATATAGCTCCATTTTTTGAGGTGGTTACTAAATAACTCCATTATATTATTGTGGAACTTCTCCTAGAAATTATGCTATATTATTTTCCTTGAAGGATATCATAATTATTTTATTTTTTTCTTCTAGGAGAGGAAAGTGGATCTCAAATACTAAATTATTGGAAAATAATTTGTTATAGGAGTTTATAAATGCATTATTTTATTGTATTCCTTGTATAAATAATGAATGTAGAAAAAAATTACTTGTTTATTGTAAAAGGAGTTGAAATCAAACTTATATAATTCAAAGTCTTACAAATTTGTTTGTGTTTTAGTGGGTAACAACATATGATTGCTAAAAGTTCTTCATTATAGTTACATAAGAAACTCTCTCATGGTTTAGTCATGGATTCCACTTGCTTGATGGACTTGACACTAGTCATGATCCTCCCATCACCCTTTTTATAAAATTTATTCTAAAATTCTAATTTTATTAAAGCTAACTTTTCTAATCAACTTGAGCCTCATTGTAATAAGACTTAGTAATTATAAGTTAGGGAATATCCCTTGGTTTAGGGAAGAGTCAACCTAAAGAGTGGGAGTGGGTCATTTTTGTTAAATTAGATAACCCCTCCAAGTTTCCTGCAGACTACTTTAAATTTAGAGTGATAACTTATGAGGTAACAATGGGCACATTGAGTGTCATGTGGGACACAAATTTGACCTTGAGCACATGTTGGACATGAACAACTCGTGTTTCCACAAATTCACATGCATAGCTCATTGATTCAAAACATTCATTGCTTCTCATAGTGTCTTGTATCTTAGGTGATCAATTAATCTTATGTATGACATGTAAGTTTAATAAACTTGGTATTAAGTTATATAAAAATACAACATTGTATGTCCATTATAGTAGTTTAATTTCACAAATATTAGGATTGAAAATTTACATGGGTATTAAATATCTCAATCATTCTCAATTTATTGTTGATACCCTTCTATTGGGAGAAACTTCAAACACAAATCAAACCAATGCATTTACCTAAAAATAATTTTAGATAATTAGCCTAAAAGAAAAATAATGACTACAAACACTCTAAAAACATTAGCAATGGGAATTACTCAAATTTTATATTTTCAATTGGGAGATAGTCCCTTATCTTTCTACTACATGGGAACCCTAATATGCCTTGGATGGTTAAAAATAAACACCCAGTTGGTTTCAATCCATGAAATCCAAAATGAAAATGAAGGTTGGAGCTCCTTGTGACTAATCTTGAATTCATGATATTTCCTTATAAGGTCTATTTTTTCCTCAATACCTATATAGTACATATCAATGCTCCAATTCTATTTCTCTAATGTTCTTTTTATAAGAGTTATAATTTTTTCTCATTTTTTTTTTGTAGGGATACAAATAAAATAATAAAAAATATTTTTTCCTAAGTACCATGGAATAAGATCCAACAAATTATAAGAAAGGGAGGTATGGGTGTTAGGAAACACATTTAGTAAAAAATTAGGAGGAAATATCATTTGGAGCCTCATACAACCTCCATTATGTTGTTGGTACAATTCAAAACGTTGCAAAAATAAGCTTATGAATCAAGCTTGCTTCTTTACAAATAAAGCAACAAGTGGTTTCTGCATCTAGAAGACGTTATAGATTATTTTTCATCTAATATCTATTGTTTCCCTCACAACAAGGAGTCAAATAATACCTTAGGAAGAGAAATTCCTTAACAAGGATATTGTAGTTGGAAATGGGGATTTAAACCACGAGAAAATAACTCAATTCCAAAATTATCCTTTCTCTTTTTGTCTTAAGCCATGAGGAAGGAACTTTTTAAAGGAGATTGAAAATCCTCAATTATATAGGAATTCTTTTACCCTTCCAAGATAAATCTATTTAAATAAAAAATATTTAAAATACATGTCATATTTACAATTAGAAAATAAATAAAAAATAAAAAATTGAAGGGTATATATGATGAGGCTCATAACCTCTTCCTCCTAGATAAATATTGTAGCATTAGAAAATAGAAATATGCATGTAAATCAACTTGTTAGATGCAGAGAAGGTTATTTCATATAGGGATGCCTTCCAAATAAGAATCATACTCTAGTAGGATATTGATTTCTAATATCTCAAATTCAGTTTTTCCTTTCCCCATTAAAGTGGAATTCCCTATGACTCAAATTTTCCACGCCTAGGGTTAAATTGCAACATAAGGAGTCTAGTTTTGAGTCCAATGAGAAGGAATAAAGAAAAACTATAGTTATTACAACTCTTATATAAGCTCAAAGATAAGAAATTTTAGGGAATAAGATGAAGAATTCAACAAAGAAGACACGACCAACAAGGATGTGTTCAACGAAAACAATGAGAGACAAATAAGCTTGCAACACATGAAATTTTAGTCTGGTATTTTCCCCTCCATGGAAATCAAAAGTATAGTTTCCATGGTATATTGTATTTAATGAAATGTTGATGCCACCAAAGCTTTTGTAGCATTGATAGCAAACTACAGAACCTAAATCGTTGCTACAGAGTGCACATTCTTGACCATATGGTTTTCAACTACTATATTAATTAATTCAAATGACTAAATCTTAGAGCATAAATAAAGAGTAATTCAAGTCTGCTCACGAGAACACAAAAATGATTTGAAATAATTTTATTCATTTTGAATGTGTTGTTACATAAAAAAAATTCAAATCTAAGAGTGGATTCCTCAGAGTGCTTGGAATTCCTGCATCGTTACACAACAATACCACATATAACAACCAAAACGCCCTCACGAACTCATACAATAGCCAATCACGCTCTCTCCAAACTATGAAATAGCCAAAACCACTGCGAACAATCCAAGAGTAAAAATTCCAAGAGCCCAAAGTGTACTAGCAAAAGAAAATAAGCCAAAAATCCCCCTTTCTTCTATGGTACAACAATTTATTCTCGTGTCTCTAACCTCTTCCAATACCAACTAAAACAATTTTTTTCCCATGCTGTCAACCTCTTCACCTTTCAGAATTGTATCTATTTGCTTCCTCTTAGTATGCGAACAAACCAAAATTGTAACCTCCATCTCATTCTCGTAGCACATCTAGTGCTAGTTTCCTTGTAGCAACACAATTAAACAACTGCCAATTTGAGTGTGTAAGCAACTCCATGATACAAGAATATTAACTCGTGATCCTGGGAGTGTTAACAACTCAAAAGTAGTTGTTACTTTAGTAAATTGTAGTTGTAGGAGTAGCAACAACCATTGGATAGGTGTATCAACAACTAACATAATAAATATATCAACAACTTAAAATACATGGGAGTCACAATACTTATTACGAACTCAACAAAAATTATTTTTGGTTGATGAGGATTGCTTGAGGCCAAGGATGCTTTTGCATCAGACATCCTTGGTAAGAAAATATGAACTACTAGCTCATGTGGTATTTAATTCAAAGATCAAAGTCCCTCATAGGTAGGTTATATCTTGTTTAGTCACCCATGATGTATCTTCATATCCCTTATTTTTCCATTTGACCAAATACTCCAGATATTCCTTTCAGCGGGAGTTATTTCCAATCCTTGTGGCCATAATTTTTTTCACTTCCTCAACATGTTTAATTGGTAATTTTTCCTTCCATTTAGCGGGCATAGTTATTTCTTGAATACCTTCCCCTTCATGGAATGCATACTTTCAACCACATCAAATATCAGAGAGATATCCAAGTCTCTCGATAACTCTAGCTTGTAGGCATTTTCATAATTTTTTTGAAGAATTCTGCATGGGCCTATTTTCTTATATTTTAACTTGCTGTAGGCACCCCAAGGAAATATTTCTTTCCACAAATGTGAAATTAACATCTCTCCTTCGACAAAAACATTTTCTCTTCTATTCAAATGTTGCTCCTCCTTGTACTTTTCATTACTTTGCTACAATATTTTCCTTACTTGTTAGTGCATTAGCTACATGCTTCTTGAAAAATCACTTGCATTAACTCTCTTCTCCTCCTCCAAATTTGGCATTTGTAGTCCTTTTGGAAATATATCAACATCAATTTATTTGAATTCATCTAACAAGGATTTAATTTTTATCGGTATGATTTCTAATTTTTCCTCCTCTTGCACAATCTTTGGAATAACTGTTGAGAAATTTTTTCCTCTTCTTTCCTAATGTACAAATTCCTTGGTTGAACACAACATGATATTGATTTTACTCATGCTAGAACTTCCACAACTTCTTGCTGTTACAACTGTATTTTCTAGCATTAGGGTGAGCTTGTACCACTATCCATCGTTTTTGAACTCATATGTATTTTCTCGACCATCATGGTGAAATTTCCTTTTAAACAACCACAATCTTCTCAGAAGTATGTGGCATGCATCCATGCCAACCGCATCGTACATTACTTGCTCTTGAAGTTTGCCAATTTGAAAGTTTAATAAGCATTGGTTAGTCACAACAACCCGTTGCCATTTTTGTAACCATGAGACTTCGTAAGGATTTGGATGGACTAAAATTCTAAGTATTACCTTGTCCATGACTTCAATGGACACTAATTTTTCAGCATGGAAAATTTTAGGGGCTAATATTCACAAGTGGGTTATTTTTCCATGGTTTTTCCAAAAAAAAAGATTCACCAATTTCCATTTTTAAAAAAAATGATTCACCCAAATTTTATAGTATAAAATTCTTTTACCTTAAAAATTGCCAAAATTGTATAAAGACTATATATAAATCTATTAGAAATTTACATGTTCTTATAAAGATATCAACAAACATTTTATAATTTGCAATTTGGGGACTAGTAAGATTTGCCAATATTTCTAAACTTTAAGACAAATTTTCATCCTTAAAAGTTTCCCTGATTTTCAACACTTCCACCTTATATAACCAAGTTGCAACACTTTCGTTGGACCTTACAATTAGGTTTAGAAAATTTTCTTTTTTTTTTCCTCGTTCTTATACTATCTTTTTCTTAGGCTTGAGTAATACTTTTTGAAACATCAAATTTTCTCCCTATTCTTGGTGCAATGCAATCACATTTTTTCCAACAACAAAAGCTTCATTTGTTTGCATAACTTGTGTTTTGTATTCACCAATTCTCCCTAGATTTTTTCCTTCCAGGAACTTATATTTCTTATGTCCTTCAACTCCACAATGATAACAAGAAATTAAATACATTCCCTTTCCTCTTCCAGATTTTCTCTACCTCTTCCAGCATTATTTCCACCTCTACCACCTTGACAACTGATGGATTATTCTTCCTTTTCACTGCCTCTAGTAGTCCATATCTTACCTCTGCCTCTAGAACCTATTGCTATACCTTTCTACTATGTTTTCCTATTCAAAATTTTCTGTAAATTTAGGGAAATATGATAGGCTTGATCAACATTCTTGAAATGATGCATACTCATTTTGTCTTGAATCAACTAATTTAATCCATTCACATACCTTGCGACTCTTTGGAATTCTAGTTCTTTTATACCAGATTGAAGTGACAACCTGGAAAATTCTTCAATGTACTCATGAACATGTTTCCTTTTGTCTTAGATTCTGGATTTGTCTATACAAATTTTGATGGTAATCAACAGGTAGATCTTTCTCATTGATCTTCGTGACCATATTCTTCCAAGTCTTGATCTTTTCTAGTTGATTATTTACTATGTCTTTTTGTAGCATATCCCACCATAGTGAAACATGACCCTTTAACTTCGTCATGGAAAATTTCACCTGATTTGGATCTTGAGCATTTTCATACTTGAAGTATCTTTCAAGTTCTCCAATCCAATCAACAAGCACATCAAATTTCATATTTCCATCATAACAAGAAATTTAAACTCTTGAACTGCCTCTATTTCTCAAGTATGAAATCAACCTTACTATTAGGTCTCTCTCCTTAACATCCTATTATTCATCTATTTCTTCTTCAGGCTCTAAATTTACCTCTGCATCTCCATTTATTTTATTCTCCAACTCTTTTATTCTTCATCTTAACTCTTCTAACTCTCAATTTCCTACACCTCTTTGTCCTACTCCACTTATCCTCGTTGCCATCCTTACAAGTTACAAATGTCTCACCAACTTCCATAGACCTTAATATAAGTTCTATGACCCAAATTGTACCTTCAGTACTCTTGTTGCGCAATCACCGAACAAGTTTTCTTGGTACCCTATTATATGAAGCGAATCAATATGTGAATCCTAAAACAAAACTCACTTTGATACTACTTGATGCAAATTAGGATTTTGTAGCTTTCATACAAACTATATAACTTGAATCACTATTACAGAGTGCACAACCCCAACCATTTGGTTTTTGGATAGTATATTAATTAGTTTAAATGACTAAATCAAATAGCATAAACAAAGAGTAATTCAAGTATGCTCACAAGAACAAAGAAAGGATTTAAAATAATTTTTGTTCATTTTGAATGTGTTGTTACATACAAGAATTCAAATATGAGAGTGGAGTCCTCAGAGTGCTTGGAATTCCTGCGCCGTTACACAAAAACACCACACACAAGAACCAAAACATCCTCACTAACTCATAAAACAACCAATCTCTCTCCATCCAAATCGTGTAGTAGCCAAAACTAATGCCAAAAGTACAAGCGCCCAAAGAGAACCAACAAAATCCAATAAGACAAAAGGCCCCTTTTCTTCATTGTTCTCACAATTTATTATCACACTACTGGCCTCTTCGCATTCCAATTGAAATAATTTGTTTCCCATGCTATCGACCTATTTTCCTTCCATAACTATATTGATTCTCTTCCTCTTAGTATGCAGATAAACCAAATTTGTAACCTCCATCTCATTCTCGTAGTGCATCTAGTAGTGATTGTGTTGTATAAGTGCAACTAAACAACTGTTGGTTTGAGTGTGTCAACAAATCCACACAACAAGAATATTAATGTGTGTTCCTGGGAGTGTCAGCAACTAAAATGTGTTTTTTTCTTTAGTAAAATATAACTATAGGAGTAGTAACAACCATCAAATGAGTGTATCAATAACTAATATAATAGGTGTATTAATAACTTAAAATACATGGGGTAACACATTACGAACTCAATAAAAACTTGTTTTTGGTTGATGAGGATTGCTTGAGGCCAAGGATGCTCCTGCATCAAATGTTCACATTTTAATTTGAAAGTACTAGTTCATGAGGTAGTAACCTTGTGTACCCCCAATTTGAAAATCAATGGTCCTATGCCCAAATATTTGGGCATTTTTATATTTATGGCATGTTAAATTTCAAATCATGGTAAGAAAATTTTGCACTCATAATTTAAACTCTAAAATATAGGAATCTTAAAACCTAAACAAAAATTAAACTAATAAATTTAGGGCATTGTAAACTATAAACACATCGTACTAAAAAAATATGGAAAGCAAGTACATAAATCTTAATTCTAAAATATGCATATGTATTTTATTGACTTGAAAAAATAAATTGCTCTAGCTCATAATCCTATCCTAATCACCATCTCTTTCAAAAAAATAAGTGAATATAATAAGAAACGATACTTCTTTTATAGATGAAGAAGCTAAGAGTTTACAATTTAGAAACTCTAAATTTAGAGGTAACCCAAAACCTTAAATATTTTCTAGAATAGTGCACCCAAAATTTCTTAAGGGGATTGTTTAAATAACATAGAAATTGCAAGAAACTTGCTACTTCTAATGAAATCAAACAAAAATCAAGAGACAAAAATTTCTTCTACTATTCTGTGGAAATGAAAACACACGATAGAAACACATGCAATAACATGCAACCATCAAAACACAAGGAACACAATGATTTTACAGGGGAACCCAACTGGGAAAAACCTCTCCACTGCTTTGCATTAATTCATATGAGAATATGGATCAATTATAATGTCTTGCTTCAATCCTAAAGCACAAATTGCACTACAACTTTGATCTCCTGCTCACTTACCTTCTCTTACCTACACTTAGCCAAAATAGGTCTATGCTATCCTCCTATTTCCTTGCACAATCCTTGAGCAGATTAGCCCATAAAATATAGGAGAATTCCCTATTTCCTTGTGCAAATCCTGAAGGAATTGACCACCTGCTCAATGAAAAAACACTGTACACTCAACTAGTATACAATTGATAATTACAATGTGCCTTTTCCTCCACTCCAACTAGGAAATTTGAATTCCATTCATGATTGGGACTATTTTTAGTAAATTGATCAGTTAACCAATATATCAATGAGCCAACAAATTTTATAACTAAACTGAACTACTACTGACTCCACCAAAGGCTAGAGCTCATAACTGAATTTAACTAAGAATAACTCCACTAGATTACTAAATTTTAGCAATCCACCCATGCACAACTTTACCTCTAGCCCATAACTCAAATTTATTAACTTAACTAGGAGACAAATTCATGTCACTCCAGTTAACTGCAATCCAATTGATTCTGCTGATGTGGAAAATAGAATTTATCCAATTTACTAAGGCACAAGTCAAATGAATCCTTTTCTTGCTACATTTTAACACTCCCTCTTAGCAAGAAAAGGGTTCTGCATCACCCCTATCCTGCTCCTGTGGAACTTGAATTTGCCTCTTGACAATGCCTTTGTCAAAATATCTGCATCCTGCTCCTCTATGGGAATGTAATACAACATCACGATTCTCCTCTAAACCAAGGATGTAGTGCATCAAGCCCATGTCCTTCATCTCGAACTCTCTTGCAAGTTCCTCCTTGCAAGACTGGATTAACTTCTCATCCCTTGTTAGTATCAAGTAATCTACATATAAGACTAAAATGAGAAATTTTCCATCTACCACAATGTATTAGAGATTAACATCTGCTTCACTCTTAGTGAAGCCAAATGCACTGAGATATGTGTTTATCCAAGTGTACAGAGCACATGGTTCCTACTTGAGACCATAAACTGATCTCCCAAGTCTATACACACGTGTCTCCCCATCGAATGTCTCAAACCCCTCATGTAAATATCTTCCTCAACCACTCCATTGAGGAAGGAAGCCATGACATCCATTTGGTGGATCTTCCACCCCATCTGTATAACTAATGCTAGAATAACTTGCCACTGGGAAAAATGTCTCCTCATAATCAACTTCCTCTACCCATGAGAAGTCTTTGGCCACAAGTCTGGCCTTGTACTTCTCAATATTTCCATCAGCTGCATGTTTCAATTTGTATATCCATCTGGAACCAACCAATGACTTGTTATCTGGTATTGGTGCCACCTTCCATACCTTGTTCTTCATAATGGGGTCATATGTCTACACCATGGCATCTACCCACAATGGTTGGGAAACTGCCTCCTCAAATGAAGAAGGATCAGAATAATTGTGTTTTATCATGAGTGCCATATAACTAGTATACCTATGTGGTGATCTTCTTTGTCTGTGCAAGGATGTAGGAGCTCCCACATGCTTCTGTGCATCCTACACCAACTTGTCAACCTATCTGGTTCTCTTCCTCCCCTTGCTGGAAGATTCTGGTTGAGTGGGTGTCTCCACTCGACTTGATCTCTACTCCTCCACATGTGGCTTCTCTACAACATCTATAGGATTTGATTGAGGCTGCTCCTTTGGAGCTAGAAGCTTTTCCTTAGGTGCAATACTCAATCTCACTCTAGAGAGATTATCATAACATTCTCCTCATCAAATCTCACATCTCTCCTCATCACTCTCATCTCGAGTGAGGGAAAATACACTCAATAGTTATGAGGTGTCTCTATGTATCCTACAAATATCCCCATCTCAGCTGTAGGATAAAAAGTTTTCCTACTATCCTTGGAGACAAGATAATAGACTGTAGCTCCAAAAATTCAAAAATGGGAGCACTAGCTTCATCCTAGAGAAAGCCTCTTTGGGTATGTTCATGCCAAGTATTTTGTGAGGGTTCTAGTTCTACAAATAAACTACTCTATTACAAGCTTCTTCCCACAAGGATAATGACAATCCTTGGTCATGAAACATTTCTCTTGCATCTCATAGAATTCTTTTGTTTTTCCTATCCGCCACCCCATTTTATTGTGGGTTGTGGGGTGTAATAGTTCTCTTCTAATACTTTCCATGGCACAAAATTCTTTGAAATCATTAAACACAAATTATCCTCCACTAGCACTTCTCAGGGATTTAATTTTCTATCCAGTCTCATTTTCAACTAATTCTTTGAATTCAACAAATTTTGTAAACACATCATCTTTCTTCTTCATAAAATAGATTCAACACTCTCGGGAAAAGTCATATATGAAAATTACATAATACCCGTGTTTTGAAACTGATATTGTAGAAACTGGTCCACACACATCTTAGTGGAATCGCTCCAAGATGGCTCCAACTCTACTATCTCAGCCCTAGAAGGAGGCTTTGACATATTTTCCAAGAGTGCATCCCTTGAAAACATCATTTTGGTCAAGGGTGAATTTTGGAAGTCCTATGGTGATCTGCTGAATGATTTTCAAAGCTCCATGGTGTAGATGAGTACCCATGTTCCTATGCCAGATTTTTCCAACATCTCGACTCTGAACATGTTCTACTTTGCTGCTTAATGCAACACATGCATCCACCTCTAGCTTGTAGAGGTTTTTCACTCTAACACCAATTTTTTTTACTTGTCCAATAACAACATTCTTCATAAAACCTTTTCCTTTATTGAACACCACATCATATCCTCTATCCTCTAACACAACCACAAAAATCAAATTTTTCTTCAGCCCAAGCACATACATTACATTTTTCAAGTGAAGATGGGAGCCTGAATCCCTCTTAAAGGTAATAGTACCAATACCTTTGGTACTATACCTCCAATAATCTCCAAGTTCTATGTGCAATTGTAGGTCCTTCTCCTCTAGGTTGCTAAAGAACTCCTTGCTTCTTGTTATATGAAATGAGGCACCAGAATCTAAGTACCAAACATTTTCCTATACAATACTTGCCATCCATGTAATAAGGGTGAAATCCAATTCGATTTGTGATGTGAGAGCATCACATCCTGCTCCTCCTCCATGCTTCTTCCAAAATTTCTTGTGTGGACAGTTGGTTTCATAGTGTCCATATTCATGGTAGTGAAAACATTTAGTTTTGTTGAGGTCCTTGTTCTTGCCCTGGTTCTAGCTAGATTATGCATTTCCTTGGGCCTTCTTTCCCTAGATTTCTTTCCCTTGGATTTCCTTCCCTTGGATTTCTTTCCCTTTCCTACCAAGGACAAGTTTTATTCCTCCTCAGCTCTGGATGTGACACCATCTCTAGTGTTTCTTTCGATCTCCTCCTGCACCAAATCAACCCAAAATCTCTCCCAATCTGGTAGCATGTATCTTCCATTAACTAAATCCTGATAGATGTGAGAGGATTTTGGAAGGCCAAGGAGTGCTGGGCTCACAAGTTTGGATGATGGCAAAGTTTCTCCTACTCCTCCAAGTTCATCTCGAACGTGAGTGAATTTGAATAGGTATTATGGAATGGTTTCATTTTTCTGCATTCAAATGCTCCTAAGTTTATCTCCTAATGCCAATTTCCTGACATCACTACTCTAGAATAGATATGTGAGAGTTTTCCACATTTCAAAAGAAGTCTCTTTTCCATGCAAGTTTGAAACCACATGATCTCTGACACCCTCCAAAATAATCCTGCTAGATTTTTTTGTGTCTTTCTTCCACTAAGCAATGGATTGTGCATCTAATGCTGCTGATTTTGGAATATCAATTTGTGTGTGTTCCCATATTCCATTTTCACCCAAGACAACTTCCATAATGTCCTTCCAAGAATTTTTTTTTAGGTTCCCTCCAATGCGTACTCAAGCCTCAATCCATTGAAAGACATTTTTCCTACACTTAAGAGAATCTGCACCAAAAACTATGCAAATCAAAAATTCTCTGTGAGAAGATATGGGACAAGGTTTCTATGTAGTCTTCCGTAGCTTTGATACCATGTATAAATTTCAAGAAATTTGTAACTGCTAATGAAATCGAACTGAAATCAAGAGACACAAATTTCTTCTACTATTCTAGGTAAAGGAAAAAACAAGATAGAAACACATGCAATAACATGCAAGCATCAAAACACAAGGAACACAATGATTTTACAGGGGAAACCAATTGGGAAAAACCCCTCTATTGCTTTGAATTAATTCATATGAAAATATGGATAAATTATAATGTCATTCTTCAATCCCGTAGCACACCCTGCATTACAATTTTGATCTCCTTCTCACTGACCTGCTCTAACCAACACTTAGAAAAAGTAGGCCTCTGTTATCATCCTATTTCCTTGCATAATACTTGAGGAAATTAGCTCATAAAAAAATAAGAGAATTCCATATTTCCTTGTGCAAATCCTTAAGGAATTAACAATCTTCTCAATGCAAAATGCACACTCAACTAGTATACAATTGATAATTACAATGTGCCTTTTCCTCCATTCCAACTAGGCAATTCGAATTCCATGCATGACTAGGACTATTTTTAGTAAATTGATCAGTTAAATGAGAGATCAATGAGTTAACAATTGTTATAACTACTCAATAGAACTCCTGCTGACTCCACTAAAGACTAGAGCTTAGTTAACTGAGTTTAACTAATAATAACTCCACTAGATTGATAAATTTTAGAAATCAACCCATGCACAACTATACTTCTAGCATATAACTCTAATTTAATGACTTAACTAGGAGACAACACCATGGCACTCCAGTTAACTACGATCCAAGTCATCCCACTGATGTGGAAAATCGAATTTATCCATTTGACTAAGGCACAATTCAAATTAAGCCCTTTCTTGCTACATTTGAAAAAATATGAATTCTCAAATGCTAGGGTAATTAGCATATAAAATTATGTGCAACCTCCTAGGGATTAGTTCCCTTCTTATAGAATTAAAAATGCATGAAAAAACCAACTATCCTAATTCTACAAAAGTAGTGAACAATCTACACAGAACAAATTTTCTAAAAGCCAAAAATCAAGTTTAAAACATAGAAATTTAGTTCACACTAAAATTAACCTCAAATTCCCCCTTATATCCATTATTCCCCATAAAGGCTTTAACTATTAGGTTTTTAGTCTCATTATGTTCAAAACACCAATACAAGTGCATCAGACCAATAAAGACACAATTGCAAAGAAATAGGTAGAAATATAACATTCCATCTTTGCAAAATAATGTTCTCCATCAAACTATTCTCACCCTAAACATATCAAAATTTCCCTTTGCCAAGGGATTGATCAAAATATCAACAACCTATGAATTAGAAGGAATATACTCAAGAACCATTTCTCTCCTCTAAAGCACATTCTTGAGCAAATGAAACCATATTAGATTTACATGTTCTTGGGGAGATCATGAAATATGGATTCTCATTGCCTATATAAATTTGATTTTCATAGTACACCACTATTACCACTCAAAATCTCACTATATGGAAAGTTCCTAACCATAAACCAAAGATACTAGAGGAAACTACCAGTAAATCCAACCATTTTCACCATGATGGACTTGTCCCATACTTAAACTAAGGAAAAATGAAATCCTAGCCTAGGGGGTACCCCCAAGGTAAATCAATATAATTGGTTGTAAACATAAGAGTGCTTTTTATCTTAAATTAATTATAAGTGTGATTAATCAAAAATCATTTTTCTTTTATGTGAAGAAAATGAAAAAGAATGTAGATTATTGAATTATCAATCACCAAATCAACACAAGTTTATAATTACGAAATGAAATATGTATTATATAAATTGATTCAAACTATTATAAAAGTGTTGGAAGTGATTATGATAGCTCTTCAATGATCAAGTTAAATCTCACCAATAATCATATGACCGTTGATTATCTTGACATTACCATACTTAGCTCTCAAATATTGATTCCAAAATTATACCTCAATGATAAATAAAACCATTCAGTAATGAAGCAATATAACCAAGTGATGAAATGAAAAAAGTGTTTTGTTAATGTGACATGAAAACATCAAGTAATTTATATAATTGTTGTGTAAAACTATAATTTATGCCCAATTTAATTTCTAATCTAATTTAGGAGAAATTGAATCATTTATGTAGCAATGTCATGAATTTAATGGGAATTTAATATAGATTTAGAACCTCGTATGTAACCCAAAGACATCACTTTCCAACAAAATTAGGGGAATTTTGAGGTCTAAAATGGGCCTCCTAAGGAAATTATAAAATAAAGGTGGAAATATTAAAACAAGATTAGATTACATCATCAAAGTTTAGAGGGAAAAAAGAAAAAAATAAATTTTCAACACGTATTTTCAACTTATCTCCCTATGGGTTTATTCAAATTTCGAGCGACAATGTTCATCGGATGTAGAATTTGATTTTGCATCCAAGGAGTACCCATGTCGCATACTTTCGATGGACCCAACTACATGAAAAATGATAAATACATGAAAATGTGATTGCAATCACATTGTTTCATGTATTTCTCAATTTTCTTGTAGCATGGTCCATTGAAAGTATACACCATGGGTACTCCTTGGATGAGGAATTAAACTTTTCATCCAACGAGTACTCTCGCTTGAAATTTGAGCAAAACCTTAAGGAGATAAGTTGAAATTATGAGTTGAAAAAATATTTTTATTTTTTATTTTTTATATTTTAATCTTTTTATTTTTTTACTCAAAAAAGGTGAATCATACCCCATGGTTGACATCATCATCTTGAATCCTATCTGTTCTTAAAACATTTATTTTAGTTGTACATTTTTCTTAGGAGGCCCATTTTAGACCTCAAACTTCCCCTAATGATGGAGAGGATATGGTCAAAATATATTAGAATAATATGTGCTAGACAATACAACTCCAAAATGTAGATGACCTTCAAAACCATAGTTTAAAACCACCATGATCAAGTAAAATGGTCCAAGTAGAGGTTCTCCCTCTAAAAGTGAGCTAACAACGCGTATGGAATCAAGGAGTGGGACATTGCATGGTCAAAATGTGGGGATAATTTTTTTTTTTTTTTGCAATAGACTTAAAAACACCATATGTATGTCAAGATTCTCTTGATTTTCTATTGTGACCACGTTTTCCAAATCCCATGGCCATTTTGCATCTAATTGACTTTTTTTGAAAATATTATAAGCACTATGTGAAAAGATAATTTCCCCTAAAATTGGCCACCAGTAAAATATATACTCTAATCACATCAACAACCTCAAGAAATGGTTGAAAGAGATGTAAAAGCTCACCAATTACCCCCAACCACCAAAACACCCTTACAATGTAGTATAGAAGAATGGAATGAGCCACAGATGTGAGGGAATATCCCTAAGGAAGCAAATGTACCCCCCATAGATGGTCTAGGTGGCACATGTGATGATGTGGAGTCCCTGCGACACTATCTATTGCATTGTCATAGATCCCAATGCAATGACACATATCCCAATGAGTGTGGACACAATGTGATTTTGATACACAGATACCAATGTAGTGTCATGGGTCCCAAGAAAATATTATAGATCCTAATGAGAGTGTGTTGCTACATAGATCCCAAGGAAATATCACAAATCTTGATGTAGGTAAAAAAATCTCAAGGCATAGTAAATGGATCAAAAGACATAATAGTAAATCTCAATGTGAGTACAAAAATCCCAATGTAACGTGCCTACTTATAGTAGTGAATCATGCCTCAATATACTTGTTAATAGATAATAAAAATATAAGTGATTTATTTTAGCTTCTTGATAACTTATTTAACTTTTATACTTTGGGCTAAGTTCAACCATGATAGGGAAAATATTAACTTCTATTACATGTGACCCTCATAAGGTCAAGAAGTATGTCCTATATTACTAAGTTATAAGTAGATAAATGTGATAGATAATTTATGGAAAGCGAAGTGGAAACTTCATGAATAAATTTTCATAGTCATATATGATGTGTAGGCCTTCTTTGGCTAGATTTCAAGACTTAGGGGTATTCATTTCTTTCCATGATTTATTTCATGAGGTTGTGCTATGCTTAGAGTTACCACCTCAACACTTTGTTTTACTATCCATTTTCTAAATTTTCCTTTTTCTTTTGTTTTTCTTTCCTTCTTTGAAGTACCCTTTGATTTATTATTCCTTTCTTCAGATTTGCATTGATAAGAATAATACTTAGGGATAAGGGCCTTTTAATGAGGTGGCATATCTCGAACTTTGGATTTCAACATTTTTATGTTGCTGCTTCCTCAAGTACTTTTTTTTATCTTATGAATTTGAAGGATATTAATCATAGGTATTAATTGATTTTCTCATCACATTGATGAATGACTTATGATAAATTAATCACAAGAAGAAATATGATGATGGTCCAATGGAAGTGAAACTGAAAGATGGAAAATGTTAAGAATGGTTGGTATATGAGGTTTGTTGCATTCCACCTATTTCTCTTGCAGTAAAACCTCATTCAATAGGTGGTGGCACTTAATTAGGAAGGAAACTTCGATCCACCTTGATATCTTGTAATAGAAAAAAACCATAAAAAATTGGAGTATTATGGTACATTATTAGATTACACAAATTCCTACCACATTCACAACTTGCATAGGGAACATTAAAACCATGTCTAATCATGAAATCCATATGTGAAACAATAGTATGAAAAATGAAGTAAATTAACTAAACAAAGGGAACATAGAACCATGTGTGTGAAAGCATAGTCTACCATCTATAGGTGCATGTTCATCTAAAGTCCATTATGGCTGAGGCATGTGAAAGAAATGAGAAGAACCAATTTGAGGTGATAATATCATATGTATGGAATAACAAGTATGATTATAGATGAGATAAGCAAGACAACTCATGCAAGCTATAACACCACACAATTGAGAAGATGGATGTGGATGTATTTAACCCTAAGGGGGAAACATCTAGCTCTCACTCAAGGATATGCACTCTTAAACTAAGAGTATATGATATCTCCAAATATGATCCAATAATGTGATCTAAACACATAAAAATATTCCAAATATTATAAACCAAAGAATATCACGATTCCATGACCCTAGTAAACAATTACATAAAACAAAAACTTTGCCGGAAATGGAAATTTCTCTAAGTCTAAGCAAGGCATGTAAAGAGAGTATGCAATTATTCTATGACAAATATTGAAAATAATTTTTTCTGAGGAAATCAAATACATGAAATGAAAAGTGAGAAATCAAAGCAAGCAAATGCATGAAAAGGAGACACTCAAATGTTCTAAACTATTGCTCAAAGTAGATTATTCTTTCATAAGCCTACAAGGCTAAATAAGCACTAAGGATTTTAGGTGAATAATATATTGAGTTCAACCACTTAATGATATCATCGATGCTTCAAAGCTTCCCCTTGTGTTTGGTTGTGAACCAAACCAATGGGAAATTAACCATTTTATGGGCATAAAAAAGAATCCCATCACTCATGAGCTCAAAATTGAAGTATAATCCCAATCATAAAGAATGAGGTCCAATTTTTACCAAGGATACATAGTAATACTACAAGCTTATTCCCTCCAATAATTAATACGGCTAATGTAATCATTCATTCATAGAAGTGGGCTAGCCATTTAATTTTACTAGTCAAATCATTAAACAAAAGGGAGCTTAAAAGTGGCTCCAACCAATATTTACATTAGAATTATTGATTTTTCATGCTAACCTCATTCTAGAGCAAGGAAGTATTTTTATGACTTAAAAATGATTTTTCATGCTAACCTCATTCTAGAGCAAGGAAGTATTTTTATGACTTAAGGACTACTCTTTTTTTTTTATTACTCTTTTTTTCCATAAGGAAAATGTTGTTACCTCAAATTTGTAAAAACATCCTCACAATTTCTTATTTCACGAAGAGGGAACCATTTTTTGAGAACGACTCTGAAGAAGTATGAAAATTATGAGATGTCTCTACCAAGTTATGCCAATAAAAAATATAATCATCAATAAAATATAAGGAAAATATAAACATGCTCATTTTGACATCCTCATGGAAAAAAATGAGTGTTGAAATAAGATCAAGGATGTAATATATAAAATAGGTGAGTCACTAAGTCCATGGAAGATGGTATTTATTCTTCTAAATCATCATAATCATTTGGACATCTCGGGATGATAAAAAAATCCAAAGGATCAAGAAAATTTCGAGACAACCATTCCACTTCATGATCCTCAAGTTATGATTGTCTTGATATGACCATGAAGTCACAAGACATATTTTCAAATTTGGGAAATAACTCTTGAGTGCATGTTATGGCCGGTTGGTCCATGGGTGAATGTTAAAAATATATATAATATATATCATCATGGCTATCATGTTGGCCGATACACGTCCCAACACATGAAACTCTAGCTTGTAATTTGAATGGAATATCATTATTCTTAAAAAGAAAACGAAGATAACTACAAATTTTTAGTGTCTAAATGTTCACTTTTCTAAAAATTTATTACAAAATTTGTTTTTTTTTTTTTTAACTGCTTTCTCTGAGAGGCTAGAAATAAATTCTTCCTTATTTAGATGTGTCATAAGCTAGATATCCTAAACGTTCCCAATAACTTCGATCAAATTTACAATTAAATTTTTGAAAGTGTTTGTCATTTAAAATACACTCTTCGATGCATAGACTTTCATCACGTGTCAAAGAAAATAAATCCAAAGGTGTGTCATCTTCATTTTTTATTTATTTATTTATAGATGTATGGGTAAGTTAAAAAAATGGAGAAGGATTGTGTGTAACCAAATATTCTTTTTGAAAAATGGAGAATAAGAATATATGTCCTCATATTCTTATTTTAAATAAATCCAGAGGTGTGTCATCTTTATTTTTTATTTATTTATTTATAGATGTATGGGTGAGTTAAAAAAATTGAGAAAGATCGTGTCTAACCAAATATTCTTCTTCACATACGGAGAATAAGAATATATATCCTCATATTTTTGATTTTCAATGGGATTATAGATTCATTACTTGTTCCTCAAAAATATAATGACGAGGTCCTTCATATATGATCCTTTTATAATATTCATATTAGTAGACATAATAGATGTTTCTTCAATTTCATGATTCTCTGTTGTTTCAATATCTATTGGGACAGGATCCCCTAGGGTTAATTTTGGGGCAAAAGCCCAAGTTTTGTGTAAAGTCTCCGCAAATGTCGTCGCAGAGTGTGTAGATGGTAAAGTGTTATAAAGGGTTTTACTTTTCTATTATGTAAGTTGTGTAAGCTTACCCATGGTCCGCAAACCATGGGATTGTATAAGTAGGAGAGTCTTAGAGAGTCTAAGGCATGATAATGATGGTAGAGATCAATGAATGTAATGGGTCAATAGAATAAAGGGCAAAGAAGTCTTATAGTAGAAGAGAGGCTCTGCAGCTATGTGCGCAGAGGCCTAGAGTAGAGTTCGCAACTGAGTGCGCGGACCCCTGCAACTGAGTGCACAGGGAAGTCTTGAGTATGTAAGAAGAACATAAGCATTAATAAAGAGATTATTTTGGAAATATATGTGTCTTGTCTATCAATTTCTACTATGAATGAATGCGCTTTTATGCTATGATGAATGATGGGTTTATTGATTAAGACTGTATTGATGCACGATTTTACATGGTTTACATTTCATATGAAGGAAATTGATAATAATTGTTTACATGAAGAATATCTTATTGCATTTTAATATTATCAAACACTTAAGCCGATCTAGGCAAATACAGGTTTAAGGGTAGTTATAGAGGCGTGTAAAGGGTTGATTCACCTATTTAGGGTCCATGAAAGATAGTCGTAGACCTTCGGAAAGGTTTAGAGGTTGGTTAAAGGAAGTTATATCGATAAGCTTTATAGGCTTATTTAGTGTGAAGGCAGGTTTAGGGCACAAAATTACATTATACTAATCTCTGGATGCGGAAACTTGGTTCCAGCATCCCCCCATACTGCCTCGGGTGAGACTTCAGTCGCACTCCACGGGTTGATGTCGAAAGGGCTAATAGTGTAGGGATTTGTTTGGAAAACTTAACTTTGAACTTGGGTCAGGACCCCCTAAGCCAACAAATGGTTCCATTACCGGGACCGGGATCTGCATAAAGAGATGTGTGATGTCACATCACTAGAATCCAAAATAGAAATAAATTGAGGAATGGTTGGATAGAAAGAGCCACGATTTCACGGCGCAAGAAAAAAGGAATATGCGATTGACGAAAGAATAGTGGTTGGAAAGGTATCTGTACACAGATATACACGAAATTTCTTCTGTTCCTTCCCGATTGAGCTATACGAGTGGATCGCTAAATTAGCGGATGGATAGGGAAAGTGGAGGCTTGACAATCCAATAGGGTGGACCCCGGAGTTAGTGCAGAGATTGGAAGCCTCTGAAGATAAGATCACACGCGCTGTCGATCACTGGCTTGATCGTATCCTAGGAGGATTGGTGACGGAGTTCGCAGTCGATACCTCGGTCAGCTGCAGTGAAGTAGAGTGATTCTTCTTCAAGGGACTGCAAGGTAAGTATTTAAGATCTTTGAATACTTGGATTAAAATGCTCTTGTGTGAAAAGCGGGTTATGCAATTACCTTGATGTTTGGAGCTATGTGAAGTGGAAAGTTATTCAGGGATAAAGGGAGAACATGCCCTGCATATAATCCGCTAATTAAGCCTCCTCTGAGTGACGACGAAGGAGCAACACAGGCTTCACCACAGAGCACTGTCTAGTTAATAAGGCAAGGGTTCCTGTGAATACCCCATTTGCCCACACCACCTCCATATTCACCTCCACAACATACACCTTCACCCACACCGCCACCACCTCCGCCACAGTTAAATATGGCAAATGTAGTAAAGTTTCCCGCTTTCAAGGGCTTGGGAAATAAGGACCCGAACCATTTTTGGTTTGTTATGAAGGCCGTATGGACAACCCAAAAAATTACAGATGATCAGATGAAGAAAGAAATGTTGGTTACTACTTTATAGGATCGCGCGCTAACATGGTACATTAAGTACTACACCGATAACCCGACAACTGCATTGGCAAACATTCAGACTTCGCTGAATAAGGAATTCAAGAACCCCAACTATGAAGTTTAATCAATCTTTAGATTCAAGGAAATCATCAAGAAGCCTGGCGAGACACCCTGGGAACTGGATCAGAGATTGAAATGCAAGATCCATGAAACTAACATGAATCTTACGGATGGGCATCACTGCGAATGGTTTGTAGCTTTGCTCTTGCCTCATTTAAGGGTTTCTTTATCACAAAAAAATATTGGAACCCAGGCAGAAGCCTTGGAGATTGTGATGAGACTGCATGAGACACCGATTCAAGATGCTGCTTTGGGAGTTCAGAAGATTCACATGGAGTTTCAGAATCTTTTCCTAGAATTCCAAAGTCTAAAGAAGAATAGAGTGGCTTGGCTAGAGGTGTGCGAAGAAGTTTGGTGTCTGAAATGTAAGAGCTAGGGGCACGATAAAGATCACTTCTCTATCTTCATGAATTATGTTGCAGGAGGAGGGCTGATACCTCTGAGGCCGGAAGCTGAATCAGGGCCAAGTACAGGGCTCACATTGTGGTGTACTATCTGTCAGGTAGCTGGAAAACATGTGACAAACAATTGTCACTTGCTGCAGAAATTTGTAAAGACGCTGCAATAGCTCTTCTGGAACTTCTGCAAATCAATGGGTCATGATGAGGGTAATTTCCATAGCTATGAGTTGATGATGGAGAGAAAGCCTGTGTATCGAATGCAAACACAAACTCGACCTCCAGATCAAGGCGTTTGGGGAGCACAAGGAGGATACCAGGGGTGTGGACGAGGCTGGGGTGGAGTAGGACCTATGCGAGGTCGGGGGCAAGTTATTTGCTACAATTGTAGAGGGCTAGGACACTATGAATGAGAGTGTATGAACCCGACGCACTTGTCGTGCTGATATTATACTTAGTTTGACCACATGATAGAAGACTACCCCGTATTAATAGCTAAGATGTGTGAAAAGGGGACGCATCCTCAGCAGCCTACCAAAAACTTGCATATGATGAGGGTTGAAGCCTGCGAAGAGGATCCTAATGTGAATATTGTGTTGCGTAGTGGAATGACAATTGGCGAGGATAAGGGAAAGCAACCTGAAGAAAGTGAATGGGTCCACAAAGCTCCAGAAAAGGAGGTTGGATTTGATTTAGAGCACGTGAAAGAAACCTTCATGGAAGCGAAGAAAAGCTTCGCTGAGGCTTCTACCTCAGGAAGTTAGGATAAGCAATCTGAAGAAATGGACCCATCCATGCTTACTACCTTTTTTGAGACCTGTATGAAGCTGCTACGCGATAGAAAGGCCGTAAAAGGATTACAGGAGTTGATAAATAAATGTGCCAGTAAAGAAAATGCTTTTGAGGGACCACACATGGTCAGGAAAATTAGTAAGCATAAGGCAAGAACAGGGCATGAGATGAGGCTCACCACACAAATAGGTGAATATGAAATGGACCAAGTTATTTTGGATCTTGGGTCAGATGTGAATGTTTTTCCTAAACAAACATGGGAGAGAATGGGGAGACTTGCACTGCAGTGGTCTTTGATTCAATTGAGGATGGCGAATTAGCAAAATATTATCCCCATGGGAAGATTGCAGGGAGTGATAGTAGATATTGAAGGCATGAGTGTGTTGGATGATTTCAAAGTGATAGAGATTGTTAATGATAGAAATCCCTACCCCGCACTCCTTGGGATCAACAAGGCTATTGACATGAATGGGGTGATCAATTTGAAGAAGCGGACAATGCCATTTGAGAGCAAATTGCTCCGTGTAGTAGCACCTTTGGACCTTGTAGAAGGACTGCGTTATATTGAACCAGTTCGCAATTATGAAATTGATGATAATTTGGACCAGAATTACAAAATAATAGCACGAGACCAATATTGGGTGAATCCAACAATAGATGGAAACATTGCATGGGACCGCGAAAGTTCCGACACGTCAGATTCAGATGAAGAGTTGGAACACTTGCAGAATAGGTTGCATGAAGCATCTATGCTACGCTATAACATGATGACTAAGTTAATGCACTGCGTATCATCAAAGGTAAGGATTTTTCCTTATTATGATGGTCTAACTAAGGTAGATAAATCTTGGATGCATTTGAAAGGGAAGTACTAGAGAAGCATTGCTTCCAAGCCTTGGATTTGGCACTGCACACTACGCTCGCAAGATGGTGGGGTACGCATAAACATAATTTTGATGGATGGCACGAATATAGAAGAACGATGAGGGTGCGGTTTGGTCACCCAAAAGTGCGATTGGCAGAGAAATATGATGGGAGGAGTGATCCACATGATCACTTAGCAAAATGGACTGATGCCTATGGAGTAGAGCTGCAATTGGAGGGGGTGCATTTGTTATGTCATACTTTAGATGTAATACAATGAATTGGTACCTGGAAACCGAACTCCACCACGACATAGACGAATGGGATATTTTGAGACAGGGATTCGTGATGAATTAAGCTTTAGGATGGATTCAAGTGCATCAATGCAGTGTTGCAAGAGGTCAAGGAAGCGATCTTCAAAATACCGCAGGATCCCTTGGATTTGATTCAACCAGATTAGACCAACTAGTTGCACCATGTGCTAGAGTGCTACAATCTGATTGCTGAAGAAGAAGAGGAGGATCCAAGGAACATTAATATCCCAGATGCAGAAGGTCACCGCAAAGTTGAGGGGCCGTAGATAGAGAATCCAGATATCACTGCGCCGCTGAAGACTAGACAAGTGAACATTGGAACAGAGGCGGGGCCGAAGTATACAAAGAAAGGGGGCTATTGGGATGATTCTACGGTGGATAAGGTCACTGGGTTTCTCTGCGAATATCAAGATTTGTTCCCTACAAGGTTTTCATACTTAAAAGGCATCATAGGAAATTTAGGAGTGATGAAAATAACATTGAAACTAGACACGAAGCCTGTTAAGCAGAGACCATATCACCTTAATCCTAAGTACAAGGAAAAGGTCCACTTAGAGTTGGACAAAATGTTGGCAGCAAGAATTATTGAACCAATGGAGGAATATGACTGGGTGAGTCCAATGGTAGTTCAGGAAAAGAAGTAGAAGGATGAAATAAGGATTTGCGTAGATCTCAGGAAGCTGAATGATGCTTGCGTTCATGATCCTTTTCCAACTTCGTTCATAGATGAAGTGTTGGATAATGTTGGTGGGCAGGAGGCCTATTCATTCATTGATGGGTTCTCTAGATACCATCAAATAAATATTGCGTTGTAAGACAAGAGTAAGACGACCTTCGTGATTGAGCAGGGATGCTTTCAGTATATAGTAATGCATTTTAGACTTAAGGATGCGTTGACAATATTTTTGCACGTAGTCATTGTAGTGTTCAAAGAGTTCATTCACAAGTTTTTGGAGGTATATTTTGATGATTGAACAGTGTTTGGACTGGTAAAGCACCATGTAGCTAGTTTGCACTTGATGCTGGATACGTGTTGGAGGTATCCGATCATGCTAAACTTGAAGAAGTGTTTATTTTGCTTCCTTTTCGGAATCTTGTTGGGTCATGTAGTGTACAGACAAGGCTTAATGGCGGACCCTGCTAAGATCGCGATCATAATTAACTTGGAGGCGCTACGGAGTGTTAAACAACTGCACACAACACTGGGTAATACTAGAAACTATTGAAATTTCATCAAGAGCTATGCCCAAATTACTGCGCTGATGGAAAAGATATTGAAGAAGGACGCT
Organism: Pinus tabuliformis; assembly: GCA_031772625.1. Lineage (NCBI taxonomy): Eukaryota > Viridiplantae > Streptophyta > Pinopsida > Pinales > Pinaceae > Pinus > Pinus tabuliformis. The sequence goes on from CM062809.1 coordinate 303,042,732, forward strand.
ACATTCTGTTGGAATGAGGAATGCAAGCGGAGTCTGGATGTATTGAAAGAGAAAATGGTCATCGCGTCGATCTTAGTCTTCTCGGATTGGAAGAAGGAATTTCACGTGCATGTGGATGCGTCATGTATTGTGCTGGGAGTAGTACTGACACAGGCTGGTGAAGGAGAACTAGATCACTCGATATCATTTGCGAGTAGGACGCTGTCTAAGGCTGAAAAGAACTATTTGACAATGGAGTGCAAAGGGTTGGATATGGTGTACGTGCTCCAGAAGTTCAGGCATTACTTGCTAGGTAGACACTTTAATATGTATACAGACCATTCTGCATTAAAGTACTAAGTCAACAAGCTTGTGTTGGGGGGTGAAATATGCAGATGGTTGCTGCTATTTCAGGAGTATGATTTCGAAGTAATTGTGAAACTAGGGAGATTGAATGCAGGACCAAATCATGTTTTGCGCATTGAAACCTGAGATGAGTCTACTAATTTGGAGGAGGGGCTACTTGATGCATAAAAGAGAATCATTTTGCAGACATTATCCCCTTCCTGACTACAGGAAAGGCTCTAGAAGGATACCCTAGTTAACATAAGAAAGAATTGGTGGTGCATACGAAATTTTTTTTTTTTCTTCTGTTATTGCAGGTCACTTATATAAATGGGATGCGACAAGATATTGTGATGCTATGTGCCCGATTTTGAATGTAGTAGTATCCTAGCTAAAGCTCATGGAGGAGCTGCGGGAGGCCATTTTGCAGGAAAAGCAACAACGTAGAAGATTTTGTGCGTTAGATTGTGGTGGCCAATATTGCATAAGGATTCCAAAGCATATTGTAGGGCATGCGATGCATGTCAGAGAATCGACAGATCATCGTGAAGGGATGAGCTACCTTTGAATTTGCAGGTATCATTGCAGCGATTCGAGAAATGGGAAATTGATTTTGTAGGACCAATTCAACATCCATGGAAGATGACGGGTACGTGGTACATCATCACCGCGACTGAGTATTTGACTAGATGAATAGAGGCACAACTCGTGAAGGACTGTAAAGGGGAAACCACAGCAAAAATTCTGTTTGAATATGTGTTGACTAGGTTTGGTTTCCCAAAGATTTTAAATGAGCGATCACGATACACATTTCCTCAATGAAAATATCAGTGCGTTGATAGAGGAGTTCCAAGTTTATCATTAGAAGAGTATGCCATATCATCCTCAGGCCAATGGGAGGGTTCAAGAATTTAATAAGATATTGGAGAACATGCTAAGAAAGGTTTGCAATGCGCAAAGGAATGATTGGGACATTCGTGTACCCACTGTGTTATGGGCCTATAGAACTACTTGTAAGAAGCTTACAGGTCAGACACCATTTAGGTTGATTTATGGCATGGAGGCTGTGATGCCTATGGAGTATATTGTGTCTAGTATACGCATAACAACATTCACAGGGATGGTGTACCACAAAGCCTTAGAAGAGTGGATTGCGCAGCTGACAAAGCTCGAGGAAGACAAGTTTATGGCTGGATTCTATTAGCAGGTTCAGAAGGAACGCAAAAAGGCATGGCATGATTGACACATCAAACTGCACACCTTCAAGGTAAATGATTTAGTTTTATTATATGATAGCAAGTTTGATAAAATTCTAGGAAAATTTCAGATGCATTGTTTGGGGCCATATGTGATCAAAGAGATTATTGATGGTGGAGCAGTTCAGCTTGTGAAATTGAATGGAGATCCATTTCTGGGAAAGGTAAATGGCAACTGATTAAATCCATACACTGGGATCTGGTCCGATGACTACATGATGGTAGCATAGTCTTAGAGCTCCAGGCAGCTACAAGGAGGTGCGAGACTATAAACTACATTGCCCGGGTTGTAGAGTTGCGCGATAGGGGCTTTACGCGAAACAAGAGGATGTCACGGTACCAAAAGCGCAAAAGGAATTGCGCTATAGGGGTGGAGACTACGCAGAATAGTAAAATAGTGATCGTTACCATCACTGTTCATGATTTGATTGCCAGAAGATGGTTAAAAGGAGTGGGTGACCGAAATTTAAGGAAATTAAGGCTAAATTTAAGAGTAAAATCTTGGGGAATTTGCCATCAATCTCACATTTATGGATGAATTTTGGGGGGAACGATTGAATTTGAATTCAAATTCACCTATAAATTATAGGTGGTCGTCCAACGAGAAACACTTTTCATCCTAAGAATTTCTGAGTTGTACTATCTGTTGCGCATGAACCAGGAGTTCTTTGAGGATTTGATTGCAGGCCCCATGTTCATTCAGTATTCCGAGTCAAAACACAAGCTTATTCAAGACATCATGTTAGGACTAGGTCCCACAGAAATTGTAAGCGCTGGAGAGACTGTTGCCTTTGAGGTAGCTGCCCCTAAGGTTGTGAGTATGGAGGTGCTAGCAATAGTGCCTATGGTGCCAAGGACACCTAGGTCGCAGCCTACACCAATGAGAGAGGTCCCTAAGCCAAAGAAGGATAATCAAAAGAAGTTGATGCCAGTGTATGAGTCACCAAGGAAACATACAACTACACAGACACAACGGAAAGAAAATCCGAGAGCAAAGGAGAAGGGGAAGGTGGTTGGTTTGGAGGTAGAGGAGGGCACATAGGATATTGACATTGTGGGGGTGGACCCTATTTCAAAACTGCCGGAGTATATCCCTCTATGAAAGGGCAAGGTAAAGGTCTTGAAGGACCCATATGCCAGACAATTCTCCCTCAAAAATCCCTTGTTTCCAGAGAATATTACCTTTGAAGGTCCGCGGTTGGCGCGAATCCTGCATTTGAAGATTGAAGGCTGGGATTTGACAGACCTTGAGTGAATCCCCCACCTTGCTACCGACACATTCATGCAGATGGTTTCCTACAAGGAGTCTGGAGTCACCACGTTGGAGCCGTTGGAATGGATTCGCAGAGTCAACAAGTCAGGGCTGCTGAACTTGTTATGGGTGTCGCACTACCATTGGTCAAACATAAACCTAATAGTCATCAGGCAGTTGTTGTGCCTGGTACACGACGGGTGCCTGTGGTTGAATGAGCTAATCCCCATAACTGACATGTTGATCCACAAGATCACATTGTTACCGCCAGGGAAAATTTTAAGGACTTCCCTAAATTTATATGTATACGAAATGGGCGAATCCCCATGATACATAGGAAAAATGGAAGGTGATTTTATCCATAATCTAATATGTATATATAATTTTTTTGGTGAATCTCTCGCCAAATTATATTATCTTGTAAAGTCATGGCGGATATTTCACTGAATTATAAAATCTTGTAAGATCTTGGCAAATCTTTCACTCAATAATAAAACATTGTGAAGTCTTGGAGAATGTTTTGTTAAAGTATGAAACCATATATGATAATAGGAAAACATATTCATTACACTGTAATATACTAACATACCTGTTTGGAGAAAAGAAACACAATTTTCTCTTCCTACAAACAATGTCGCAAGTTTTAGTCATTGTGTTTGTCAAGGTTCTTACTGTACACTCTTTCATATCGTTCTATTAGTTTTGATAATATTCCACAACAAAGTTCTTGTAGGTGTTGATCTTGATCACCATTTCTATTAAGGTAGGAGAGATTAATATATTCTCTACCACTTTTGTCAAGATATCAAATTTCTTTCTTATTCCATAGACTCCAACTATGAGATAAAAAAAAACACATCAAGTTTGTTTACCCCAACATGCCAATAAGTAGCAAGCCCCAACTATTTAATATAAGAAAGTAGTAGGAATCCCAAAGACCTGAAGGGGATCTAATGGAAATAAGTGATCGTTGCCTTCCAATCAATATATAAATATAGATTTATTATTATTTTAATTGGGAATCTTCAATTAAATAATAAAATTTAATTACGTCTCTCCCAATCTAAATTGCTTATTAGCATAATTCACTACCTTCACATGTCTTGAATTTTTTAACAACGTTGTAACATGTGGATTAATTTCCTTTTTGGTGCACAATCTCTGCCTTTTAGGACAATATGGTGCAGTGGCCCAACCACTACAGATCATTACGACAAACTAAGAATAATAGAGAGATGAAAGGTTGTACAAACCAACATATTTTCAAACAACTAATCCAATATCAGTACCTTAACTTTTTCATGAAAATATCATATTAAGAACGTTTGAAAAATGGTGGGAAATGTGGGCAACAACTATCTCAGTTTTGCGAGGGTGATGCAGAAAGAGTGATAAGATTTCACTGTTTTGATTTTTTTGTTTGTTAAATTGGTAAAATCAATATTAATGGACATAATGGTATTTTTTACTAAATTTTGTGAAGTGGCTAAATGTAGCTTTAACTATTCACCTTAAGATGTTTTTTACAATATAATTTCCTAAGTCTATTTAATATCTTAATTATCATAAAAACCAACCTATATCCATCTTAACTCCACATCTACCACTCTTAGAGGGATGAAATCTATCCATCTTAACTCCACATCTACCACTCTTACAGGGATGAAATCTCTTTATCCCTCTCAACACTTGGTAGACCCGAATTTAAGATGGATATAAGCTGATAGAATTTCCCCTTTAAATAGTCTATGATCACATGAATACCATGATATTACCATGGGTCAATACCATGGGTTATTATAAACTTGGAGCTTATAAAAATTAATAATTGATTTTTATTTTATTTTTTTTATTTTAACCAAGTTAAAATGTTTAAGTGACATTAAATTACAACATCCATTTTTACTCTTGATCTACCAAGCCCAGAGAGGGATCAAATATTTTTTCACTCTATGCTAGTTGGCTATCACGATATTTGATCCCTCTCGAGATTTAGAGTAAAGATGGATCTATGTTGGTTTAATTCCCCTCTTTAAATAGGCTACATTCCACGTGAATACCATGGGTCAATACCATGTGCCATCTTTATTTTTATTAATATTAATATTAGGGTTAATAATGTTTTTTTGTATGGTATTAATAATAATTTGGCCCATGGTATTTGGCCCATAGGCTTCACCTAAATATAACACATTTTTTGAGTGTCCGTAAATATAAGGTGACTTATGGAGTAAATATAAAAAAATGTTTTATTTATTTACCATACCTCTTGTTTTTTATATGTTTATTAATTTACCATACCTCTTTTATAAATATGGTATTTGGCCCATAGGATTCACTTAAATAAAATCTCTGTCTCAGCCCCCTCATAGTACGAGCCTTCTTAAATAGAAAGAGGGTTGTAGACTAAACATAAAAAGAGGTTTTATTTTTTTACCATACCTCTAGTTTATTTATATTTTTATTTATTTACCATACCTTTGGAGTAAGTATAAAAATAGGTTTTATTTATTTACCATATCTCCACTTTATTTATATTTTTATTTATTTACACCCTTGCGTGTTCGTAAATATAAGGTGACTTATGGAGTAAATATAAAAAAAATGTTTTATTTATTTACCATACCTCTCGTTTATTTATATTTTTATTAATTTACCATACCTTTTTTATAAATATGGTATTTGGCCCATAGGATTCACTTAAATAAAACCTCTTTTTTGAGCCTTCTTAAATAGAAAGAGGGTTATGGACTAAATATAAAAAGAGGTTTTATTTATTTACCATACCTCTAGTTTATTTATATTTTTATTTATTTACCATACCTTTGGAGTAAGTATAAAAATAAGGTTTTTTTATATTTTCCATTCCTCCACTTTATTTATATTTTTATTTATTTACACCCTTGCGTGTTCGTAAATATAAAAAAATGTTTTATTTATTTACCGTGTTCGTAAATATAAGGTGATTTATGGAGTAAATATAAAAATATGTTCTATTTATTTACCATACCTCTCATATTTTTATTAATTTACCATACCTATTTTATAAATATGGTATTTGGCTCATAGGATTCACTTAAATAAAACCTCTTTTTTAAGCCTTCTTAAATAGAAAGAGGGTTATGGACTAAATATAAAAAGAGGTTTTATTTATTTACCATACCTCCACTTTATTTATATTTTTATATTTTTATTTATTGGGACCAAATACAACCTCCCAAACCACCTCCCAAACCAGAAAATGGGTGATTGCAAATGAATTTAACATTGCAAAGCAGAAAATTGGGTGATTGTAATGGAATATAACCTCCTGAATCAGGCGAATCGGGTCAAATGAGATTTTTCATAGTTTATCTGCCCCTTTCTTTGGGGCTAAAATGAAAAAAATAATTTTTTTAAAATAAAAGTTGGGCTAAATATATGAAATGGGTGTTTTATAAAAATTTCGCCCCTCTAAAATGAAAAACCCTTTAAATTTTACCCTTGGGCTAAAATTCACCCCTAAAATTTACCATGGTTACCGCACTCTGGACTAAATCCGGACAAGGTGTTTGGTAGAAAGACAAGGGATTGCAACTTCGCTGAGAAGATGAAGGACAAGTTTAAGCTTGTCAAAAATCCACACGGGTATTCAATTACCAGCATTACCAACCCCGCGGTCAAGATTGCCACGCAAATTCTGGCTGGCAAGGTGATGAGAAAGTGTCGCACAGATGAGGTACTGACACCAATAGTTTCTTTGGTGGCTCAGTACACGGAAGGCATACAGTTAAACTGGGTGCATTACCTATGTAGCATGTTCCTCGCGAACTGTAGATAGGTGTAGAACACGAGTAAGGCTTTTCACTATTCATGGTTGTTGCTCTCAATAGTGCTAGTCACGAGGGACTTGCCGGAGGATAGCCAATTTCCTCTTGTGGAGAAAAATTTACCAAAAGTAGCAAAGTTCGTGTCTCTTTAGGACATGAAAGATGCTGCGCGGGTGATGGAAATCAAAGTTTTCTAGGTGCTGATGGAGGTGAGTATTTGCATGGCCATCAACTAGAAGCCGCGGTTATCACCAACCATGTTTGAGCAGTTTTCGGGGTACGCAGAGTTCAAGGTGGACTTCCACCATGTTTACATTTGGGTGCATAAGGACCCCAACCAGAAATGGTTTGACTTACCCTACTTGGTCACGGATGATGTGATTGTTGAAGTCATCAAGCGTTGGCCAGCATAATGGCACATTCCATCCGATGAGGCCGTCGGGACTAGCAAGTCTGCGGAGAAAAATAAAAAGGAATTAGCCAGACAAAAGGTACAACTGTTGGATGAAAAGAGGAAGAAAGAGGTAGAGGAGAAGGTCCGAGCAGAAGCGGAGCATGCCGCAAAAGAACAGGTAGAGTAGTAAGAGTGCAGCTCCAACAGAAGCCAAAAATCTCCTTCACCCCAAACGGAGGAAGAAGAGTGGTTAGATCAGGGCGGTGGAGATCAACAGGAAAGTAATCTCTTCCAGGTGAAGTAGTATAGGGAGCAGGAGAAGGAAGGACTGCGCAAGAAGACAAAGGCCTCCAAGTTGTCGCTAGATCCCATTACCTTGACAAAGGGTGACTTGGACGATATTGGCAATAAGGTGCGGGATACAATGGCAGAACTGTTGCAGTAGTTTGAGCAGTAGTAGAAGCAAGCATTGGTCGCCATACAGTTGGGTCTATGCAAGCTGTAGATCCAAACAACTAGACTTTAGGCGGTGCAGAACAAAGCATTACAACATCCACTAGTTTGGCACTGAGGACCACTCAAGTAGCAGAATTGGTTCAGACAATGGATCTCCGGGCAGTCGTGTTGCTTAATGGAGCTTTAAACATGGAGGTGGCCACTGACAAGGCGATTTTCAGCACTTTGAAGAATGTGGGCCTCAACTTGGCTACAATCCCTAGTGAGTTCCTTCACATCTTGCAAGCAGGTGTGATCGCAGAGCTTAAAGCCTGGGAGCAACGCGCGCTGAGCATGATCAGCGAATATCAGGTTAATAATGAAAAAATGTTCATTGCAAATACAACAGTGCTGAAGCCATGGAAGAAAGTGTAGGTGTAGAACGAGAAGACTGTAGCCATGGTGGTGAAGGCATGTAGGACAGTCCCTAAACTGCATATCCCGGAGGAAGTACCGGTGGATGCCAAGATCAGAAAGTTGGTTGCAGGTATGCGTGAAGAAAAAATAAAAGTGGCCAAGGTTCAGTTTGAACTAAACCTGAAGATAACAGAGCTTGAGTTGAAGTCACAACCTTCAACTCCACCAGAGGTCAAAGAACAACATGAGGCAGTTGTAAAGGATGGAGTCACAATAGTAGATGCCGCGGTGGTGGATTGCACCGCGCTCTTTGAGCAGTCCATGGAGGTAGTCACGACGCTCCAGGAAGATCCTAACCTGCAGAGGTTGAACATGGAAGCACATGAATTACAGTAGAAGTATGATGAAGCAAGAGTGACGACGTGCACCATCACTATATCACAGCGATTGGCTAAGTTGCATGAGGCAAAGCAGTTGCTCGAACAAGTGGAGGAAACACAAAGGAAAGAGGTGGTCTTTAAGGATAGATTGGGGCCTTGGCTAGATGAGGTCTACGTTATCTCTTCCATCATTGAGGAGAAGCTGGCGAGCCTATAGAGGACACATCAGAAGATAAAGGAAGACAGTGGAGGACTAGCAACAGAGCAGCTAGTGGAGCAGATCAAGCAGCCAGCCACGCAGAGCGCGATTGAGGTAGAAGTGCATAGATAGAAGTAGGCGGTCTCCGTAGTAAGATCTCCACACCAGCAGAGTGACTCAGGGGTGGGTCATGATATAGGGTCCCCTAGGGTCAATTTTGGGGCAAAAGCCCAAGTTTTGGGGAAAAAAGCCCAAGTTTTATTGTAAAAAAGTGTAAAGTCTCTGCAAAATGTGGTCGCGGAGTGTGTAGATGGTAAAGTGTCATAAAGGGTTTTACCCTTCTGTTATGTAAGTTGTGTTAGCTTACCCATGGTCCACGTATCATGGGATTGTATAAGTAGGAGAGTCTTAGAGAGTCTAAGGCATGATAATGATGGTAGAGATCAATGAATGTAATGGGTCAATAGAAGAAAGAGCAAAGAAGTCTTAGAGTAGAAGAGAGGCTTTGCAACTGTGTGCGTAGAGGTCTAGAGTAGAGTCCGCAGCTGAGTGTGCAAACACCTGCCCCTAAGTGCACAGGGAAGTTTGAGTATGTAAGAAGAACATAAGCATTAATAAAGAGATTATTCTGGAAATATATGTGTTTTGTCTATCTATGTTTGCTATGAATGAATGTGCTTTTATGCTATGATGAATGATGCGTTTATGAATTAACACTGTATTGCTATGCGATTTTACATGGTTTACATTGTCATATGAACGCAAATGGTAATAGCTGTTTACGCGAAGAATATCGTATTGGATGTTAATATTATCAAACACTTAAGTTGATCTGGGAAAATACAGGCTTAAGGGTAGTTACAGAGGCATGTAAAGGGTTGATTCACCTATTTAGGGTTCACGAAAGATAGTCGTAGACCTTCGCGAAGGTCTAAATGTTGGTTAAAGGAAGTTATATCGATAAGCCTTAGAGGCTTATCGATCTACATGAAGGCAGGTTTAGGGCACAAAACGACATTACACTAATCTCTGGGTGTAGAAACTTGGTTCCAACATTCCCCTATATTTCTTCAGGTGAGACTTCAGTTCGCGCTCCGTGGGTTGATGCCGAAAGAGCCAATAGTGTAGGGATTTGTTTGGCAAACTTAACTCTGAACATGGGTCAGGACCCCCTATGCCAACAATCTCAAAGACATCTTAAAATTTTTGTGAGGAACCCAACCCTTATAGAACACATTGAATAAATATGCACAAGAAGATAATGTCCTAGGACCAATACAATAACTCACCCAAACCATTTCCTTCATCTCCAAAGAGAATACAAATAACTTGATAATTATATCTTCATTCATCATATTAAACAACAAAACATATTCCAAAAATGAAATGGTGTGTTGAAGAGTATGATATTCAATGCCATTGAAATTTGGGGGATTTTATCTCTATTTTGAAAGGATCCCATGAGGATATTCATCAATTTTTTCTAGACCAAAGTAAGGAGAAATCTCTTGAAAATACCATGGTTCCATATTTTGTACAAGTTTTTAAGATGAGAGATTAAATTTGAAGACCAAAATAAGCAATGGTGGAGTTTCCAAGGTGAATTATCATACCAATAAAATATTTCTTGCTTCACCCCACACACAACAAATCTTGAAAGTATACAAAGAAAATGGATATTTTCCCTCAGTGGAGTCATTGAATGAATAAAATATATAGATATTTGAATCCTGCTCATATAAATGTTCGAAGAAAAACTTATAATACCTAGGAAAAAGACATTATCACCAACAAAATTTTGATAATGTTATCACTAATCCTCTTGCTATATGGAAAATCCCTAATGATAAAAAAAGGATCATAGAGACAATTACCAAGAAAGATGCCAAAATTCTCCTTGAAAACCTTTAAACATACTTCAAACCAAGGAAAAAGGGAAATCATAGTCTAGGGGGGTATCCCTAAGGTCAATTGGGATAATTTGTTGTAAATTTGTGAGTGATCTTTAGTTTAGATTGATTATAAGTGTTGCTAATAAATAATCAATTTCCTCTATATGTGAAGAATTGAATAAGGATGCAAACTATTGAATGATCAATCACCAATGTGACACATGCTTATAGATACCATGAAATATGGATCAAGAGAAAAAGATTGATTCAAACTTATGTAAAGAGTGTTGGAAGTGATTATGACAACTCTTCAATGATCAAGTAATATTTCACCAATAATCATATGATGATTGATTATCCTAATGTTACCACAATTAGTTCTCACACATTAATTCTTTGATTGTAACTCAATGATAGATAAAACCATTCAACAATTAAGTATTATAACCATGTAATGAAATGAACAAAGTGTTTAAGAAATGTGACAGGGAACCTTAAAATAACTTATATGGTTGTTATGTAAAATTTAGATTTATGACTAAGAAGCAATTGAATCATTCATGTACCAATGTTGTAAATAATAGTTTAATAAGAATCCTAATTAAAAAATGATGCTCACAACAAGTTAACCATGTGGAGTCATTCACATGAATAAATAATCCATATTTTCTAAGTTACTTTAGGTGTGTTTAACATGTAAAAAAACCTTTTATATTCACATCATATTCAAGTAATAATATGGAGTGAGTTATGCCCCTCAAAACATAGTAAGTAGTGTGATCCAAAGTGGATTTAGATGAATATAACTGCAATTCGTATACTCAAGATCTAAGATTTTGTTGGCAAAATGGTGTTGGCATTGATGTCAACCTTGGAGCCAGTTATGTTGGCACTTATCTCAATCCTAGAACCAGTTGTGTTGGCATTGATGCCAACAACCTTGATGACCCTATGCATATGTCTTATTGATGATTGATAGAGGCTTGTAGAGGTTGTAGAGGTCCTAGAGAAGTGTTGGTGAATGTTTGAATCTAAGTGGAAAAGTTTTGGATAAAAAAAGTGTGATTTTCCTTAGTTTAGAGTAGTGTTGTAGTCACACAGTTGTTCACAGAGTAGAACTGAGACAACGCTACATGCTTCCCACTCCATGCCTGTGAAAATTGGTGTGAGGATTCCATTTCAACGCTTGCACAATTTTCCTATAGGTTCTAAAATGAAATACCAAAGGCATGAACCACTATATTTTCCCATAGTAAAGCTTGGAAGGTTCAAATTTATTTGGTTCTTCAATGAACATATGGATTAGGTTGAATATTGATGAAATTGGTTTAGTCCTTCAAAGTAGTTGATGAAGTCTCTAAATTGAAGTTTGTGAACATGGACCATTGTGCACATGGATTGAATGGAAAACATAGTATTTTGGTCATCAACAGTTAATGCATTAATGCATTATGGTCTAGGCATCTTAGTTAAATATTATTTTATCTATGGATCATTATGCTCAAATTAGTCGAGGGTTCACTTGGAATAACATCAAAAGAGATCCTGTTTTCTTCCCAATTCGACTTGGTTCACTCATGTATAAATAAACAATGCTATTGGATAATTGTAAGTGTGCATTTGAGGAGTTAGATTTGAAAATAATGCACACCAATTATATATCTTTTGTATTTTTATTTTTGTTTATGTATTGATATAGGTTTGACCTAGTCAACGAGGATACAAGTTCACATTGATGAATTAAAATACAAACCTTTTGAACACATACAAGTGGGGGATGTTTGTATGCAAATGATTGTTAGATATAACGGAATGGTTATGTATTGGTCTGAGCCAATGTAGTTCTGGTCACTAGTTGAAGCAATCTAATGTTTTGTTAGGTGCATGTGGATCATTGTTTGGGAAATATGATGTGAAGGTTTGGTTATATAGAGTGTATAATACCTATAGTTGTATTGCATATGATTGGTAGCTAAAAGTAGCAATGAACTAGTGGTATGGTGCGTGAGAATCTTTCTATACATGTGTGATGTGATGATGCGTGAGGAATTAATAGAGTTGTGCACACATGTATGGTATTTTTCAATGAATTGAGATAATGCATAATTACTAATGTGAAACGGGCAAGAAAAAAATGATATAACAAGACATTTGACAATGATATGAGCACAAATTATAAGAGAGATGGTGCCATAATTGAGAAAAAATCAAGTGATACCAGTTAGATAGTAGTGCAATGCCAAAAAAACATGTGGACACAATGGACTGAGGCAAGATCACATTGTGTCTTTGTTAAAAGTGTGATTAAGTATACTTATCCACATATCTTCAATTATGAAATCACTATGTAATGGAAACAAGTTAATATGCCAATAAGTAGTTTTATCCATAGGTTTGATTGAGTATGGATTGATTGCATAATGTGTAGAGCACTTAGAATAGAGATATCATTGAATTGATATTGTGCACATAGGTTGACAGAAGTGGAGCATGGAAACGAGGCCACAGAGTTTGAGAGGCTATGGTAGAGAATTGATTGCGATAAGTATGCATTTATTTATTTATTTGAGGCTTGACACAAAGACTGTTGTGATTGCTGACTATGTTCAAAGATTTGTGAAAAAGTGCTATATAACTAAGTTTGATGGCAGAAACAAAGCTTGGTATGGCTGTATAAATTTTGTTAATGTAACTACTAAATGAGTTGCTATTGCAAGAGTGAATGAATTTGATGTTGAAAGGCTAAAGCCATGTAATGTCTATATGCCTCAGTTAGATTTTCCTCACTATTGAGATGGTTGTAGTCAATATTATTGTGTACATGTGAGCTACCATGAAGTCATGTTTATGTATGCAGTTGAGTAAAGGTTAGAGTCAAAGTATATGTTGTAGATTTGATGTAGAGTGAATTTATGTGCTGTTAGTGTAATATTTATGTTGTTCTCGTGATTTATGGATTAGGGTCGGAGTATGACGATAAGGTTCATGTGTATGTTGTAGAGAGAGGGTTTGTGTTTGAGTCTATTGTAGTTGGCTAAAGTGTTGTTGTCAAAACAATGTTGAGATTGCTGATGAAAGGTTGTTCTGTATGTTGCATTGTTATTTGAGGACACAATACATGTTTAGATATGTCTAGGTGAGTTAATGATTGTATTATAGAAAGTTATATGAAAATTGGTTTGTGATTCTACTGGAAGAGACTAGTTGTGATTGGTTTATGTATATAGTTAGACATGAAAAGTGAATGTTGTTGATGTTCGAGAAAAGAGTTTGATGCTTCTAGGGTTTATGAAAAAATATGTATTCAAGAGATTGATGGAAGGATATTTACATATTGTTGCTTCTTTAGTACTTGGTTATTATATTGCTTACAATGTTGTTATAGGGGCATTTTGTTGGGGCATATATTTTCCTTGATATATTTGATGTACTGGGCATAATTTTCTTATGCTAGGTTTGACGTGTGAGATGCCGGGAGTATTGTAATTGTCATTGATGAGATTTGATGCTGAGTTTGATGAGGAGAGAGCATTGGTGTGGGTTAAAATATTTATTAAATGTGATGGGGCCTGTGACATATTTGCGTTGTAGAAAATGGTTTGATTTAGTTGATTTTGTACTTAGTTTGAGCATAATGTTATATGCGGGTCCAATATGAAAATGGAAAAAATGTGGTCTACAATATTTTGAGTTTTTTATAGGTGGATCCAATATGAAACAATGTGAAATGAGGTCCATAAGAGTCTAAGGGTTGGATCCTTTAGTAAGGAAGTGGTGGCTTCCTTGTGGTGGTAGCTAAAGAACTTCCTTAGGTAGTGGTATCTTCCTTCTGGTGGTGGCTAAAGAACTTGCATAGAAAGTGTATCTTCCTTTCGGTGGTGGCTAACAAACTTGCTTAGGGAGTGGTAGCTTCCTTCTAGTGGTGGCCAGAGAACTTGATCAGGGAGTGGTGGATTCATTCTAGTGGTAGCTGACGAAACTATTGGAGTTGGTGGCCTCCAGTAGGTAGAATCATGCGCATTGGTGGTGGCTAGTGTATGATGTAAAAGAAGAATTTTAATATTAATAAGAAGAATATGAAGAAAACAACAATGGTGTTTTTTCTCGATTGGTTTTTCCACCTAATATTTGGTGTCTATGTGTGTTTGATGGTTTTCTCATGTATTTGTTGATGTTTATGCTCATGGTTTCTCTTATATAGTTTCTCATGATATGTGCATGTTTACATGTATGATACATATTAATCACTAGTACAATTAATGATTCACCCACCCCCTCTCAGTATTTATAAAAGTTGGTATCATAGAAGGTACTTTAGGAATCAATTTAATAGTTGGAAGGAGATATAAGGATTATCTCAAGGAAGCATAAGAAGAAGACATCTCAAAAAAATAAGTCAATTTAGGAGAAATATGATTGTGCAAGTGATGTAAAAAATGTAGTGGTAGTATCAAATGTTGATCAAGGACAATCAATAGAAAACAAGTCATGTAAGAAACTATGGATAATCAATGCATGCTTCTGCACAATGATGCAAATTATTAGGTATGGAAGGAAATGCTGAAGTCTAGATTAAAATATTTTGGATCAGATGTTTGACATCTTGTATGTAATGACTATACCAAAAATCCCCTCACCAAGTCAAGAATTACAAAAGAATGACCAGACAATACATGAAATTCATTGTATCATACTTGATTTAGAACTTAAGAAATTTATGCACTATATATCCACAAAGGATGTATGGGATAACAAGCAAGCAATCCATGTAGGAGATATAGAAGTTCATTCACAAGGTAAGCTAACAAGTAATCTTGCTTCTTTTTGTCCTAATGAAGAAACATTCGATGCATTTGAAGAAGAAATGTGTCATCTATCAAAATATGAGTGTGCCCATGAATTAGTTTCCATAATATCAGATGGATTTATAGGTTTAGAAGAAGAAAGGTTAGATAATGTTTTTTTTTATCTTAGAATATAGCTTGCCTTTGCTTTGAAAAATATTGAAATTCTCAAGGAGAATTTACAGTTATATGAAAACATGGATCACGGTGTGGACAAATTAGAGAAAGTTGCAATAATCCTACGAGCACAACTAAAAAAATTTAAAAGAAAAAATGAAGCAGTGTTTGAAAAACTTAATGATAGAAAAAGACATTGTGAAGGAATTGATGCTGAAATTATATTTCTGAACATTGATCTAGAAAATTTAAATGAATAGAATAAGTAGCTACTTAAAATATTTGAAGGACAAGAAGATGGCTTAAAGAGCAAATTATTAAGTTGAGAACCCAACTGGAGGAGGTAAGAAAAATTGAAGAAGTAATAAGCGATAAACTAAAAGAAAAAGTGAGTGACTACAAGAAATTAGAAATAGAGTTAGTCTCATTAAGAAGTAAATTAGAAGAAAAAGACAAATAGTTGAGATTTCAAGATAGTACCAAGGTGTTGGATAATATTCTCAATAGTCAAAGGTATCCCTCATTAAATCAGGCCTTGGTTTTCATGAAACAACTAAGGGATAATCCAACTCAGAGGCATGTGCAGGAAGTCTTAGAGATAATAAAGAAAATTATGAAAATCTTGGTAAAGAATTAAGTAGCAGAAATAACAACTAAGGAAAGTGTCTTTTCAAAGAAAATAATTTTCTCCTAGGAATGAACATGGAAGAAATGTAAACATCCAAAGAAGGAACAATAATTCATTTTATCCCTTGATGGATGATATTGGGTGTTTTATCTATTAGAAATTTGGACACATTGCAGCCAATTGTAGAAGAAAATTATTCAAAACTCAAGCAAACAACCTCACCACAAGAAGATCATCAATTCCCATGTATTCAATTTTCTTTCAAGACTATTATTTTTCATGCAATTTATTTGGCCATAAGACTACAAACTGCAGATCATATGGAAATGAAAGGAACATGAGGCAAAAGTCCAATTATAATGTTTCCCCCTTCTTTGGTCACATAAAATGCTATACATGCAATAAATTTGGACATGTGGAAAAGGAATGTAGGAGAAAGTAAATGAGATACTTTAGATATTCCAGACAACAGATAGAACCTATTCAGAATAGGCAATTGAACAATAATTCATTTAACAAAAGAATAAAAGAAGATGTCTACATCAACAATCCTCAAACTAAAATTTGGAATAAAAAGGAAGAGAAGCAAGTGAAGTGCGGCCTTGTACTATGCACTTTAGAATAAGATGACTATTGGTACATAGATAATGGATGTTCTCATCAAATGTATGGAGATAAGAGTAGATTTATCTCTCTTAAGAAAACCAAGGGCAGTGATGTTATTCTTGGAAACAATACACCAATGAAGGTGATAGGAAAAGGTAAAGCCAACCTTGATGTTAAAAATACAAAAGTTGCTAATGTATTATTGGTTGAAGGGTTAAATCACAACATCTTGAGTGTGGGTCAAATGACTGATAGAGGACATGTAGTCATATTCACTTCAAGAGGATGAAAAATCATAAAAGAAGACACTAGAAAACTAATAGTAAAAGGAATCATAAATGTAGATAAGGTACATGTGTTGAAAAAAAGTATAAGAAGAAATAAAAGATTGAATAGGACAATCTCTTCCCCTTCAAATTTTGAATAAGACAAGTGAACTACCTCTACAGTCCATTGTTACTTGATGCAGAAGTGTATGAGAGGTGCATAGTCTCAAGGGGAGTTTATGGTATCAGTATGGAAGTATGATGAATTGATGGATATTAGTAGCATCAACAACATGGTGTATGAGAGTCCTCATGTATGATCATGTTCATAGAATTAGCTTGCTTATTGGAGTTATAATGAGTTGAGGGGGAGCTTTATTTCCATCTAGGGTTTGAAGGCTTGTACTCTTTATTTCTTTTTACTCATGTCTCTTGTAGTCAATGCATTTATTTTTTTCATGGGTATAAAGGCATGTTATATCAACCTTGTTGTACTTGTTATAATCACCATATGTTCGCAACCCTAGTGTGAGTTACTTCATGCATACATTGAAAGGAATACTTATATCATCCATGTAAGCACATGTTAGTGCTAGATATAACCTTGTGTCATTATTGATTTCATCCTTGGGTCTAGTTGGTTGTGCCATCATTGTATTGATCATGAGTGGGAGAGAGTCATGTGTCACTTGCATGCATAGAAAGAGTATGGTTAAACCATATGCTTGGAGAGTGAGCCACTTGTTTTGGCATGGTTAGTAGTGTATAATATGTTTAAACCTTGTAAAACACTCTTTTGTGCATTTGAGTAGCCTTGTATCATTTTTCTTCATTATTTGGTGCATTAGTTTAGTAATACATGTCATGGAGAGATTCATTATGTCAAGCATGCATTGTAGAGGTTGTCAAAGTTTAGTATTGTATATCATTGACATAGACATGTATATAATGAATAATCCCTGTAATCTTGTGTTTCTCACTTGGTCATATATCTTATGGAGTCAACGGTCTAAGGAGACATGTAGGGTAGAAGAAGATTCATTTGTACAATAACATGAAAAAGTTGTTTGCAACCTATTGTAGGCCCATTACATGTTCAGGGGGAGCATGTTTCGCATGAAGAAGTGCATGGTGTTGGTAGGAAGGTTTGTTGGTTGCATGGAGGGAACATTTTCTTTAATAATTATGTCTATTTTGGAGATGTTGGTAACTAATCTAGTTTCATCAAAAAACCATTTGATATCAGCCTTGCTTATTGATAGTGGCATGGTGTATCTAATGTGTCAGTAAGGTGTTTTAATGTAGGTTAGATCATCCTTTCCCATTGATATTAAAGGGGGAGAGTGACATAGCCACTTGAGTCTAGTAAGTTGGAGATGAATGAAGTCAATTTGGTGTTTGTGGCTATAGGTTGACATCAATGCCAAAGGGGGGGGAATGTTGGCAACATGGTGTTGGCATGATGTCAACCTTGGAGCCAGTTGTGTTGGCATTGATGTCAATAACCTTGATGACCCTATGCATATGTGTTGTTGATATTTGATAGAGGTTTTTAGAGGTTGTACATGTTCTGGAGAAGTTTTGGAGAAGGTTTGAAGACAAGTGGAAGAGAGTATGCTTTTTCTCAGTTTAGAGTATTGTTGCAGTCACACAATTGTTCACATAGAAACACTAAGCTAGTGCTGCATGCTTCCCACTCTATGCCTACACATATTGGTACCAAGCTACTAGCTCAACACCTACACAATTTCCCTGTAGGTTCTAAAATGAAATACCAAACGCATGAACCACTGTATCTTCCCATAATAAAGCTTGGAAGGCTTGAATAGATCTAGTTCTTCAATGGCCATATGGATTTGGTCAAATGTTAATGGCACTGGTTTGGTTATTGAAGTCATTGATTGAATCTCCAAATTGAAGTGTGTGAACATGGACCATTGTGTGTATGGATAATGTGGCAAAAGGATTATTTTGGTCATTGATAGTTAATGAATTAATACATTGTTTTTCAAGCATCCTAGTTAAATATTATTTTATCTATGGATTGATCTGGTAAAATTGGTCCATGGTTGGCTTGGAATACCATAAATAAAGATGATGTTTTCTGCCCACAGTAAATGGAAAGTTGATTTGGTTCACCAATGTGTAAATACACAATAATATCAAGCAATTGTAAGTGTGAATTTGAGGAGTTAGATTTGGCACCAATGCATGTCAATTATATATATTTTGTAATTTTATTTTTGTTTATGTCCTGACACAAGTTTAACCTAGTCATCGAGGATCCAAGTTTGCATTTATGAATTAAAATTTGAAGCTTTTGAACACATACTAGTGGGGGATCTTTGTCTATGAATGGTTATCATATATTAAGGAATGGTTATGTATTGGTCTAAGCTAGTGTGGTTCTAGTCATTGGTTGAATCAATCTAATGTTTTGTTAGGTGCCTGTGGAACATTAAATGGTGTGAAGGTTTGCTTATATAGAGTGTATAAGATCTATATTTGTATTTTGTATGATTGTTAGTTGAAAGGAGCAATGGAGTAGTGGTACGATGTGTGAGAATCTCTCTACAATGCGCATGAGATGTGATGATTTGCGAGGAATTAATAGAGTTATGTGCACATGTATGGTTCTGTTTGATGGATTGAGATAGCGCGCAATTTCTAATGTGCAATGGGTAATAAACCACTGATATAAAAAAACCATTTGACTGTGATATGAGTGTAGATTAGAAGAGAGATGGTGCCATAATTAAGAAGGGATTGAGTGATGTCAGCTAGATACTAGTGCGATCCTAGAAAAATGTGTCCAAACAATGGAATGAGGAAAGATCACATTGTGTCTTTGTTAAAAGTGCGATTAAGTATACTTATGTGCATATCTTTAGATCTAAAATCATTGTATGAATGAAATAAGTTAATATGCCAATGTGTAGTTTTGTCCATGGGTTCAATTTAGTATGAATTGATTGCACAATGCATATAACACTTAGAATAGAGAAATCATTGAATTGGTACTATGCACATAGGTTGTAAGAAGCGAAGAATGGATGGGAAGGGGGAGTTTGAGAGGATGTGGTAGAGTATTGATTGTGATATGTATGCATTGTTTTATTTGAGATCTGAGATAGAGGTTGTGATTGCTAACCCTGTTAAGGGATTTGTGACAAAGGTGCTATATAACAAAGTTTGATGGAAAAAACAAAGCTTGGTATGGTTGTAGCATTTTTTTTTAATCTAACTACTAAGTGAGTTGTTATTTCAGGAGTGAATGACCATGGTGTTGCAAAGATAAATCCATGTAATGTCTATATGCCTTGATCAAATTTTCCTCAATGTTGAGATAGTTGTGATCAATATTATTTTGTACATGTGAGATGCCATGCATTAATGTTTATATATGCAGTTGAGTTAAGGTTTGAGTCAAAATATATGGCTGTAGATTTGATGTAAAGTGAGTTTATGTGTTGTTGGTTTAATGATCATGCTATGGTCGTGAATTGATGGATTAGAGTCAGAGTATGATGATAAGGTTCATATGTACGGTGTAGAGAGAGGGTATGTGTCAAAGCTTATTGCTATTTTATAATGTGCTTTTATAAGAAAAATGTTGAGATTACTTATGAAAAGTTGTTTCTTATGATGTTGTGTTGTTATTTGAGGACAAAGTACATGCTGAGATATATATGTGTGAGTGAATGGTTGTATTGCAGAAAGTTGTATACATATTGGTTTTTGGTGCTACTAGTAGAGACTAGTTGTGAGTGGTTTATGGATGCAATTGTATAGGAAAAGAGAGTGTTGCTGATGTTTAGACAATGAGTTTGATGCTACTAGGGTTTACAACAAAATATGTATTGCAGAGATTGATGCAAGGTATTGATAGATGTAGAGTGAGTTTATGTGCTACTGGTGTAATGATTATGCTATGGTCATGAATTGATGGATTAAGGTCAGAGTATGATGATAAGGTTCATGTGTATGCTGCAGAGAGAGGTTTTGTGTCAAATTCTATTACTATTGGCTAGTGTGCTATTGTTAGAAAAATGTTGAGATTGCTTATGAAAGGTTGTTTTTTATGTTGTTGTGTTGTTATTTGAGGATAGAGTATATGTTGAGATATGTATGTATGAATGAATGATTGTATTGCAAAAAGTTGCATGCAGATTGGTTTGTGATGCTATTGAAAGATGTAGAAATTTTGAATAATATGACACTTATTCACAGAGATTATCCCGATTATACACTATTGCGGAATACATGCATAATACATAACCTCCTCAATGTTGATCATCAATTTTGCGGAATTAAAAAATGAAACATCAATCGCATGCACACATTAACATAATATGTAACCCGGGGAAAGCATACAGCTGAAAACCCCACACTATCTGCATATTATATTGATTGAGAACATGTAACAATACATAGTACAATACTCCTCACAATTACTCAGTACTATCTCCACCTGTTACACACAAAACTAGCTCAGATTTGAATCAATCACAGGTTCAAATCTCCTCCGCTGCTTTGCCTGCTTCCACTTCGCAATCCTGCATGAGAATAATGATGAATGGCTGAAGCAAACTCATATTTCCTTGGCTAAACCACAAAATCCTCATTGGAATTACTCAATCCCATTGATTGTGCAATATCTCATGCACAACTATAGTCACAACTGATAGCAATCTCAACCTCTAACACATGTCTTCACTGAACTGTCCATGCACTGAGTTAACTGATGTATTCTTTAGTTTCTTTATGAGTTAATAATTAGTGAATTAATTTAACAATTAATTCACATCACTCATCACTAGTGTATTCTGCAGTTAGACTAAATACAACTAGTTTAACCAAGTCAAACTGAACACAACTCCATCAACTCCTCAATCAACTCCACCAAACTCAACTACATGAGTTCTAACTGAAGTCCACCATGCAATAGCTCAACTGACCCACAATAAAAGTGTATTTCCTTTTGACAGCTGCATGTGCCACATCTGTAGCTCAAATTAAAGTGCTCCAAGAGGATAAGATAGTGTTTATAGTCCAAATATTATTATGAGCTAATAATATTCGACTGTTCTATTTTTAGCCTGGCAGTCTAAAAATAGAAACCGCCCATATGTCTAAAAATAGAAGTCCATCTATTTTTACCAACATGACCAATCATCCACAAATAGCATCCTGCAACTCATAGACCATGATCAATATGTCTAAAAATAGACATAGTCTAAAAATAGACTTTGTGCCAAAAATAACCTGCGGGCCCACTTAGTGAAGGGAACTTCTTTCCACTAAGCTCCATCATCTTGTTGCATTCTCAACACTCCCTCTCAACAAGATATGGATTATCAGAAACCCCTATCCTGCCTCGGTGGTATTCAAATTTGCTCTTGGTGAGTGCCTTCGTCAAGATATCAACATCCTGATCCTCCGTTGGAATGTATGAAAGTAACATGATTCTCCGCTGCACACAATCTCTGATATGATGGTACTTGATGTCAATGTGCTTAGATCTATCATGAAATACTGGATTAGCTGAGAGTTTAATGCAACTCTGGTTATCATAGTAAATCACAGTAGGCTCCAAGTATGAACCGAACAACCCGACCAGGATCTTCCTCATCCATATAGCCTCACATGCAGCCAAACTTGCTGCCATATACTGGGCCTCTGCTGAACTGAGTGCCACAGATCTCTGCTTCCTGTTGTACCAAGAAACTGTTGTCGACCTGATACTGAAAATCCCTCTAGATGTGCTCTTTTTGTCCGTTGGGCTCCCTGCCCAATCTGCATTCGTGAAGCCACATAGCTTCATCTCATCCTCCTGTCTGTACCACAATCCATATCCCAATGTGCTTCTGAGATAACCCAATACATGCTTGCCTGCCTTCTAGAAGAGCTTGGTTGGCTTAACCATAGCTTTTGAAAGCTGGTTAACAGCATAGCATATATCGGGTTGTGTATTGACCAGATACATAAGCGACCCCACCAACTGTCGATAAACAATGGCATCCAATACTTCTGCTGAAGTAGCATCCTCCTTCCTCCAACCTCCAGGAAGAGGAGTGTCAACAGGCTTGCAGCCATGCATGTTGAACTTCTCCAGTATCTCCCGAGCATACTTACCCTGAGAAACAAATAGTCCATCACTGCGGTGCCAAATTTCCAATCCCAGGAAATAATGAAGGAGGCCCAAGTCCTTCATCTCAAACTTCTTAGCAAGATCATCCTTGCATGAAAGTATCAACAGCTTATCACTTGTTAGAATCAAATCATCTACATAAAGTACAATGATAAGCAACTTACCCTCCACCACAATCTAGTATAGGTTAGGATCCGCCTCACTCTTGGAGAATCCAAGTCCGGTGAAATAACTGTCTATCCGTGTGTACCAAGCACGTGGTGCTTGTTTCAACCCATACATCGCTCTCTTGAGCCTGCACACATGCGACTCACTGCTGAAGATCTCGAAACCTTCAGGCTGCTCTATGTACACCTCCTCCTCAATGACTCCGTTGAGGAATGCAGTCTTCACATCCATCTGATGAATGTGCCACCCCATCTGCGCTGAGAGAGCAAGAATCGTCCGTATGGAAGAATACCTTGCGACAGGTACAAAGGTCTCCTCATAATCGATCCCCTCTATCTGTGAAAAGCCTCGAGCAACAAATATTGCCTTGTACTTCTCCACACTCCCGTCAGCTGCCTGCTTCACTTTGTAGGTCCATCTTGAACCCACCACTGATTTCCCTTCCGGTCATGGGACAATCTCCCATGCACTGTTTATGACAAGCGAATCATACTCTTCCACCATGGCATCTACCCATGCGGGATCCTCCACAGCTTCCTCAAAAGAGGATGGCTCAGTCACAACACATTTGCTCACAAGAGCCATGTATCTAGTGTACCGATCAGGTGAATGTCTCTGTCTATGTTGAGCTGTAGGTGGTCCTACAACCTTCTCTGCATCTTGAGCCAGTCCCTCAGCTTTCGTAATACGATTTCGCCCTTTGATGGTTGGCGCTGCATGAGTGGTCTCTTCCACTCCATGAACTTCGTCCCGTGGCTGATCCGTGTCTTGAAGCTCATCCTTAGGAAATAATAGCTCCTCATCTACATGCAAGTGTGGCTCCCTCTCAAGCGAACACTTCATGGCTTTCTCCTCCTGAAATTTTATATCCCGTTGCACAACAATCTTGTGACTGTCTGGAAAATACACACGATAGTTGTGGGGTGTATCAGTGTACCCCAAAAATATCCCAACCTCTGCGATCAACTCCAGCTTGTTCCTGGCATCCTTCGTCACATGCATGTAGACATTAGAACCAAAAATCCTCAAATGAGAAAGATCATGCCTCTTACTAGAATAAGCCTCCTCGGGTGTACTCATGCCAAGTATCCTGTGAGGACAACGATTCTGCACATATACTACAGTATTGCATGCTTCCACCCACAAGTGAAGGGGTAGGCCCTGATCATGCAACATCGCCCGTGCAGCACCCACGATCGTTCTGTTCTTCCGCTCAGCAACCCCGTTTTGCTGTGGGTTATGGGGAGCTATGATCTCTCTTCGAATCCCTTCTGCGCTGCAGAAGTCCTTGAACTCGCTAGAGATGTATTCACCACCATTTTCGCTCCTAAGAGCCTTCACCTTCTTCCCCGAATCCTTCTCGACCAGTGCTTTGAACTCACAGAACTTTGAGTATGTCTCGCTCTTCTTCTGCATGAAGAAGATCCAACACTTTCGAGAGAAATCATCAACAAAGATCACATAGTACCTATGCTTTGTTGTCGAAGCTACTGAGAAGGGTCCACACACGTCTGTGTGAATTCTCTCAAGGATCGTCGTGGAACGACTATCCTTCTTGTGAAATGTGGCTTTCACAAATTTTCCCAAAGTACACCCCTTGCACTGATCTGACTACGCAAGAGTGCCTTTAGGAAGCCCAGTAGTAATCTGCTGCAGTATCTTCAAGGCTACATGGTGAAGGTGACCCAATCTCCTCTGCCACAACTTGCCATCATCCCGGCTCACCAATCCTTCTACCTTGCATGCCATTGCTGCGCAGCCATCTACATGCAAATGATAAAGGTTCCTGACTCCAACCCCTATCTTCCGGGTTTCTCCAGTTGTCTTACTGCGCAGGAAAGCTTTTCCATCGCTGAAAACAACATCATATCCCTTGTCTTCTAACATCGCCACAGAGATAAGATTCTTCTTAAATCCTGGAACATGCATCACTTCCTTCAATATGCAGGGTTTACCAGACTCCCTCTCAAAGGAAATGGTACCGATACTAGTCGCACTGTATCTACCATCATCACCAATCTCGATGTGCACTCCAAGATCTTTCTCCTCCAGATCAGAAAACAAATCTTGATCTCCTGTCATGTGAAAAGACACACCACTGTCCAAGAACCATACCTATCCCATCACACTTGATACCAAGCATGTGATCAATGAAAAAGCAATCTCAAACTGCGAGGCTAAAGCCTCTCCTGCTGCAGATCTAGTAGCCTGCTTATTTTTCTTCTTCTGCAGACAATTTGTGGCATAGTGTCCGTGCTGGTGACAGTGAAAGAACTTCACACACTCACTGACATCACCTTGACCTACTTCTTCCATCGAAATGAGAAGCTTTCTTGTTCTTCCCCTTCTTTGCTTTGGCAGCCAAAGTGCAATTTTCTTCATCAGGTGCCTTTGATGAAGATCTGTCCCTGGTATTCCACTTGATCTCCTCCTGCACAAGATCTAACCAAAGTCTCTCCCATCCTGGCAATTTCTCCCGACCATTGACAGAGTCCTGATAGGAATTCTAACTCTTCGAAAGACCAAGGAGAGCAAATTCACCAAGTTCTCATCATCGATAATCACCCGCACACTTCCCAGCTCATCCCTGCACTAAGTGAACTTCGTGAGATACTTGGGCATACTGTCTCCTTTCTCACACTTAATGTTTCTGAGTTTATGCTTGAGCGCCAGCTTCCTTTGATCGCTCTTGCTTTGGAATAGATCTGTTAATGCTTTCCACATCAAGTATGGAGAAGCCTTTCCATGCAGGCTGGACACAATGTGATCCTTCACGCCCTCCAACAGAATCCGTCGACACTTTGCTATCTTCTTTTGCCAAGCCTCAACTTGCGCAGTATCAGTAGGCTTTGGGACCTCAGCCTCTATGAACTCCTTCGGCCCATTATCATCTAACACCGCCTCCATCCTGTCTTTCCATGCAATATAATTCGAGCTACCCTCAAGAGCATACTCCAATCGCAATCCGTTGAAAGACATTTCAACTTTGACACCAAGAAAACATTGCTGCAAATTCGAATTCCACCAGCTCAAAAACTCAACCGCCTCTGATCTAAAATTTGTGAGAACAAAGTATTTCTAGTACAGAGATTGACTGTATGGGATTTTACCGGATATCTCACCTTCCAAAGGAAGGATGAATCCAGAGGCTACCTGGCCTGATTACGGACTCTGCCTGAAGAAATAAAATGTAAACACTTTCTGAATAATAGATCTGATGATCAACAGCTCTGATACCATGTATAAATTTTGAATAATATGACACTTATTCACAGAGATTATCCCGATTATACACTATTGTGGAATACATGCATAATACATAACCTCCTCTACGTTGATCATCAATTTTGCGGAATTAAAACAATGAAACATCAATCGCATGCACACATTAACACAATATGTAACCCGGGGAAAGCATATAGCTGAAAACCCCACACTATCTGCATATTATATTGATTGAGAACATGTAACAATACATAGTACAATACTCCTCACAAGTACTCAGTACTATCTCCACCTGTTACACACAAAACTAGCTCAGATCTGAATCAATCACAGGTTCAAATCTCCTCCACTGCTTTGCCTGCCTCCACTGCGCAATCCTGCATGAGAATAATGATGAATGGCTGAAGAAAACTTGTATTTCCTTGGCTGAACCACGCAATCCTCATTAGCATTACTCAATCCCATTGATTGTGCAAGATCTCATGCACAACTATAGTCACAACTGATAGCAATCTCAACCTCTAACACCTGTCTCCACTGAACTGTCCATGCACTGAGTTAACTGATGTATCCTTTAGTTGCTTTATGAGTTAATAATTAGTGAATTAATTTAACAATTAATTCACATCACTCATCACTAGTGTATTCTGCAGTTAGACTAAATACAACTAGTTTAACCAAGTCAAACTGAACACAACTCCATCAACTCCTCAATCAACTCCACCAAAGTCAACCACATGAGTTCTAACAGAAGTCCACCATGCAATAACTCAACTGACCCACAAGAAAAGCATATTTCCTTCTGACAGCTGCATGTGCCACATCTGTAGCTCAAACTGAAGTGCTCCAAGAGGATAAGATAATGTTTATAGTCCAAATATTATTATGAGCTAATAATATTTGACTGTTCTATTTTAGCCGGGCAGTCTAAAAATAGAAACCGCCCATATGTCTAAAAATAGAAGTCCATCTATTTTTACCAACATGACCAATCATCCACAAATAGCATCCTGCAACTCATAGACCATGATCCATATGTCTAAAAATAGACATAGTCTAAAAATAGACTTTGCGCCAAAAATAGCCTGCGGGCCCACTTAGTGAAGGCGACTTCTTTCCACTAAGCTCCATCATCTTGTTGCATTCTCAACAAAAGAGAATTTCAAGTGATTTACGGATACAGTTGGATAAGAAAAGAGAGTGTTGCTAAAGTTTAGGCAAAGAGTTAGATGTTGCTCGGGGCTACAACACATATGCATTGCAAAGGTTGATGCTAGGGTATTGATAGATGTAGAGTGAGTTTATGTGTTTCTCATATAATGATTAAGTTATGGTCATGAGTTGATAGATTAGGGTTAGATTATGATGATAAGGTTAATATGTATGTTATATAGGGAGGGTTTGTGTCAAAGTCTATTTTTGTTGGCTAGTGTGGTGCTATCAGAAAAATGTTGAGATTTCTTATGAAAGATTTTTTTTAATGTTGTTGTGTTGTTATTTGAGGACAAAGTACTCGCTATGATATGTACGTGTGAGTGAATGATTGTATTGCATAAAGTTGTATGTAGATTGGTTTGTGATGCTACTGGAATAGACTAGTTGTGAGTGGTTTATGGATATAATTGGACATGAAAATAGGGTGTTGTTGATGTTAATGCAAAGGGTTTGATGTTACTAAGGTTTACAAAAGAATATGTATTGTAGCTATTGATGCAAGGGTATTAACATAGTTTTGTTGCTCCAATATTTGGTTATTATATTGCTTACAATATTTTTCAAGGGTAATTTTGTTGGGGCATGCATTTGTATTGATATATCTGATGTACTGGGTAGTATTTTCTTATGTTAGGTTTGATGTGTGAGATGCCAATGGTATTGAAATTATTATTGATGATATTTTATATTGAGTTTATGAGGAGAGAGTGTTGGTGTGGGTCATAATTTTGATTGAATATTTCTAGGGTTTATGATAGATCTATGTTGTAGAGAAAGGTTTCATTGAATTGATTTTGTACTTAGTTTGAGAAGAAAGTTATATGTGGGTCTAGTATGAAAATGGAAGAAACATGGACTATAATATTTTAAGTTTGTTGCAGGTAGATCCAGTATGAAACGTTGTGAAATTAGGTCAACAAGAGTTTGAGGGTTGGAGCCTTTAGTAAGGAAGTGGTGGCTTCGTTTTGGTGGTAGCTGGAGAACTTACTCAAGGAACGATAACTTCCTTCTAGTGGTGGCCGAAAAACTTACATAGGTAGTGGTAGCTTCCTCCAATGGTGGCTACAAAATTTATCATGGAGTGGTAACCGCCTTCTAATGGTGATCGAAAAACTTGACTAGGGAGTGGTGGCTTCCTTCTGGTGGTTGTTGGCGAAACTATTGGAGGTGGTTTCCTCTAGCAGGTAGGATCCTACACACTGGTGGTGCCTACTGTATGATGTAAAAGAAGAATTTTAATATTAATAAAAAGAATGTGAAGAGAAAAACAATGATGGTTTTTCCCATTTGGGTTTTCCACCTAATATCTGGTGTCTATGTGTGCTTGATGGTGTTCTCATGTGTTTGTTGAAGTTGATGTTAATGGTTTATCTTATATAGTTTATCATGATATGTGCATGTTTACATGTATGATATGGATTAATCATTGATAAATTAATAATTTGTAAAGAAGAGTAAAAATTAGACAAAATTTGAATTAGCACGAAATACTATTTCACCTCCCCCTCTCAATATTTCTAACATATTTAACTAGTTGTTGTGAATAAAAAAAATTGTTATAGTTTATATTTTAGGCATGATGCTTGTCCTCATTGATTAACACCACTACAACATTCAAATTAACCAATTACAAGAAATACCATAAGATAAAATTAAAGAGTATGAAGTGTGTCAAATTAGGAGTTATACCATTCCATTAATCCACGAAGATTTTAGAGTGCTTAAATTGAAAAAATGGTTAAGTAAAATGGTTGTGAAATGTCTTGTAGCATAATAGATTTACCAAATTCTATTTGTGAACCTTTAGTGTAATGAAATTGT